>CM031233.1:342097397-342412397 GCA_018340775.1 Taxus wallichiana var. yunnanensis
GGATGGAACACTAAGGTCGTATCGATTATCGATGTTAAACAAAGCAACAATCAAGAACCGATATCCGCTTCCTAGATCGATGATCTGCTTGATCGATGTGTGGAGCAGCGGTTTATTCTAAGATAGACCTTCGATCCGGTATCATCACGCTAATGATTAAAGAGGAAGATATTCATAAAACAAATTCCTCCAACAAGGTACTGACATTATGAATTCACAGCTCTACCTTCGGATTAACTAATGCACCCACAACCTTATGAATTTAATGAAAATATTTTTCAAGAATACCTCGACAAGTTTGTGCTTGTATTCTCGGACGATATTCTCATTTATTCTAAGAGCGTTGAAGAGCACAATGAGCATCCAAGATACTTTGGGAATTTTGAGAAAGAGAAAGTTGTATGGTAAGTTATCCAAATGTTCTTTCTTTGATTCGTAAGTTCACTATTTGGGTCATGTCATAAGTAAGGAAGGAATCGCTGTGAGATCCTTCAAAAATAGTGGCAATAATCGAGTGGCTCGCACCAAAGAATGTGCACTAATGGTAAGAAGTTTCATGGGTCTCTGCAGTTACTATAGAAAATTTGTAAAGGATTTTTCTAAGGTAGTTGCACCAATAACTTCTTATCAGTAAGAAGGATAAGAAATTCATGTGGAATGACAAGTGCGAAGCGGCTTTCAAAAGTCCGAAAGACCAAGCCTTTGACTTCAAGACCTATATTGGTCGTACTGCACTCTAATGGGAATTTTACTGTCAGTAACGGATGCTTTCGGGAAGGCCTTTGGAGGTGTTTTGTTACAAAATGATCAGGTCATAGCTTATGAAAGTAGAAAACTTAAGTTACATGAGCTGAATTATGCCCCTCATGATTTGGAACTCACGCCATTGTTCATGCGCTTCAAGTCCTGAGACACTATTTACTGGGAAACCTTTGAGTTGAAATCGATCACTGGGACCGAAATATATTTTTACTCACCCAACTCAATGCCGACAAAGAAGGTGGTTAGAATTTTTATCACAATATGACTTTGATATTAGCTATATCAAAGGGAAGGAGAATAGAGTAATGATGCTCTAAAGTCGTAGGAGGCACATTTCTCGCTCTTATAACATTGAGAACTCGCTTAAAGACGAGGTAAAAGTGCCTTAATCGATGCATACTTCCAAAGAAGTAAAAAGTAAACATTGCCGGTAACCTAAGGATAAAAGGTATGAAGGTTTTCATTTTGATAATGAAGGAATCTTCTATGCTATGAAAATAGGGTATATGTACTGTGGCCGAATGATTTGAGAAAGAAGTTGTTAGTTGAATTTCATAATTCACCTTCTCCTGACACCTGTGTATCACAAAAATGCTAGCTGATTCAAACAACAATACTTCGGAAAGGTATGAAAAAGGATGTGATAAATTTTGTGACTCATCGCTGAATGTCGCTGGTGAAGGCAGAGCATATGCACTACGCCGGATCATATATCCTCATAAAGATACCGCAAAGATAAATGGCAAGTAATAACCATGGATTTTGTACAAGGACTACTCACGCCCGTGAATAAGCATGATGTTATCCTCGGTAGTGGATAAACCGACTAAGGTAGCTCATTTCATCGCTGGAAATCTAAAGGATGATTCACCAAAGGCTTGCCAAGAGGTTCGCATACACTAAATTTTCAGATTGCATGGTGCCTGTAACTGATTATATCTCGATGTGGATCCTAGAATGACGCCAAGGTTTTGGCAAACGCTAACGCAGCCCTAGAACAAAACCGAACTTCGCTCGCATATCATCCAAACGGATGGACAAACCGAGAGGGTAAATCAAGTGTTGGAGGACATGTTGTAATGTATCGCATGGATCAACAAGATAAATGGGAAGAATATCTTCCATTAGTTGAGTTCGCATACAACAACACTTATCACTCATCTCTAAAGATGGCACTCATTGAAGCACTTTATGGAAGAAAGTGCAGTAACCCCCGTAAGTACTGGGACAAAGGTTGCCGAGGATAGAGTGGTAATTGGACCAGTAGATTCTCACAAATGGAACAAAGAAGTTGCTCGATTCGTGAACGATTAAAGGAAGCAATGGATGTACGTAAGAGCTATGCTGACCTTTGCCGGGTTGATAGAAAGTTTGAGCTTGGTGATAAGGTTTTCCGCATGTTAAACCCGTAAAGAGTTCTATAACTTTTGGCAAGGCTACCAAGTTGTCACCACGATTTGTGGGACCTTTCAAATTGTCGAAATAATCAATCCCGTAGCTTATCGCTTAGCATCGCACCGCTTTATCTCGCATGCATGATGTTTTCCATATTTTCGCTTAAGAAGCACGTTTTAGATCTGTCACATGTTTTAAATTGAATTTGCAGTCCAAGACTCCAAGAATAATCGTGGTTAAACCCACACGAGTATCGAAACTCGCCAATTGCACTTAAGAAATCGTGATATTCAAAGCAATGTAAGGTCCAAAGGGATGGCTTAACGAAGAAAGTGCAACTTGGGAAAACTCGAAGAGATGAAAATTGCTTTTCCTTTCTCTTTTCGCAAATGTAATGAAAATCTTTTGACAAAGATATACTTTTATGAACTCGATTGTTTTAAGTATTTATGAAAGCCAGATTGCGTACTTTATTCAAAGCTGAATAAATGTGTCATGGACATTGATTTCAAACTATTTAATATGGAAGTAGTCACATTGTTTGTGTACTAATAAATTGATTGACCAAGGTTAATTTAATATGAAATTCATCTAGACGATGAATCTTTTAGGAGGGAAGCATGTAACACCCCGAATCGTTGTTACTTTCTCCTAAGCATACAAGTGTTGATATGTGATTTCTTGTAAAAGGATGTGTTCCTCGATCTGAAATCATGCTTGATATGTACTCAATTTCTTGCAGATTGCAGATCTTGACTGAGTCGTAATATGATTAGACTCTTTTATTTATTTCATTTTGTGTCCTCGAATATTAATCTGATTTTAATGAATTATAGAGATATTCATCTATAATATCTAGACTGGATCAGTGGAATTGATCCAAGTAATGCTTTAAATCTGCTTGTGATAAATTAGATGCACTTTGAACAGTCGCAAGGTATGGAAGCATTTATTGTTGGTCGAGTATGACTCAGTGCTGATCTTGAGAAATGAATTGGTTCCCGATATGGAGGTATATCTCGGAAGGTCTCGACGTGGACCAAGTAATAATTTGTCATGTATATTCCCGTAGCCTAACGGCCGATATGAGTAAATCCTCTCGAGATGCATGATTTTAGGTCTTTTTTGGCATATAAAATGTTATACCTAATCGGAATTATTAATGGTTAAGAACCTAAAAAAACTAAAACCCAACCTAGGGGTTAGATTATTGTTAAGCTAACCTAGACCTAGGCTATGTGTTAATATCCTAAGTTAGTATCTATGTGTAAATTGGTTAGTATGGGTATTACCCTAAATTCTAACCCAAGATACTAACCTAACTATGAGGAGGATGTAAAGGGGCCTATGGAGGGGTGCGAACCATGGGCGGCGTTTTTATGGCAATTAATGCCGGGATAAGGATGAGGGATAGGTCATGGCATGAGGCTTGCGGGCGGCTATCCTGGGCGCGCAGACGTGGCAATTTGCTAAGTTTGGAAATGAGCATGAGTCAGAAGTTGGACTGCCGCCAACCCTCCGCGGTCGGTGGAAGTTGAGTTTAAGGGAAAGTTGGTTTAATGGCATTCAATGTTCTAGGAGACGAGCTCGAACTCGCGAGAAGGCATGCAAACGGGAAGTTCAAGGTTTGTTTGGTTTGTCGCGATTTTCGGTCTTCTCTCTCTCTCGCTTGTTTCATCGGTTCTTCGCACTCAGCTTCTCCTTGAGTTGCATGGCAAGAATGAATTTCTCCGGCTCTTTCTCCGCATGGAAGATATATATGTGATGGAGACAAATAAATTTTGTTGGTCGCTTTATCTTGGAAAAAGAAAAGGAAGTTTGAGCTCTTCCTAGTGGTCTCCGCTTCGAAATTTGATCAAAAATACATGCATGTTAGGCCCTAACCTTTAAATATCTTGTCATTGTCTTTCAAGTGCTTTCATTGAACAACTCGTTTCAAATGTTTTGTGAAAATTAGATGAATTTTCTATGGAGATCTTGTTTGATTTTTGGCATCAGTATAGCTTCCGGTTCGATTTTTCAATTTCCTCGATGGGTGTTTATTGAAATCGAATTTCGGCTCTATTTGCTTTGAGTATTCATTCGGCTTATACATGTGAGGTATTTATTTATAAAAGTTTGAGTGTTCGGCCTGTTTGGCGTGAGCCCTTAGAATATACCTGTGTAGTATAAGACCACCGTATGTTTTGATTAGTGGTCGTTGTTTCTTGTTATGGAAACCGTATGGAATGATTCTCGATGAATACCGTAAGATTGATCAAGATTATTGCTTCTTTGGGAACTCGCGTGGGATTTGTTGACAAATGACTAATGATACTTTCGGTTTCATTTGTTTTCAAATTTTTGGCTTGGAACAGTAATCACAGTGTTACCGTAGTCTTTACTTACCCAAATGGGAAGTGTTTTCCTGTTATTGTGGAAACGGGATTATTGTTGACTCGTGTATAACATTGTTACATCTATACTTTATTATAACGACTAAAGGAGTCCTTGATTGAATCATATATATAGCTATCTACCGTTGTGGATGTAGATTCATCCTTGTGTTTTGTTATTTGATTTCGTGGTAGCCTTATAGAGAATGGAACAGCCTTCACCACGGTTATTTGTAATAAATAATGAGTATAGATTTCCGGTATGTATTGCACTTCTTTGTGAAAGTCGTTTGAAAGTTTCAAGCGGCCACTTGATTTCCTCGCTTGAAATGGGTATTCGATTTGCTTCACTTGTTTCATTCTCAATGTTTGCCATGAATGGCATAGATGGATTTATCAACCGATTTCATAGTAAGACGTTGTCAGTAGGGTTCAAAGGGTTATGAGTACAAAACCATTAACAGCTTTAGTATGAATTCATATGCTATTGCTTGAATTGTTACCTCCGCTTGAATCCTTTGGAATTTTGGAAAGGTAACTGGTACTTGCCTCTTTTTCGAACTTGACTTTGGACACTGTCTTTGTCACTGTTGAGATCCTTGAGTATGGATGACTGTTTCGTGTTCCGACCTTGTTTGGGTAAGTCCGAATATCACACTAAGACTTGCATGCGCCAAGGTAAGGATCGATTGGTTGTATTCATTTCTTTTACTTCAGTCCGATTTTGTCTGAGCAAGAATAAGTATGCTACGTTCCTTTCCATTTATTCAGTCTGATTTGACTGAGCATGATTTGGAAATACTGTGTGGTCAACATAGCATAGTCCCTAGGAAACCTCAAATTGCTTATGCTATAGAGTTGTTGTTTACAACAATACGCGTGAAGTTTCTTGATTTCGAACTTGGTTCGAAAGCCTTAATGTGCTTAGAAGAATCTAGTATTGGACTTCAGGTTGATTTATGGATTGATTGATGTGTTAATTGCTCATGCAGAGTTTTGTCTGTGTTTCTATTTCTTGATTTAGAACAGCGATCTTGCTTGCGGCTTGTCTAACTTGTTCATTTATATACTGGATAAATGTTTTCATAGGAGAAGACGGTACAGTGATGAATTTATGTGAAAGGAAGTATGAATGGATTGGTTCTTTCTCTTCCTTTATTTAATATTTGTTGATATTTGTCTAACAAATGGGAAATTGTTTTGTAACATATTGGTGGAATCCTAATTGTTATGTTATTTCTTTTTGGAAGAATGAAACAATCGACCAATGTTGTGATTTTGGATTCAATGATTGTTTGGTACATTCGCTCCTTCTCGTTTCTTAATATTTGATGAAATATTAGAAAGTGATTAAGACTATTTTGTAACAATGATAGAGTTACATATTTGTAATCATTTTGTATTACAAGGGCATAGTCTGATTATGTTTACTTATGTGAATATCTGATCTCATTTAAACAGGGTGTTTAATGAAAACAATTGATGGATTGCAATTGTTTTAAAAGTTAGTGCTTATCATGCCTGGCCTATCGAATCGACTCATGTTGACTATTTTTGCAGATGGTTACCGTAAGAGGTAAAAGCAATGCAGATCTGACAAGCTGATCAGATTGTTTATTTGATTTATAATGAATTACAGCTTGATTTTACAGATGTACTATATGAGAAAAGATGTTTCTTTTCCGTTAGCATTATATCAAGTATGCTGTTGCATAAAATGTAATTGTATAAGTTTGAAAGGAATGGAAATAAGTGTTTGATACTTATGTGTTGCATTCTATTTCTGAAAGTTGACCTTCTTCGGTTTATGTAATGAAGGGGCATTGTTATCATTGTATAATATGGATGCTTTTGTGATTGACAATGAAAGCTTGCAAGTAAATGAGATTGAATTCTTATGAGTGTTTAGTAGTTCTAATTTGTTCTAGCAAAAGCAATATTGGATTTAAATAATTGTCTTTCTAGAAGATAGGTTAAAAATGAGCCTAAAAGAGAACGCTAAACAAGCTAGATTAAATTACTAATCCCTAGTCCTAAGTATGACAGGACAATATTAAATTGGATTCTTAATCATTTATATCTTTATACTAAAAAGTATGATATAAATTCAGTTAAGAGAACTGATATACAATCAAATGGAGTTCAGACGGAAATCTCTAGCAAAGGTTATGAGATATTGTCCCATCTCGTTGTTTTAGAATCAGTGTATTCTAATGACTCCTGATGAGAATCGACTGTAATACCTCTACCATGTAATGGGTTTTATAGAGGAGGGTCAGTCTTAAGATGAAGAATCCAGTGGATTTGGAAAGGCTAACCTTAGGGAAAAGTCTTTAAAAGTAATTTAAACTCAAGTGCGTAACGCTTGTTACATCGAGTAGATCTTTTCGAGGCGGATTTAAAGGTTGACGACATAAGTCAATCGGCAGAGTTGTACCTCCGAGAAGATTAGGATCTTCTCGGGTTACAATAATGCAGATGACTTATGGCGACACCCTTTGCATTGATCGCTAAGATTTACACTTGATTTCGCACGAGTTACTCGGGACCGATTAAGAACGTGGTCATGTTATAAGATCGCCTCGAGATTGGGTATCATGACACACCGGTTGAACCGCAAGGTTGAACCAAGATGTCATCATATCCCTAATCCTCGTGGGCATCCATATAACATTATCACCTTGTTAATCCGCCTCCGAGTGATTCAATTTGTGAAAGGAAGGACTCGACGGTAGTCGTATAAGACATTCTATATAACATAAGAACGGGGTGAAGGACGTATTCCGTATCGGGACGAGTATGCCGTTAAGGAATACGAGACATGAACAAGATATGTTTCAAATCTTTGGCCAAAGTATCGCAAGTCTGATTGCGTTGTCCTAATTCACCTAGTCTAAGGGATGAGATGCCGATGAATAATGGTAACAATTATTCGGTTAGATTCCTCGGGAGAGCATTCGAATCCAGAATTAGGAAGAGAACCGCAAGAGTAATGTGTTAAATAAAAACACCGACTCTTATTACTCATGAATAGATCGGTAGATTACCGAGTCATGGAATGAATAGACTCGGAGGTACTCCGAGTCATTACAATTGCGCATATGGTTGTCTCTGTTATATAAATGGTTATTTTAATTGTGAGTTCTAAATTATGTATTTAGAACCAAGATGCAATTATCAAAAAAAAAAATTTGACTTGTTCTATTGTCTAAAATGAGGATGTTACATCTTGGTATCGAGTCGAAGGTGCAGCTCTTGGACCTATCGAGTCCATAATCCGATAAAAACCTGAATTTTTCTTGTAAATAAAAATGGTTAGAACAAGGGGGAACGTTGTGAGTAATGCTCCACCGAAGGAGGAGCCAGCAACAACCGTAAACTTGATGAGATCCTTGCGCCTGCTTGGACACAAGAGATCGCTTAGCCGTGCTTGAACAACAGTGTGACAGAAATGAGGAGGATGAAGAGGCCGATAATAATAATCAGCAACCTCCCGAGGACAACCCCGAAATGGGTGTTGATGTTAATGAAATGCACCTGTCCAACCAGAAAACAAAAAGGCCAGATTGGCAGCAGAACTCACTAATGATATAAAAAGGATAAGTCCACCTAAGTATGATGGCACCACATTAGGAGATGGAGCTGAGAACTGGCTCAGCGAAATGGAGAAGTACTTTGCTATAAGGAACTTCTCAGAGGAAACCAAAGCTATTTGGGGAGCCTATCAGCTTTCTCACGAAGCGTCTTCGTGGTGGGATAGCCGAAAAGCTGAGCTAAACATTGATGAGACCAATATTACTTGGGATCAATTTAAAGGCTATTTTAGGCAACGGTGGCTGCCACAACTTTTCTATGATCAGAAAATGATAGAATTCCAGAACTTAGTTCAAGGGAAGCTAACGGAATCAATACCGGAGCGGTTTACAAAACTCCTCAAGTATGTACCGCAGTATCAAACTGACGAAAAGTTCAGGATACGAAAATTCATCATGGGATTGAATCCTGTGATAGGGGGAGAGGTCGATGTTCACAGTCCAACCACTATGGAAGGAGTTGTTGAAAAGGCCATAAGGCAAGAACAGAAATTAAAGGCTATTTCTGCTCATAAGGAGGAAGTGCGGAAGAAGACTGCAAACCCTTCTTCAACCTCTCTAAAGCACCTTAAAAGGACCATGGAAAAGTTTGGAAACAAGAGTAAGTTTCGTGAGATAACATAAGAAAGCAGCAAGAAATAAGCTCATTGAAATGTAAGGGATAATTTTGTTAAAAATTATAACAATGGGCAGAAGCCCTATGGAGGACAGCGTGACAATTACAAGGCTGGAGGTAATGCTGAGCCTAAGAAGGGACCTGTAGGAGGCTGCTACACTTGTGGTAAAGATCATTATGCAAATCAATGTCCTTTAAAGAAGGATGATCGTAATCAGCAGCATAAGATACATGCTGCAGTAGCAGACAAGCAAGCTGAAAAGCAAGCAACACCTATAGAAGTTCCGGGTAAGTTATTCGGCATACCTGTCACTATTCTTTTTGATACAGGAGCTACTGAATGTTTTATTTCTAATAAACTTGCTTCTAAAATTAAAAGAAAAGTTTGGGAAAATGGATAAATCTTTGACCGTAGAGTATGGTAATAATTCCTGCTCATACGGTGGGTATGTGTCTCTTTGGAGCAAAGTCCTTGATTTACCTAATTTCTCCACGGAAGTTGATCTCTATGTTACACCTTTGGGATCGTATGACATTATTATTGGTGTCAATTGGTTAGCTGACCATAAAGCAAAGGTAGATTGCTATGAAAAGAACATAAAATGTTTAGATGATCAAACTGGAATCAAGCAGAGATTCAAGGTGTGAACGGGAAATTTCAGCTTAGAAAACTCTGCATCGCCATGCACTTAAAAAGGCTAAGAATAAAGGATGTACTCTTTATGCAAAAGAAAGATATCTCGAATCTTTTAGAAGAAGATGGTGATTACATGAAGCAAATTCCATCATTACATAAAGTTTCAGGATGTTTTTCCGAGGAATTACCAGTGGTTACCACCCAAGAGAGAATTTGATTTTACCATTGAAATCAAGCCTGAATCGAACCTATTTCAAGGCGCCTTATCGGATGACTACTACTCGAGTTAGTCGAGCTTAAGGCACAATTACAAGAGCTTTTGTCTAAAGGATTGATTAGACCAAGTGTTTCACCTTGGGAGCACTGTGATATTTGTGAAAAAGAAGGATGGAACACTAAGGCTGTGTATTGATTATCGGATGTTGAACAAAGCAACAATCAAGAACCGATATCCGCTTCCTAGGATCGATGATCTGTTTGATCAGATGTGTGGAGCAGCGGTTTATTCTAAGATAGACCTTCGATCTGGTTATCATCAGTTAAGGATTAAAGAGGAAGATATTCATAAAACAGCTTTCCGAACAAGGTACGGACATTATGAATTCACAGTTCTACCCTTCGGATTAACTAATGCACCCACAACCTTTATGAATTTAATGAACAATATTTTTCAAGAATACCTGGACAAGTTTGTGCTTGTATTCTTGGACGATATTCTCATTTATTCTAAGAGCGTTGAAGAGCACAATGAGCATCTGAAGATAGTTTTGGGAATTTTGAGAAAGAGAAAGTTGTATGGTAAGTTATCCAAATGTTCTTTCTTTGATTCAGAAGTTCACTATTTGGGTCATGTCATAAGTAAGGAAGGAATCGCTGTAGATCCTTCAAAAATAGTGGCAATAACTGAGTGGCCTGCACCAAAGAATGTGCACGAAGTAAGAAGCTTCATGGGTCTTGCAGGTTACTATAGAAAATTTGTAAAGGATTTTTCTAAGGTAGTTGCACCAATAACTTCATCATGGTAAGAAGGATAAGAAATTCATGTGGAATGACAAGTGCGAAGCGGCTTTCAAAAGTCTGAAAGACCAGTTGACTTCTGCACCTATATTGGCTGTACCAGACCCTAATGGGAATTTTACTGTTGTAACGGATGCTTCTGGGGAAGGCCTTGGAGGTGTTTTGTTACAAAATGATCAGGTCATAGCTTATGAAAGTAGAAAACTTAAGTTACATGAGCTGAATTATGCCCCTCATGATTTGGAACTTGCTGCCATTGTTCATGCGCTTCAAGTCTGGAGACACTATTTACTTGGGAAACCTTTTGAGTTGAAAACTGATCACTTGGGACTGAAATATATTTTTACTCAGCCCAATCTGAATGCCAGACAAAGAAGGTGGTTAGAATTTTTATCACAATATGACTTTGATATTAGCTATATCAAAGGGAAGGAGAATAGAGTATTGATGCTCTAAGTCGTAGGAGGCACATTTCGCTCTTATAACATTGAGAACTCAGTTTAAAGACGAGGTAAAAAGTGCCTCTTAATCGATGCATACTTCAAAGAAGTAAAAGCAGCGATGCTGCAGTAACCTAAGGATAAAAGGTATGAAGGTTTTCATTTTGATAATGAAGGAATCTTGCGTTATGAAAATAAGGTATATGTACTGTCTTTGAATGATTTGAGAAAGAAGTTGTTAGTTGAATTTCATAATTCACCTTTCTCCTGACACCCGTGTATCACAAAAATGCTAGCTGATTTGAAACAACAATACTTCCGGAAAGGTATGAAAAAGGATGTGATAAATTTTGTGACTCATTGCTCGGAATGTCGGGCTGGTGAAGGCAGAGCATATGCACTCTTTGGATTATATCCTCATAGCATACCGCAAAGCATACAAATGGCAAGTAATAACCATGGATTTTGTACAAGGACTACCTACGCCCAGAATAAGCATGATGTTATCCTCGGTAGTTGTGGATAAACCGACTAAGGTAGCTCATTTCATCGTTGGAAATCTAAAGGATGATTCACCAAAGGCTGGCCAAGAGGTTCATACCGAAATTTTCAGATTGCATGGTGTACTGCACTGATTATATCTCGACAAGGATCCTAGAATGACGTCAAGGTTTTGGCAAACGCTTAACGCAGCCCTAGGAACAAAACTGAACTTCAGTTCTGCATATCATCCAGAAACGGATGGACAAACTGAGAGGGTAAATCAAGTGTTGGAGGACATGTTGCGAATGTATTGCATGGATCAACAAAGATAAATGGGAAGAATATCTTCCATTAGTTGAGTTCGCATACAACAACACTTATCACTCATCTCTAAAGATGGCACCATTTGAAGCACTTTATGGAAGAAAGTGCGTAACCCCCGTAAGTTGGGACAAAGTGTTGAGGATAGAGTGGTAATTAGACCAGAGATTCTCACGTAAATGGAACAAGCAAGTTAAGCTTGATTCGTGAACGATTAAAGGAAGCAAGCGGATGAGAGTAAGAGCTATGCCGACCTTGCGGGTTGATAGAAAGTTTGAGCTTGGTGATAAGGTTTTCCCGCATGTTAAACCCGTAAAGAGTTCTATAACTTTTGGCAAGGCTACCAAGTTGTCACCACGATTTGTGGGACCTTTCGAAATTGTCGAAATAATCAATCCTGTAGCTTATCGTTTAGCATTGCCACCTGCTTTATCTCGCATGCATGATGTTTTCCATATTTCTTTGCTTAAGAAGTACGTTTCAGATCTGTCACATGTTTTAAATTGGAATTCCTTGCAGGTCCAAGACCCAGGAATAATCGTGGTTAAACCCACACGAGTACTGGAAACTCGCCAATTGCACTTAAGAAATCGTGATATTCAGCAATGTAAGGTCCAGTGGGACCAGTTTAACGAAGAAAGTGCAACTTGGGAAAACCTGGAAGAGATGAAAATTGCTTTTCCTTCTCTTTTTGCAACAGAATGAAAACTGTTGACAAAGATATACTTTTATGAACTGATTGTTTTAAGTATTTATGAAAGCCAGATTAAGGCAGACTTTATTCAGGTTGAATAAATGTGTTGTGACATTGATTTCTGAAACTATTTAATATGGAAGTAGTCACATTGTTTGTGTACTAATAAATTGATTGACCTGAAGGTTAATTTAATATGAAATTCATCGGGATGATGAATCTTTTTAGGAGGGAAGCATGTAACACCCTGAACTGTTGTTACTTTCTCCTAAGCATACAAGTGTTGATATGTGATTTCTTGTAAAAGGATGTGTTCCTCGATCTGTAAATCATGCTTGATATGTATCTTGAATTTCTTGCAGATTGCAGAGATCTTGACCGAGTGTAATATGATTAGACTCTTTTATTTATTTCATTTTGTGTCTGAATATTAATCTGATCACGGAATGAATTATAGAGATATTCATCTATAATATCTAGACTTGGATCAGTGGAATTGATCCAAGTAATGCTTTAAATCTGTTTGTGATAAATTAGATCACAGACCTTGAACAGGTTGCAAGGTATGGAAGCATTTATTAAGCTGGTCAGGAGTATGACTCAGGCTGATCTTGAGAAATGAATTGGTTCCCGATATGGAGGTATATCTGGAAGGTCTCGGACGTGGACCAAGTAATAATTCTGTCATGTATATTCCTGTAGCCTAACGGCTGTATAGGAGTAAATCCTGTTCGGAGATGCATGATTTTAGGTCTTTTCTTGGCATATAAAATGTTATACCTAACTGGAATTATTAATGGTTAGTAACCTAAAAACTAAAACCTAACCTAGGGGTTAGATTATTGTTAAGCTAACCTAGACCTAGGCTATGTGTTAATATCCTAAGTTAGTATCTATGTGTAAATTGGTTAGTATGGGTATTACCCTAAATTCTAACCTAAGATACTAACCTAACTATTGAGGAGGATGTAAAGGGGCCTATGGAGGGGTGCGAACCATGGGCGGCGTTTTCTATGGCAATTAATGCTGGGGATAAGGATGAGGGACAGGTCATGGCGGAGGCTTAAGCGGCGGCTAACCTGTGCAGACGTGGCAATTTGCTAAGTTTGGAAATGAGCATGAGTTGTAGTTGGACTGTCGCCAATTCTGGCGGTCGGTGGAAGTTGAGTTTAAGCGGGAAAGTTGGTTTAATGGCATTCAATGTTCTAGGGAGACGAGCTCGGAACTCGCGAGAAGGCATGCAAACGGGAAGTTGAAGGTTTGTTTGGTTTGTCGCGATTTTCGGTCTTCTCTCTCTCTCTGCTTGTTTACTGGTTCTTCGCACCAGTTCTCCTTGAGTTGCATGGCAAGAATGAATTTCTCTGGCTCTTTTCTCTGTCATGGAAGATATATATGTGATGGAGACAGTGAAATTTTGTTGGTCGCTTTATCTTGGAAAAAGAAAAGGAAGTTTGAGCTCTTCCAGTGGTCTGCTTCGGAAATTTGATCAAAAATACAGGCATGTTAGGCCCTAACCTTTAAATATCTTGCTGTCTTTCAAGTGCTTTCATTAGAACAACTCTGTTCAAATGTTTTGTGAAAATTAGATGAATTTTCTATGGAGATCTTGTTTGATTTTTGGCACTGTATCTCTTCTGGTTCGATTTTTCAATTTCCTCTTGATGGGTGTTTATTGAAATCGAATTTCGGCTCTATTTGCTTTGAGTATTCATTCTGGCTTATACATGTGAGGTATTTATTTATAAAAGTTTGAGTGTTCGGCCTGTTTGGCGTGAGCCCTTAGAATATACCTGTGTGTAGTATAAGACCACTGTATGTTTTTGATTAGTGGTCGTTGTTTCTTGTTATGGAAACTGTATGGAATGATTCTGATGAATACTGTAAGATTGATCAGTATTATTGCTTCTTTGGGAACTCTGTCGTGGGATTTGTTGACAGCGACTAATGATACTTTCGGGTTTCATTTGTTTTCAAATTTTTGGCTTGGAACAGGCAACTGTTGTGTTACCGTAGTCTTTACGACCCAGCGGAAGTGTTTTCCTTGTTATTGTGGAAACGGGATTATTGTTGACTGTGTATAACATTGTTACATCTATACTTTATTATAACGACTCAGTGGAGTCCTTGATTGAATCATATATATAGCTATCTACTGTTGTGGATGTAGATTCATCCTTGTGTTTTGTTATTTGATTTCGTGGTAGCCTTATAGAGAATGGAACAGGCCTTCTGACCACGGTTATTTGTAATAAATAATGAGTATAGATTTCCTGGGTATGTATTGCACTTCTTTGTGAAAGCTGTTTGAAAGTTTCGAAGCGGCTCAGTTGATTTCCTTGCTTGAAATGGGTATTCGATTTGCTTCACTTGTTTCATTCTGAATGTTTGCCATGAATGGCATAGATGGATTTATCAACCGATTTCATAGTACGTTGCTGTAGGGTTCAGTGGTTATGAGTACAAAACCATTAACAGTTTACAGTATGAATTCATATGCATTTGCTTGAATTGTTACCTCCGTTTGAATCATTTGGAATTCTGGAAAGGTAGCTGGTACTTCTGTCTCTTTCTGAACTTGACTTTGGACACTGTCTTTGTCACTGTTGAGATCCTTGAGTATGGATGACTGTTTCGTGTTCCGACCTTGTTTGGGTAAGTCGCGAATATCACACTAAGACTTGCATGCGCCAAGGTAAGGATCGATTGGTTGTATTCATTTCTTTTACTTCAGTCCGATTTTGTCTGAGCAAGAATAAGTATGCTACGTTCCTTTCCATTTATTCAGTCCGATTTGACTGAGCATGATTTGGAAATACTGTGTGGTCAACATAGCATAGTCCCTAGGAAACCTCAAATTGCTTATGCTATAGAGTTGTTGTTTACAACAATACGCGTGAAGTTTCTTGATTTGAACTTGGTTCAAAGCCTTAATGTGCTTAGAAGAATCTAGTATTGGACTTCAGGTTGATTTATGGATTGATTGATGTGTTAGCTGCTGTACAGGAGTTTTGCTGTGTTTCTATTTCTTGATTTAGAACAGCGATCTTGCTTGCGGCTTGTCTAACTTGTTCATTTATATACTGGATAAATGTTTTCATAGGAGAAGACGGTACAGTGATGAATTTATGTGAAAGGAAGTATGAATGGATTGGTTCTTTCTCTTCCTTTATTTAATATTTGTTGATATTTGTCTAACAGTGGGAAATTGTTTTGTAACATATTGGTGGAATCCCGAATTGTTATGTTATTTCTTTTTTGGAAGAATGAAACAATCTGACCAATGTTGTGATTTTGGATTCAATGATTGTTTGTGTACATTCGTTCCTTGTTTCTTAATATTTGATGAAATATTAGAAAGTGATTAAGACTATTTTGTAACAATGATAGAGTTACATATTTGTAATCATTTTGTATTACAAGGGCATAGTCTGATTATGTTTACTTATGTGAATATCTGATCTCATTTAAACAGGGTGTTTAATGAAAACAATTGATGGATTGCAATTGTTTTAAAAGTTAGTGCTTATCATGCTCAGTTCATTGAACTGACTCATGTTGACTATTTTTGCAGATGGTTACCGTAAGAGGTAAAAGCAATGCAGATCTGACAAGCTGATCAGATTGTTTATTTGATTTATAATGAATTACAGCTTGATTTTATAGATGTACTATATGAGAAAAGATGTTTCTTTTCCGTTAGCATTATATCAAGTATGTTGTTGCATAAAATGTAATTGTATAGTTTTGAAAGGAATGGAAATAAGTGTTTGATACTTATGTGTTGCATTCTATTTCTGAAAGTTGACCTTCTTCGGTTTATGTAACGAAGGGGCATTGTTATCATTGTATAATATGGATGCTTTTGTGATTGACAATGAAAGCTTGCAAGTAAATGAGATTGAATTCTTATGAGTGTTTAGTAGTTCTAATTTGTTCTAGCAAAAGCAATATTGGATTTAAATAATTGTCTTTCTAGAAGATAGGTTAAAAATGAGCCTAAAAGAGAACGCTAAACAAGCTGGATTAAATTACTAATCCCTAGTCCTAAGTATGACAGGACAATATTAAATTGGATTCTTAATCATTTATATCTTTATACTAAAAAGTATGATATAAATTCAGTTAAGAGAACTGATATACAATCAAATGGAGTTCAGACGGCAATCTCTAGCAAAGGTTATGAGATATTGTCCCATTCTGTTGTTTTAGAATCAGGTGTATTCTAATGACTCCTTGATGAGAACTGACCGTAATACCTCTACCATGTAATGGGTTTTATAGAGGAGGGTCGTCTTAAGACGAAGAATCCAGGGATTTGGAAAGGCTAACCTTAGGGAAAAGTCTTTAAAAGTAATTTAAACTCAAGTGCGTAACGCTTGTTACTGAGTAGATCTTTTCGAGGCGGATTTAAAGGTTGACGACATAAGTCAACTGCAGAGTTGTACCTCCGAGAAGATTAGGATCTTCTCGAAGTTACAATAATGTAGATGACTTATGGCGACACCCTTTGCATTGATCGCTAAGATTTACACTTGATTTCGCATGAGTTACTCTGGGACCGATTAAGAACGTGGTCATGTTATAAGACTGCCTCGGAGATTCGGGGTATCATGACACACTGGTTGAACTGCAAGGTTGAACCAGTATGTCATCATATCCCTAATCCTCGTGGGCATCCATATAACATTATCACCTTGTTAATCTGCCTCCGAGTGATTCAGTTGTGAAAGGAAGGACTGACGGTAGTCAGTATAAGACATTCTATATAACATAAGAATGGGGTGAAGGACGTATTCTAGATTGACGAGTATGGCGTTAAGGAATACGAGACATGAACAGTATGTTTCAAATCTTTGGCCAAAGTATCGCAAGCTGCTGATTGCGTTGTCCTAATTCACCTAGTCTAAGGGATGAGATGCCGATGAATAATGGTAACAATTATTGATTAGATTCCTCGACAGAGCATTCAATCCCGATTAGGAAGAGAACCGCAAGAGTAATGTGTTAAATAAAAAACACCGACTCTTATTACTCATGAATAGATCGGTAGATTACCAAGTCATGGAATGAATAGACTTGAGGTACTCCGAGTCATTACACTGCATATGGTTGTCTCTGTTATATAAATGGTTATTTTAATTGTGAGTTCTAAATTATGTATTTAGAACCAAAAGATGCAATTATCAAAAAAATAAAAATTGACTTGTTCTATTGTCTAAAATGAGGATGTTACATAGTATTCCATGTTTCATGCCTAAAGAAGGTTATTGGACAGAAATTTGAAGCCAATACGAGTTACCAAAACTTGATGAGGAAGGAAGAATCATTTTGGAGCTAGAGAAGATTATGCAAACACATACTAAGAGGCTGAGAACTAGAGACATTAAGGAATATCTGATCAAGTGGAAGAATCTGAGCATAGAAGATGCCACATGGGAGGATGAGGGTTTTCTACAAAGCAATATCCAGGATTATTCAATGTTGGTTTGAAGGGGAAGGGCATGCTACACTCTTAACCTATTACTTGTATTAGGATATGAGTATCCAACTTGTGGCTTACCATATCATTTTATTATATCATTTATACTTTCTCATGCTTAATAGGTTGGCCTTGGTGATGGCCATAGCATATGAATAGTATATATAGGGGATTATAGGTAGTATTTCATTATCATTTTGAGCATTTGAGTCTTATTATATGGTTTGGAGGTTGCCCCTTGAAGTGGTGAAGCTATTCTAATTGCATATTGAGATCATTATTCTAAAATATTGTGTTATTTGGTGTTCTATTGTTGCTCTTAATCTGAATTATACAAGTAATTTCATTACATCGACCATTTTTAATAATAATAGTAGGAACACAAAATATCTATGAAATAAAAATTTGACTAGTAAGAACAAACTCGTTATGGGAGAGTAAAACAGAGTTAAGACAAAGCTACAAAAATTCTTTAGCATTTATATACATGTAAGCAACTTGGGATGTATTAATAATAAATCAATTTGGTTGAGTTTACAAGTGAGCCATATGAGATTTGAATAAGTTAAGATACAACCCCTTTTTTAAAAAGAAAATTAACTAAAAAATGAGCAAAAGGAATCAGTAGTAGCAATTGGCATGAATTTAATGGCTAATAAAAACGTGGGTCATAATTTTGGCATTACCCTAGCTAGATTTCCTTGATGAGATTAAAACACCTTAATGAACCAAAGTAATAAAATTTTAGATCCAGTCGGGTTCAAAATAAGAAGTAAAAATTTCTCTACAAGATATTTTGCAACTTGATGGGGTGAGCTCACAAGCAATTTTTGAATAGAGATACTCAACGACCAAAAACAAATTAAAATATAAATAAAGTAGGAGGGGACACATGGCACATATTAATAATATCAAGAGGGGCACGTGTCATCTTTCCAAAGTAGATCCCCTTAGTAGATATGAAGTCCCCAAAAATTAATCAAAATTAATAGAATAACGGTTCCACAACCTGGTTGAAAAGTCAACCAAATATGTAACAAATAGAAAAAAGAACAAGAAAAAAATTTGAAGAATCCACTTGACAAAGATTAAGACAAAGAGATAAAATGTGAACAAAACAAGAGGTGTCACATGTTGCAAATCAACAAACACAAGAGAGCGCATGTCGACCTTTCAACACTTATTAAGACAAATTATTCGGTGGACATGAGGTCCCTAGAATTTAATAAAAAATTAATAGTCTTTTGGGTTTGCAGGAAGTTTAAAGGTCATCGAGATATGCAAAGTGATTAATCAAAGTGAAACTTGGCATGAGATTAACCACAAAGAGATAACATGTGGATGAATTCAGTCACTTCCTCAAGTCTATGAGTTTGGAAGATGTAAAATCCTTGAATATTTTTAAAACAAATAAATTTTCAGGTTCAAGTAGGAAGGAAACAAAGAAAATGAAAATAGAAGATCGACATCAAGACTATTCAAAAGACGCCACTTAGTGAAGATCTATGTGATGAAGAGGACAATTAGCATATTTCTAAAAACTTTTGAGAGATGGCTCTGACAGATGTGAAGTCATAGAATGAGCCAAAATAAAATGAATTTTGTGTCCAAACCTCCCTTTCCAATCAAATAAAATAAAATCACAAGGTGAAAAGTCAACACGAGTTAGTGAGGACAGTGTCACAATTCCATCACACTTTAAATCAAAAGAACTATATGGAATTCAAACCTATGGAGTAATCCGAAACAATTATTTTTAAAATATGCCTAGAAAATATTAAAGACTTGTAAATCAAAGAAAGATGCTAATTTATTCAAATAATTTGCATAACTATATAACAACTATAAAAAAGTCTGAAATATTTAAAAAATATATATATATATATATATATGATTGTGAAGAACAAAGAACAAAGAACCAAGGTCACAAAAACACATATCTATGCACACAAAATGTATAAGCAAGATCTTAATCAACAAATCATCCAATATTCTTATAATATTTGTAGAAAAAATGGAATTTTGAACTTTTTAAACTTGAAGTCGATGAAAAACAACTATGGTTCCTCAGATTTGTAAATAAACTTCAAGCTTCTTCACTCTATCAAATTAAAATCTTCTAGATTGATCATGCACAAACATAATGGCGATCGATACCATATAAGGATTTATAAGGGAAGATATAATTAAAAAATTATAGATCCACAAAATAAAAGCCCGAAGATTATAGATTATGATGTGTAGTTAATTATACATTGATTTAGATTAATATAGATAATATATTATGATTTTACTAATCATATTTGAAAGAAAATTACGTGAAAGTAAAAGATATAGATAACACAAAATTTAAGTGGGGAAATCTAAAGGAGAAAAACTCCACTGATAAAGCACTTTCTACATTAAGAATCATATAGCATTATCCCAACACTTCCACTCCAATCCTCAATCTCACAATAGTAGACCAATGTCTCATAGGGTATCATCTCGCATAGACATACAATTTCTTAGATATAAATCCCATAAGGGATCATTCTATATATATACAATGGGTGATTGGTAATACCATTTGAATCTTTTTAAGTTGTGAAAGACTGACTAAGTTTATTAAATAAACATTTTAATAATGGTTCTTATGTAGCATTCTATCAAATGATATCCCACTTGACATTATCAACCCCAACATGAGCCATGTGGGGATCAAAGAGCCCAAGAAGGAATGATAAGGTAAAATCCGCAACTTGGTGTGGAATTTTGGAGTATGATATTGACCGAGGTTTGTTAAATGAATAAACACGTCCGGGAGGCATGATACGCCACACAATACATGAAGAGTAGGTGGTGAGAAAGGATCAAGTAGTAAAATTGTCGAGGTAGAATGAAGAGGCCAAGGAGCTCAAGGATGAGCTCCAACACGATAGGATGCAACGTGAATAAGGATGAGAAAACATGAGGCTAGGGCTAGAGGAAGTAAGTTAAAGAAAAGGGAGTAAGAAGGTGAGCTCAAGTTAGGATCCAAGTAGATCGATTATACAAATATTCCTTTCAAATGAAGATAGTTTAAAATCATAATCAAACATAATAAATTCATGGTATTTCTCAACTTTGACTAACATTAGTAATTATGTCGATCATTATATCACAACACACCTTTTATTCCTTTTTCCTTGTTCTTTAGCCTATGTTATGAAAATATTAAATTACAAAATTATATATGGTCAGTTATAATCGAACTAGCATAAAAATGTTATCCACCTCATCCTTATAATTTATAACACTAAAATATCTCAATGATCAAAATATATGTACTCCAATCATTTTCTGAAATCAAATAAAAGAGAACAGCTTTACCATTTCCTTTTTCTTTCTTTTCCTATCTTTTATAGTAACATTAAAAAAATGAAACGCATATATATCTTATGATCTCACAAAATACACAATCATCCTGGAGATCATGATTGGATACAAAAATGGACCATAAATATAAATAACTAGTTTCCAAGAACATATTAACTATTTTTTCCACCCACCTTGGTTGTGCAAGAAATAGTGAAGTAATTATTAAACTATTTTATCATTCATTCCTTTACTTATCCTATCATCATAATGTATTCATTTTGATAAGTCAATAGATGTCAATCTAAATTAAGCAAATCCAATTAACTTTCAATGACAATAGACCATTCATTTTTCTTTTGAAGGAAATTAGATTACCTCCTTACTTTATAATTATAATAGTCAAAACATTGTCCCAAAAAAATAATTATTCCAAGCAATACCTTAATGTCACCAACTTACCTTAATAATTCAAACCCATATAATCCTTTTATATTAAAATTAAAAATTTCACCATAATATCATTATTGAAAACCGAGTATTTAGACTAAATACAAATAGTTAACCTTAGGGCCTTCAAGATTTGAATATTTCCTTTTCATTCTCACGAAGTCTTTAAGGTAATAAAAATCATATATATGTTCGATTTAGAGATATAGCTTGTAATATCCCCCTCCCGATTCATGAAACCCTTCAAAATCATCAATTATATTTACATATAAATATATATCAACATATTTAAAAGCTTAATAGTGGACGGATCACTATGTGAAACCACATAAATAAAACTAAGGCAAGAGTATATAACAAAACCCAAATGGGTTTCGAATCAAGTCATCCCTATTTAACCATTCGATAAGATATAAATGTGGCCTTCCTATCATATTGAAAATTGAAACTCGTATATATACTATACATGCCTAAACAAAAACACAAAAGTGTATTACTTAAACCCACATGGGTTCATTATATCATTCCTATATCTATTTGAAATCACTATTCATTTTAGTTAATAAGTCAAAAATATGAAAGTACCATTATAGGTATGAAATTACACTATTCTAACATCACTTCCTTCATATAATCTATTCAAGAAGGAAAAACATAAACCATGATATATTCCACTAAGACCAAACTATAACTCTATCCTGGATATTTACACCATCTTCCTAGGATGAAAGAAAAATTAAGTACAACATCATGAACATAACACACATACATTTGAAATCCCATGAAACGTTCATATCTCGAATCTCACAATAAACAAAACCATATTCATTTTATAAAGTAAGATCAAACAGATATTATCTCTAGCCAATACCCAATAAAAATCATTCTTTGTCCTAGTTAATAACACGAAGAACAATTACAAAACCCCCAAGTCATTAAAAATTTGAATGCTATAAATAATAAATATGGAGGAAGAACGATTTCATTCTTAAAACATATTTCCCATAATCCCTTCAAGCTTCTCCCCAAGTCGACTGAATGCAACCAAAATATTTTCCAACAAATTTTGCAAGTGATCTAAAAAATCTAGACAAGAAATATCTTGAAATCAACAAATAAACCCCATTATTATCATAACAGCCATTATAAATAACCCTTAAAAATATCACAAACAGTTTATGTAGAGTTTCAAAACATGCATGATGTGCATTTACAGTCAACACAAAAATAGCTCCATAATTTTCTTACATGCAGAGCTCGATAGAGCCAAAAAAAAAAATGAAAGAATGAACCCTAAAATACTAATAATCTCTATGTTAGCTTCCTCAAGAATCTTCTTGCTTCTTTCAAGATGATTAAATTCTCATTGAATGCATGCCATAACCACGCCCATTACACCGCTAAAATTTCCCACCAAAACATCTAAATAAACTTAGCAACTAATTGATAGCCATTATAGTTTACAGGACTATCCAATCTAAGCCATATAAATGGAAGGAGTAGAGGCATCGAACAATAAAAATCATTTACAAAATAACAAATTTTTGCATGGCCATTACAATTGCCCAAGAAAAATCAAATTTACATTATTTAAACATAGTTTGGTGGTTGTATAAAAGGACAATAAAATAAACTTATCAATATAAGTATGCTCAAGTCAATATTCCACTTTTTTATATCTTTTTAATATCGATTTAATCGATAATGCAAGGATCCTTAACATGTTTGATTGACCATTTAAAAAAATTAAATAATATAAATTCCTTAGCCATACTAACTTATAAATACCACCTTATAGGTTTATTATCAAATTCTCATAACCATTCATTAACTTGATACCAAAACAAAAATATATCCTTATTTCATATTTTCGATGACCATTTTTATTTGAACAAGAATTATTATCTCTAGATCATAACAATACTATCACATTTTATTATCAACCTAGTCAAGCTATAAACAAAGGAATACTAATTTACCCTTACCATGGGTTTTCTTTCCAAACCTAATTATTAAGGATTCATCCTTTTCCGAATGGTGGTAATGTTGTGTATATCATTAAAAAAGTTAAATCAACATATGTTGTTATTGAAATTGAAATATAATTCTGACATAATCCAAAACATTATAACATAGTAGTGAAATATCAATAGGTATATAGAATTGTTGTTATGATTATAAACAAACTCATTGTCATCCTATTATCTTTATCACTTTATTTCATTACCCAAAAGCATAACTATGATTTCATTCCAAGCATCATGAAAATTACGATAATAAAACATATTATTATCTAAAACAAGTAAAATACATATTTATTCAAAATGAAACTAGCAGGGATATGACATTATTAATATATCTGAAAGAAGTACCCTTGTTTTTTTGTCCTTGTTGAGAACGAGAAATTGAGAAATGAATAGGGAAAGGAATTACAGGTGCTCTTGTGCATGCTTAAAATATCACATTGTTTGTTCTTGATTCCTTCCACCTCTTTATCCATATTATTAACCCGATTTAGAAATTCTAGAACTTTTTCTTGCTATCAAAATCCTCACCACCATTAAACTTACTTGCTTCAATTTTTCATTTTAGATATTTGATTTTACCCAATTGAGAGTCAAAATCTGAACTGGACTTGAGGTCTTCTACAGAGATAGATTTCCTTTATTTCCCACTATCATAATACCTAGAATGGCTTCCCCTTCAACCATATACTTTTAGAACGTTGGGGTTATATCCTTAAGTGTAATGGTAGCCCTTTTACTCGTGATCGGTTTGTAGAAAGAGGAGTCACTCAGCCTTGCTTTGGAAGAAGGACCGGGAAGAGAAGAGATGATAGGTGGGAGAGAGGAAGGGGAGAGGATGAATGAGAAGGGTAAAAGGTGTAAAAGTGGGGAGGGAAGAAGGAGATTCCAAAGAGTTCCATGGGGGTTTAGTTATATGTGGAGGTCATGCAAACATGAGCCTCTATTACCACAAATTACGACATGCACTATCCACAATCGAGATGCTAGGCAGAGTCCCCTTCTAAGTGAAATGATGGTTACCTCCTGGGCCATTGAACATTTTTAATAGTAGGATTGAGATGGAGGGGAGCATGTGAATTATGAACACTTAATTTTCAATTCACCAAGTCTAATACATCAATGGTAAGAGCATAATTGGTGTTTTTGAATTATAAGTTTCAAGGATTTATTTATTAAGGTTTATTAATGTCCAAAATTAATTAATGGTTTATGAACATAATGTAGGAAATTTAGGTGAAGAGAATTTGATTTTGTGACTGTAATGAAATCATAAATCATGACCAATTCCCTAAAAAAATAAAGCATGAAATATTGAAATGAATTCCTTATAAATCATACTCAATTTCATGTAAATCACAACTAGTTCCCTTTAACATACTAGCACAATAAAGGAACTATAATTTTTTTTACAAATTATATTAATTTAATTGTGGAAAATATATTAATATGGCATGATTTTTTCTATAATATAAGGAAAAATATTCCTCAATTTACACTCTATCTTGCATTTAAATATCAAATCATAATACAACTGTAAAGTGTTACTAGAACAAGATTTGTAATAAATTTGAAAAAAACCCAGATCATAGACCAATATGATTTCACATACTAATTTATGATCTTCAATAGTTTCTCCAAGTTAACATTCATTACCCTATTCAAGTAGTTCAAGGTATGATTCAATGGCCTCATGTATTTTATCATTTATATTTGTGAATCCAATTTACAATTTTTGTTTGGTAACCATGCCTAGATGATGCTTTCCACATCAATATCTTCTTTAATTTCATTTGAGATGGTCCATGTTTTATTTTTCCTTAAAAATATAGATACAATGTTTCACCTTCTCCTCTCCTTATAGGTTTCCAATATTGAACTCTCAACTTTTTATTTACATTCTTTCCTTCCCATTTAAGGAAAGTATCCTAATGTTCTCTCCGCATCCATATCTTTTCATTATCATTTTCTGGTCGTATAAGAAGCATATATCCTGAACGTATCCTTCAACAAATTGAATTATAGTTTATATCTTCCACAAACAGGACCAAATTAAATATTGTTATTACTTGGTATATGTCTAATAATGTAGTCTTTTCTCGTGAATATGTGTGGCTCATGTAATTTGGTCATGTATGTATTTTTACTATACCTTTTATGGTTAAAAATAAGAATTTGACCTCCTGATATAATTTTCAAATGGTCTATCCAAAATGCACAATAAAAATTCACAATATGTTATCTTTGGAAGACAATATTCACTACCTTCACCTATTTCCTTTTCCCCTTACGTTTAATATATGATTTTATTCCTTTTCATATATTCCATTTCTTTGATTTATTTTAAATCTTCCAAAGGACGTTGGTCTTCCATAAAGTTTGGTTGAGCATTACCCTTTATATGTCATATTTGGATTATACGAGACCATTGTAAATCCCTTAATTATTTTTTATACTCAATCACTGAATTCCATCCATCAAATGAAATTTGAACATCTTAGGTTTTTCGTTACCCACTATCTTATGGTTTCAATAAAAAAATGACTCCAAAATTCCTTTAAGTTGTACACTTCCTCAATAAGATAAGGAGTGAATGAACTTGACCCTTCTTGTCATGTTGTGTAAGATTCCATGATATGCGGAAAAGAAAATGTGTGTACTTTATGTAACGATGCTGCTAACATTCCAAAATTTCCATCTATATCGTCATGAGTATGATTTAATTAAAGGAAACTTATATACACAATGTTGAATAGCTTTTTGTCAATTGAACCACAAATATGGTACAATTCTTGTTATCAATCAAAGCATTATCCAATTACAAGTAGAGGATTGCTGGTTCCTTTTTTAATGAAGTAATTGTAATAGCAAAACTAATTGATTTAGAATGGTCAAATATTTCCTTTTACCCTTTACATTTTTCATGCACATCATTTTGTAATAATGCATCATGCAATGGATGTTTGGATGATCCACAACTATCTAATAAATCTCCATACTCATCAATAACGGGTTCTTTAAGATTCTTGAGACGTAAAGCTAATGATGTGATTTTGTAGTTTTCTCCATGTTCAACAAATGGAAGGCTAAATTGGCCAAAACCCTTGGCTTGTGTCCATGTGTGAGCATACTAGTCAACATAATTATTAGGTTCATAACATTACTTATTAACTTTAATTTTTCACTCATCATTGGTATGGAATTATTCACTTTTTATATTTTATCATGCACAATGATCAAGAATCCATGAGGTTGTCTTCTAGTTGCAATATGCAGCAATACTAACCTACATGATAACTTTGAGTATATTAATTATTTTGTGTATGTTCCTCTCTAATTTATGAGAGTGTTTCTAGGAATGTGGTGTCCCTATGTTTGTTTTAGAAATATTTGCACTCATCACATTGGGTAAAGAAGCTATTTTTACAATGGAAACACGTTGAAATATTTTTTTCATTATGTTGTTGAAGCTTGGCTACGACACATGAGGAATTTTCAATAATTCAAGCTCCTCATTACACTTTTTTCACAATAAATTATGGGTATAAAATGAAGGAAGAAAACTTTGAGGAAATTTTACTCCATCCTATCCTATAGATCGTGTTAGATGAAAAGAGATATATGATATTCTCTCAACAATTCTTGATATGTAGGAAATTGTTGTGGTAATATTTGACTTTTTTTCTCTTTTCCAACATTACCATTCACCACATTTCTTTCACTACCAATCCAATCAGATTTATGATTATAGAAGGTACTCCTTGGGTACCCATAAACTTTACACCATGCATTCTAAAAAACATCCATCCCATCAAATTTCATTCTATGTACCTCCATAGATTGGTTTCCCACATTGAAGATGGAATTTTTGTTAATGCATCAAACACAAAATTATTTCTGTCGATTTCATTCAAGGATCTAGTTTTGTGCCATAGATTTTGAACTCTAACTGAAGAAAGAGGAATTTTTTGGAGATAATTAGATTTGTAACAATGAAATTTCACATTTTCCACTTCATCCATAAATATTGACCATTTTCTATCCTCATCATATTTTTATTTGATGGATTGGCTAGAGGGGCATCCAATTTTTGACGTTTTTAGCATTATAAGATCTTCTTATCACTTTTTTGGAATGATTGTGATTAGTGACATCATAAGAAATTGGAAAAACAAACTAAGTTTTTCAATATAATAATACATTCCACATGAAAACCTTAACCTTTTTAAATAATTCTTTAAATATAATATCGATATGAGAATTTTTATGTTAGCCAATTTCCTTGTAGTGCATTACATGAGAGATGCTTCTCATAGAGAGAATCCTTTGCAAGGAGGGTTGAATACTCTATCAATATGCACACGAATCTATTGACATCTAATCTCTTAAAATGTACCATGTATCCTTCAAGTAATTTGGTAATTTTTCCCTCCGTAACATATTTTCTCATAGACAAATGGAAATGGATTAATTTAGTTACAAATCCTTTGAAATTTTAATTGTGTTTGTATCTATGTACAAGGTTTAGACCATGCAATTTATAACTCCCATGTTTAACCATAAGGGAACTTATTATTTCATGGAAATCAAATGTTTTATTATCCAAACTATTAATTTATTGGGTTATAGTAAGGTTGAGAAATCATAACACGAATTTACCAAAATTTCTATCAATACCCAAAAATTCAATGGACATAATCTAACTCCAATAATTTTATGATCTTATAACACATGAGTTACAAAAACCATGTCTATGTAATTGTATCTTTAGAACATTTATGTTTGAGAATGACATTGTATGTGAAAAATAATTTCTATATTTAGGACTGTATTGATGGAAATTTCATTACCATCACTATAATATATGTCTCTTATATCTCTAAGAGAATGAAAGAATGAAGATCAAATAGGATGGTACACACATCAACCCGAGTTGCACTCAAACATCAGCGTGACAAAGTTCCATTTAGTAAGAAAAATTCAACCACGAAAATTTACATGTATAAGAAAAGGGTCTACTCATACTCATAGGTTAGAAAAAGGGTACAAATAGGAATTTTTATAACTCCCAATGCAAAACCTCCTACCTCCATAAGGGATAAGAGTAGTTACATTCCAGTAATGGAAAGTAACTCTCATATGAAACATTGACACACAATGACATGAATGAAAGAATTTTCACACCCCCTAAGACACCTAACACCTATGATATCATCTAAGTCAGATGAATCACCGCGTGATGTGGAAAATACCCCAAAATAATAAGGAAAACATCATACACCAACAAATTCACTTCATCATAACTTAGGATGATGCAAAAAGTCAAAAAGTACAAATGAGTCCTAGTAGCTATGCCGATGTGGTACCCATGTAAAAAAAGGATCTCAAATAATGGAGGAAAAACTAGTGGAAAAACATCCACTTACAAGAGATATAATACTCCTATAACAACCTTAAAAACATACACCAAATAGGTCATGGAAACTGATTTATTTATGAGGTACCCATGTACAAACTATAATATTTCTATAAGAAGAAGAGAAGAGAGGAAGGTCATTAGAGATATTTAAAAATATATGAATTTGGAGATTGATATAAAATATACATCTCTATAAAGTCTCCAAGAAGAGTGTCGATGATGTGATCTTACGCTTGTAGATTGAAGAAGATCCACTAGCATCGAACAATGTTATTGTGCTTAGGAAAGAAAAAAATGGAGTACTGGAAGTATGTCCCTTTCCAAAAGGAAATCGAAGGCGTAGTATAAATAAATTTGAATCAGTCAACTAAAATGTTACATTGGTCTAGTAAAAAAGTGAAAATAAATTTAAGGTAATGCCACGTGTGTAGAACTATGAGATTCTTAGAGGGGAACATCAACCAAAAGGATTCCTAATGGAAGTGAAGGTAAAATAACAACCCCCACAACAACATAAAGATGATCCATATGAAGAGGTAGATTAATAATGGTACGTGAAATAGTGGAAGTGATAAAAGTATGAGAAGGGTTAATCCAAAAAAAGGAGATTAAATAATCCTCTGAAACACCTATAGAAGGAAGAGGAGATAAAAAATCTTCACACAATTTATATGGGAAGGAGGCAGATGTAATGAGAGTATGAGGATGAGAAAATACTAGTTAATGTTTGATAGAAAAGAGGGGGTTCAATATTATCGAAAGGTGGCCAATATAAGGGGAGATAATTCCTCATAAATAATCTCATCATTACAACTAGAAGAGCAAGCCTCATCACTAGGAATAGGAACAAAAAATTAGTTTTAGAAAAACGATCATCACATGAAGAAGGTGAGGAATCAACTATATCAAAAGAAAACTAATCTAAAAAATCTCTAAAGGGTCTCCAAATAAGGACTGAAGAATGCTCCAAACTATGTGAGGAAACTATGTATGTGCCACATGATGGTGGAGAGGCCTAGAAACATGTATCAATAAGAAACCAAGAACATGATCACACTTGTCGAGCCAGTATTCAAGATGATAAGGATTGGTGGGTGTAAGAACTTCCCCATACAGAAAGGGATAAAGGCCTTCATGAGTAAGGTAACGTTCCATACAAAAATGCCATGATGTATAGTTATCTCTACTAAGAAGAAGAGGCAAAGGCTGAAAAGTAATTCTATAAAGATTGAGTCTAGAAAACCATCCTCCATGGTGCATCCAAAAAATTAGTGCAAGAAGTATAATGGACAACAAATACAAAATCAAATGGATGTAAGAGTCAACTAAACTTACATCTAAAATGCAATTAAAAAGGGAGAGAGAATACACATAAGGTTACAATCTGTTGGACTCATATGAGAATGCGTCTACATGAAATTAAAGCACCTACGAATAATGATAACCCCCTATTCATGACACTTCATAAACAATGTGTTGGCTATAATAATTTTTTTTTCTATGACGTGAAACAATTGGGCACTCACCTTATAATAGATGAAAAATCACGCAATAATGGAGGCCATAATAAGTTTCAGTCGAAAGCAAAGGAACAACACGTAAACACACATGAAAGGGTGTATGTAAGGAACAAGGGGAGAAAATAGAATTTAGTGTGAAAAAAGTGTCTCACATCACATAAGGGGATCTCTTTCCGTAAGGTTATGGTGGATGCAATCACTAGCCCGAAAGAGAAGAAGAACACTAAAATGACTTAAAATGACTTAAAATGAGTCAAAAGGAGTCCAAAACTCTAAAAAATAACTCACAATAGGAAACTACCACACGAAAAAATTCCAAAATGAATTTAAACAAGACCTATAAACCAAAAACACACTACACTCTCCCACAAAATGTTTAATGGGAAAAAACACCCAGTAACCCTAGTTTTAGAAGAAAAAATATATCTAGTTTTGTTTATTTTTTAGAAAATGAAAAATAAAAATTGGGGTTATAGTAATAAAAATTGTGATTACTTTAATTAATTATCCTCTAAACACTAATTGACCCACATTTTAAAATTTTAATCCCTTCCTTAATTAAAAATTAGACCCTACTTAGTTTTAATGAAATCTAGACTAAACATTGATATTAGCCTATATATATATATATATATATATATACATAAAAACCTAATATTTTAAGTTTTTTGAAGAATTGAATTTATTAACACTTAAAACAAAGTTAATATATATATATATATATATATATATATATATAATACATGGGTTTATATTTAACAAAGGAGGGAAAGGGTGGGAAGATCAACACATTGATTGGGAAAGCCATGTGGAGGCTAAGGGAGCAGGTGAGGAGGACTAGTGCATCGAGTGAGGTGAGCAAGCCACGCAAGGATCAATGAGCCGAGAATGAACAATATGGTAACGTCCTAAACTTGATGTAGAATGTGGGAGTATGACACTCACTTGGGCTCGTTAAATGACTAAACATGTTAGGGAGCCATGATATGAGCGCATAATACATATAGAGAAGGTGATAAGAAAGGATTAAGTAGGATAGATGTCAAGGTAGAATGCATATGCCAAGGAGCTAAAGCATGAACTATGACATGAAAGGATATTACGCCATAAAGTTCAAGCCAACATAAGGCCGGGGCAAGAGAAGTATGGTAAAGAACACAGATTGGGAAGGTGTGCTCTTTTGAGGATTCAATTAGGTTAAGGAGAATAACAGGGACAATGTAAGATAGGAAAGATAGTCAAGAAGGGTGTTGGGCCCTAAAATATTGATTAATTACAAAAAGGCGCATGAGTGCGCAAGGCCTAAGTTGAGGGGTGGATGCACAAGGAAAAGGCGACAATGTAGGGTTATAGGAGGATTTTAGAAGGACCCGTGATACTCATCAAGAGAACAAGGTCTCGGGAATTAGCCGTATTTGGCATATCAGGTAGGACAAGAGAAAAACATGACCCTTTGCACATGATGAATGGATAAGGTGCCACCTAGTGACAAAGTTGGACTAGGAAGGAATATACCTGCATTGGAAGCCTCTAATAGACCATCATGGCAAGGAGTGGAGAGATCGGGCACGGAGGATCATGCTCCCATGGAGGACCACATTGGAACACTTGGTGATGGATTTAAAGCCTTAAAAGGTGATTTTGTAGTTCAAGAGGACTACAAATATAAGCGCCCATCGAAGAAAAAAAAAAAGGTAGATCAATAGAGAGCGGAGCCCTACGAAATGCTACGAGGATTTGTATTGAGTTAGGTAGATGAAATATAGGAGAAGGATGCATCAAGGGGATTGGGATTGTAAATTTTATTTTTGAGAGCTAAGGGATGTAAATCTAGTTATGATGTATGACTTGGTCTGCCATACTATGATGTTCTATAATGGATCTAATGGATGTAATGAGGTTACCAACTTATTTGAATATGATCATTAATGATTCTGGTCCATACACATATCTCCATAGTTCTGTTTCATGTATGTTTATGAAATGAGTATGAATCCTTATGCATTTTCCTTTTTTTGGTTCAGTCCTATAACATGTTAAGTATCTTCTATTTGGAATGATTGCATTGGTCTAGAAGCCATTCTGAGCTCTATGATGATTGCATGTCTTGTTTCCACTCACTCTCCTTAAGTTCCTATCATAGATGATGTTTCCCACTAAAATCACATAAAGGAGAGACCCGGTGCCCACGTGTGCCTCGGTGGCGCCAAAGTGCCCACTTGGATGATATGCCGACACGCATGGGATTCTCTTTTTCTTTGGTGGGTGTAAAAATGACTACATATTATTTTCATTTCCAGGACCTCTTTTTGAAGTTATAGTGGTAAATAGCATACATCATGATCTGTGCAATAAGTGATGATAGAGGGTTTAACTTTGGAAGGTGTTGAAACATAGTTTAAGAGCATGGAGGATGAATTTTCTCATATATTTAGTACTAGACCTGAGTTAGATACACATAAATAGGTAGAAGAGAACCTCTACCATGAGTTGTATGAAACATTTTTCTACTTGTTGGCTGCCTATCCATAGATCTGTCTGTGCAAAGCTTAAACCGGTTTATTGCTATTCTACCAGCAGGAATCTATGCAAGTCTCACAGATTCTGCCTTCGGGGGTTTGGGATCTCATCCCAGTAGAGTGTTTCAGGCTGCGAAAAGAAAGGAATGAAAGAGGGAAAAGAGAAAGAACATATCCGAAGGAAGAAAAGAAATGAATTCCAAAGCGTAAAGGTCGGAAGATTTATGTTTTGGGTTGGTAAAAGCAGAGCCAAACCTACTTGCATAAATAAACAAAGCAATACTGATGAGCAAATGACAGAAAAGTAGATATGAATCCAACAGATTAAACACATACAGATCTAACGTAAGGAAGATCTAATACATAACACAGCTATTGAGCACAAAGTCTTAATATTTGTATTGTTGTTTTCTCTACATTAAGAAAGCTCAAAGTCTTTCTCTCCTCACTTCTATTTTCATCTAAAAAATGTTCACCCCGAATACAACAAGTATTCCAGTATTTATAGAAGAGAGGAGAAGGAAAGCAAAAAAGGAGCCAACAAATATTTACAAAGATATTTACAAAATATCTAAAAGTCATGTTGACTTTTGACAACTTGATGGATGACATCATCCCATGATGCAACATGGATGATGTCATCATTTGTGCCAACACACTTTAGACATTTCAACAAGAAAGTCGGAGAATAGAGAGAAGAAGAAGAAGAGGAAGAAGAAGAAGAAGCAGCTACTCGTCATCGTCATCCTGCGGCCGAAAGGGGGTTGCCTGCTTCTGATGCTGCTCAGGAGATGATATGTGGAACTGAGCACGGTATTCCAAAAACTTGTTAATCATGGGCCCAAATTGATCCTGTGATGGATCCTTGTGCCGTTCGCTGATTGCTTCGCAAGTCTCCCGCTCGCTTATGAGCTTTTCTGGGAGTTTAGAATAATCTTTCTCCGCCTCGATGAGGAACCCGATGAAGTCCCTACAGGCCAGCAGGTTGTTGATAGATTCAGTGTCAAATGTGACCTCTGGCCCCATTCCTTGAGAAGCGATCTCCTTGAAGATCCGGATAGTTTCATCAGCTGATCTCATGGTAAAGGAAGGAGTGAGCAGCCCTGGAGACATGTTAAGAACAATTCGCTCCATTTGATGCATCGCATCCAGGGCCTCTTCCTTCACCTTGTCTATCTTTTCCAGAACAAATTCTAGCTGATCTATCCGATAGTCCAGAGTGGACATGGTTTTGTTGAGGGCCCTTGGATGGCCGAAAACTCCGAACTTGACCGAGGCCAAATTCATATATTTTGACACGAGGCCAAATTCCACTTCAGTTTAGCCCTGGATAATCCCTCTCCGACGCTGCAGCGTAGACTACGTAGGAGTTCATATGGAACACTCCCGTTGTGGTGAATTGTTGTAGCTGCTCGGAGATGGTGCTGCTTATTATTTCTCCCCAGCAAAAGCGCTGCTCAGGCACATTCTTATTCATTGTTTCCAAGTACCTCAGCATCCATTTATGGAAGTAGTGGGCGTCAGAAAGCCCGAAGACCCTGCTCAGGAAAGTAATAGTATCAGCTGAGCTCTTCTGAGAAGTCACTGCGGTGGATGATTTGGGGCCACCGGGTTACCACCTTCTTGTTTTTCAAGTAGACTTCATTCATTAGTTGCATGCATTGGTCTTCGTTGTCTTCCCAGGCCTTGATGCACTCTTCTTGGCTGACGGCCACAAAGTGCCGGTGGTGAGGGATGCCGAGCATTATCTCAAAATGACGGGAAATGAGGTTTATGATTACCTCGCCCTTGCTGTTTTTGACACATCTTGTGTCCTTGTTGTAAGACTGTGCAATCACCATCATGAATTCATTGTTGACGAATCGGCGGGGGATTCCTCCGGCGAAATGCAGGGCACTGCCTATTAATTTGTCCATCCATGGACTTCTTGTAACCTTCTGAGTCCTAACCCAGAATTCTTCCATGTCAATGTGACCCAACTCTGAGTCCCTGACATCCATACTGCATTCAGCCTATGATTCGGGCATCCTGACCCTTTGATATTTGTACTTCATCTCCTCCTCTGTAAGCTTAGCCTTTCCTCTTGGTTTGGTGGGTCTCTTGCTGGATGTAGACATATGTTCTTTTGAACTCAGTTGCTGATCTGCATGAAGAAGAAGCGAGACCCAATCCAAAAAGGTTGAATTAGCCATTTGATCTTCCATTGGAATGTTATCAGAAGAAAGAGTTAGAGATTTTAAGGCTCAGGGTGCGGGGCGCATGAAAACTGCAGCTAACAGGGCTAAATAGATAAGGTGCACAGAAAAGGAGTGTTGCAGAGGTTAAATTGGTGCCAAAGGTGCATGGCGCATGGATACTGCATATTGCATTTGATATAGGGCGCATGAGAAGCGCGTGTTGCATGGAAATAGGATGCACCAAAGGCGCATGGGCCTTGCATGTTACATTAGGATTGGGTGCGCCCTTTGGTGCATGGGAATATCGTGTAACAAGGACTTTTCGTGCGCCCAAGGGAATATGGCGCGGCACATGAAAAACTCACACAACATGGTGTTATTGCAATCGGGGATGCGCCTGCGCCTTTATAGCTTCATACTTAGCGCGGAAAAAAATTTTGTTGCATGGAAGCTGGGTGCGCCATGGGCGCATGGAAAAGGGATGCAACATGGACGGATGGTGCGCCATTGGGGCGCAGTTTCAGCACTTGTAGCACGCGGAAAAGGCGCGCCTTGAGGGCGCATGAGCTCATGATGCAGCAGGCCGAAAGGGTGCGCCATTGGCGTGGATTTTGCTTTTGTAACAGGGTGGGTAGATGCGCCATGGGGGCGCAACTGTTCTTAGTGTTGCAGGGGTTACAGACGCGCCAAGGAGAAAAACAGAAAACTAAACTCTTAGATTTCTTCTCCTCTCTCTCTCTCTCTTTTTTTTTTAACATGCTCAGTGGGCAAACGAAACGGTTAAAACCAAGAGGATTATAACCATGGTTTCAAGAAAATGACCTTCTCCAGCAGATCTGGAAAGAGGAAGGATAGCATGGGGGCAGACAGCAAACGGAGGAGGCTAGGCCGATCACATTTATATATAAACAACCACCCAACAAGCAAGAACCAAACCAGGAACACACCAGGAACTGAAAGCACAAAACGCACAAGAGAGAAATAACACCTCTTACCTGGATATATAGCAAAAGTTCTGCAATGGGTCCACAGGACGATGAAAACGATGGAGCAGAGGCTGACAAGTTCAGAACGATCACGTGCTCAACAAAAGTGAAAATGACATTTGGGCGCGCAAACCATATATATATATAAAAACTGGACATAAATGCGCCAACCACTTTTTCAAAGGCGCATGAGATTTGTTGTCGACACGGGAAGGGATGCACCCTTTGGCGCATCAAAGCATCTGCCAACATGAGATAAAGCGTGCCCTTGGCGCACCAAATCTATTGTCGACACGGGATTATGTGCGCCCTGTGGCGCACCAAAAAGTTTTGTTGCACAAAGATTATGCGCGCCCTTTGGCGCACCAAAGAGTGGCGCAACACAAGTTGTACCAACACAAGCACATGCGCCTTCGCGCACGCAGGGAAGGTTAAACATTCTTTGGTGCATGAAAAGTTGTGTTGACATTGAAAACGATGCGCTAAAGGCTTTTAAGGGGGTGCATCAAAAGTTAGTGTTGCAAAGCAATTTCATGCGCCTAGCCAAAAAAGGCTTGAAAAGACCAAGTTCGAAAACGAGATTTCCCGGGAAGGGATTTTACAACATTTTGAACACAAGGGATCCCAAACGAGGGATCAGAACAAAATTTTCCGTATGGTTATCGGTAAAATTTCCCTTGTCAATTTTACGGGATAACAGCTGGCTCTTTCTGGGGACTATCCCTGAGCGAACTCGGGGGTAGAGAATCCCAGACCACTTGTGCCTATCCATTGGGTAACAGAGTCAAAAACAAGGGGGACCGGAGGGAGAACAAAAGAAACACACGACAAACCGAAAGCAAACACACGACGAAAGCAAACACACAACTTAAAGAAAATGTACAAAGAAGAGAGCAAGCTCTACTTCCTGAAGATCTTCAGATGCTGCCCGCTATAGGGAAGCGGGAGCTCAGTTCCATCCAGATACGAGAGATAGAAACTATTCTCTCCATTGAGTTGCTTGATTTTGAAGGGCCCTCTCCATAGGGAATCAAACTTTCCGTGCATGCCCTTTGGCTCTCTTCGCTTGTCCCACAAAAGGACGAGATCTCCCACTTGAAAATCCCTTTGCTTGGCTTTCTTATCGAAAAGCCTCTTAACTTGATTCTGATGTTCAGTGATCCTATCGACCACCTTCACTCTCTTTTCTTCAAGTTCTGCCAGATACATGATTCTCTTTTCTAGAGAATTCTGGAAAGTTTCATCTTCAATCGCTCGTGCCAAGCGCAGAGCAGGAAGTTCCGCGGAAATGGGAAGTTCGGCATCAGTGCCATATAACACTTGAAAAGGTGACATGCCGAGAGATCTCTTGGGAGTAATGCGGTCCGCCCACAAAGCGTCGTACAAAGACTTGTGCCACATCCGCTGATTTGATTCCACCAGTTTTCGTATGATGGCCACCAAGTTCTTGTTGCTGGATTCCGCTTGACCATTTCCCTGAGGATAATAGTCGGATGCGTGAGCCAAGGTTATCCCATATTCATAGCAAAAACTAATAACTTCTCGTGAGGAGAAGTTAGAAGCATTATCAGCAACGATTTTGTTTGGAACGCCGAACCTGACAATGATATTTTCTTTAATGAAATTGTAAACCACCTCAGAAGTGGCATGCTTGACAGGTATGGCTTCCACCCACTTGGTGAAGTAATCCGTTGCTGTAAGGACATAGCTATGTCCAGCACTCGATTGAGGATTGAGTGCACCAATAAAATCAATTCCCCATTGCCTGAATGGTTCATTGATAATGACCGGCCGTAGGGGAAGGGCAGCCAGCTTGGGCTTGCCAACAAATTGTTGGCAGGGTTCACATTTCGCCACCCAGGTGGCTGTATCTTGAAAGAGCGTCGGCCAATAATACCTGGCTCGAATGATCTTGTGTGCGATTATGGAGGAAGAAAAATGTCCTCCACAGCTGAATTGTGAAAACTTTCCAGTAGTTTTACTTGCTTTGGGGCTTGTCAACACATCGCAGAAGATGCCATCTATCCGCGCTTATATAAGCCGTCATCCCAGATGACATATTTAGCATACGAGCTTTATAGTGTGCTTCTCCTTTGCAGTTAGGTGCATCGGGAATTCGCCGTAGGTAAGGAAGAAAGCGATGTCGGAGTACCACTCATCACTAGTTGCAACAAATAGAACCAGAGAGGAGAGAATCGAGCCCTTCTTGCGGTCCCTGCGCTTCTTCGATGTAGTCACCCCTCTCATCAGGATTTTCTGAATCTTTGTTTTCAGCCATTAGCTGACACAGGCCCTTGCCCCTTACTAGCTTGGTTGGTTTAATATCCAGGTCATACTCCTAGACCTTTGCGATCCAATTTCCCCGCAAACTTCCTAACTCTTGCTGAGTTAAAATTGATTTCACCGCCGTGTCAGGGACCAGCACCACCGTATGCGAGTTTAGAATGTAATACCTGAAATTCTTCACTTCTTTGACAACGGCAAAGGCATGCTTTTCTAGCTAAGTCATCTTCAGTTCGTGAGGTTTGAGGGGAGAACTCATGAATGCAATTGGAGATTCAACATCCTCCGAGTTCTTTTTCATTAAGATTGCGGACATAGTATGCTCAGATGCATAACTATACATGATGAAGTCCTTGGAGAAGTCTGGACATACCAGGACTGGTGCATGGGCAACAGAAGCTTTTATTTCTTCAAATGACCTTTTCCCCTCTTCACTCCATCTGAAAGTTGGTGACCCCTTCATCATGTTCAATATGTGACGGGTCTTCTCGGCAAAGTCAGGAACAAAACGCCTGAGAAAGTTCACCTTTCCAAAGAAAGAATGAACACCAGTCTTGCTTGTAGGCAGAGTAAGGCTTTGAATAGCCTTAACTCTTTCAGTATCTATCTTTGTTCCTTCTTTGCTGACCACATGGCCTAGCAACTTCCCTTCCGTGACTCCAAAAACAGACTTTTTTGGGTTTAGGGAAATCCCATGTTCTCGGCACCTGGCCAACACTTGCTCCAAATGATCACAATGATCATTTCGCTGTTTAGAGAACACGGTTAAGTCATCTAGGTAAACCACGATGACTTTTCCCATCATACCTTTGAATGCAAAGTCCATGGCCCGCTGAAAAGTGGCACCAGCATTAGTTAGGCCGAAAGGCATCCTGCTGTAGGAAAATGTACCCCAAGGAGTAGTGAATGCTGTTTTGAATTGATCTTCAGGTGAAACCTCAATCTGATTGTAACCTGAAAAACCGTCAAGCATGGACAGCATCTCTGATCCAGTTACTGCTTGTAGAACTTGATCCATTATCGGAAGAGGGTAGTTGTCTTTCAGCGAAGCTTGATTCAAATTTCGAAAGTCTACGCAGATGCGTATTTCACCGTTTTTCTTGCGCACTGGCACAATATTTTCTACCCAAGTACTGTGATGGATAGGGAAGATGATTCTTGCGTCTAGCATCTTCTGAATTTCGGCCTGGATGGTACCTAAAATCTTGGGATTATAGTGCCTCTGCTTCTGGTGGAAGGCTTTGGCATCATCTTTCAACGGAATATCGTGCTGAACGTCCTTCGGCTTGAAGGACTTTAAATCGGCATAAGACCATGCCAATACATCCATATATTTTTTCAGCAACTTGACAAATTTTCGCTTTTCTTCTGGCGTGCAACATTTCCCGATGTTCACAAATTGCGGATGTGCCTCCGAACCTATATTGACTGGTTCGGTTTCTGGGGACGAGCCAGGATCATCTCGCCTCTTCTTTCTTACAAAATGGTCATGCCTGTCAAACAGGCGTTCCAGAGAAACCAGGCCCTTCGGAATTTTATTTCCTTTGAGCTGACATATGCCGTCGTTCTCCTTTGATTCGTGGTTTTGACCGTCGATTGATTCACGGCATGTAGAGGTGGATCCTTCGAAATACAATTCTTTAAAATTTTCTGCCTTCTCCAGAAAGGCAATGAGTTGATTATCATCATTGAACACCTGCCAATGCTGAGAATTGTCTGGTACGCTCGGGCGGAAAACCACCTCAATGGTGTACTTGTTCGTTTTCAAACCTGGATGTGGGAGCATGAGAGATGCTGAAACAGCCAATGAATCAGCCATGTCATTTTGGGCTCTTGGAATCGCCCCTATTGAAAAGGCATCAAATTCTTCGATGTTGTCCCATACTGCATTACGGTAATGTCTGAGCCTTTCATTCTTTACTTGGTAAATCCTTTTGACCTGATTTACAACTAGCTCAGCATCACCTTGCACTTTTAGATTTTTAATTCCTCTTTCTTTTGCGGCCTGCATACCGAGTAAGAGAGACTCATACTCAGCAGTATTGTTGGTGTTGAAAAACTGCAATTTGAAAGAGAGAGGAATGACTTCTTCCTCAGGAGATATCAACATGACCCCAGCGCCACATCCACTAGTTGCACAGCTCCCATCGAATTGCAATGTCCAGATCTTATTAAGATCTCCTTCCTGAATGAGAACAGCCCCTGTTTTATCCATCTCAGTAGATAAGAAGTAATTCCCCATCCCTGATGATTCAAAAAGGATTTGAGCTTTGGGGTCTTCAGAGTTGGTAACCAAGTATTTCTTTTGTGATTCTGGCTCCAAAGTCTGCATTACGCCTTTGACTGGAATTCTAGCTTTGGACCAGTCCATATGAATTTCTCCACCAACTTCGCTGCAAAAACTTCTTCCCAGCAATATTCCATATGCTGCTCGGAATGTCAGCAACGAGGACTGTCATTTTTACTCTTTTATCCAGGAAAGCCGCAAATGCAAATTGCGCGTCTTTGATTTGGCCAACCAACGGAACTTGCTTAGTTTCCAAAGAGTAACATCTACCGAAAGGCTTGGTAAGAGTGAGGCCCAAAGCATGGGTGACTTTTGCGGCATGACATTATCAGAAGCCCGGAATCAATTATACAGATTACTCAGCTTGTGTCCATTGATCAGCAGAGAGAGATAGAAAGGTTCTATCTTGCTTTGTGTGAGATGTTGAAGCAACATTTATATGGGATTCAGGGGGAGTGGAAAGGATTCCTTTTGGGGAAGCCTGATTAGGTATAACAGCTTGGCTTTGGATATACTTAGTTAATCTTACAAGCTGTTCGGGGTTTGACTGAAGATACTCAGCTTCAGACATTTGGATCTTGGTCTTTTTTGCATGATCTATAATATCAAATGCGGCCAAGGGTTACGTTGGTAAAGGAATGAGTCCCTCACCTCGCGATGATGGAATAGGATTGGTGGTCTTAGTAGGAATGTGAGAGGACTGATTTGGAGGAGAGATAGGGGGAAAAGATCTCTTTGCAAAAGATTTGCCAGGGAGTTGAGTAGGAAGAGGATTACCTCTTTTAGCAATGATCGGAGGCGCGTTTGACACGGCCTTCTCCTGCTGGACATGGGCAGCAACTTCCACTTCTTTTCCTTGCGAGCAGTAAAAACAACATATGATCGCCTTGCCGCACTTGCGTACCCACAGGTACCCTCTTCTTCATCAGATTCTTCCTCATCAAATTCCATATACCCGATAGTAGAGTCGCCAGTCGGTTCACCGACATCTTGATCATCTTCGCCTTGAGACGAAGGTTCTTCATAATACTGCTCTTCTTCTTCAATCTCGGCCAGAGCATTGACCGGAGGGGCCTCAAGTGCCAACCGTGGAGCAGCTGTAGGTAGACGCGGCCTTTGTGAGACATTGTTAGGAATGAAATTCCTCCACGGAATATCCCGGTATGAGGAACTGGGAGAGGCCTGGGCCAACTGCTTCTTCAATGCAAGAAAATCGTTCGCCATCTTTTGGAATGCTGGGTCAGACGAAGTGGTGGGCGAAGGGCCCAAAGATTTAGGCTTGGCTGATTCCTTTTTTAATTCGCCGGATATTATCAGATTATCCTCTATGTGAATGGCAGCGGCTTGGGCGAGAACCAAGGTGGCAACTCATTCCTGAAGGAGCAAGAAACTAACTTTCGAGCTCATAGCGTTTACGAAGAAACACTTTTGATTTTCCGGTGTTGGAAGCATGGCAACAGGGACATGGTTGATTAGTGCATTGAACCGGGTGACAAAATCGCGCATGGTCTCATTCGCCTCCTTCTTCAGGTGAGTGATTCGTGATAATAATGCAAATGCATCCTCTGAAGGCTTGTACCTATCTTCAAAAGCATCCCGTAAGGTGGCCCAACTGGTGATAGATCCGGCCGGCAAATGCTGAAACCATTCAGCTGCAGGTCCTTGTAGGGTTTCCAGAAAAAGGTGAACCGACACATCTTCGTGGGTCACATCCAAAATACTGCATGACATAATGAATGCAGATATGTGGGAATCCGTGCTTTGATTTCTGCTCCCGTCGAATTTGGGAAAATTCTTTCAATTTCCGTGAGGGAGAGCGTGAACTGGATGTGGTAAAGCCAAAGGACCCATCACGTTTCCCCATGGTACCGCCATCTGAAAAGCCGGAAAGAGAACACGAGCTGGAATTGTAGTTCCGCTGAGTAGCAAGGCACTACAAAGGGATGTGGATGCCCCCTGCAAAAGACTTTTTCTTCGTGAAGGTGAGACACTCCTGGATGACCGGCTAGCCGAGCTTAGTGCTGAAAAACGCGCCGGTGTTACGCTGAAATTGTGCCTTTGAAGCAGATCGAAAGTGGGATCAGCTTCTCCACGGGCTCTCTGCTGCGCGTAAAAGGTTCACTCGCCAGTGTTCCTTCCAGATCTGCAATGTTATGGCGCAGATTCAAACTTTCTTTTTGGTTGTACTTGCTGATTTTCTGGTTTTTCTGTCAAAAACCAGCAGCAGGCACTTTTCTAGATATTTAAAAACTATCCTCTTCAGAAAACCGATTGCGGTTAAATGACAAATTACAACGAGGATAAGATGGCAGGGAAGATTAGTAAGCTGATTTTCTGATCTGATTTTGACTTTTTCAGAGGGTTTCAAACTTTTTGCAAACAGCCAAAAACTCAGATCTACGGCAAAATACTAATTTTTCAAAAACTCAGCGAACTAAAGATCTTTAACTGGACCAGATCTATGACTCTCAGAAGAAAATTTTTCAGTTTGAGCACTTTTGCAAATTTTTGGATTTTTAACAAAAAGTTCAGATTTGCAAACAGGCAGCAATCTTTTGATTTTTTCTGATTTTTATATCTTACTACCCTCATAGATCTGACAGATCTATTCGATCCCCAGTGGAGTCGCCAAAAACTGTTGGTCCGAAAATCTGTCGCCTGGACAGATCTATGGATAGACGAGCCAACAGTGTGCAGGGCTTAGCCCCTCTTTGAGTCAGCAAAGCGAAACTGGTTTATTGCTATTCTACCAGCAGGAATCTATGCAAGTCTCACAGATTCTGCCTTCGGGGGTTTGGGATCTCATCCCAGTAGAGTGTTTCAGGCTGCGAAAAGAAAGGAATGAAAGAGGGAAAAGAGAAAGAACAGATCCGAAGGAAGAAAAGAAATGAATTCCAAAGCAGAAAGGTCAGAAGATTTATGTTTTTGGGTTGGTAGTAAACAGAGCCAAACCTACTTGCATAAATAAACAAAGCAATACTGATGAGCAAATGACAGAAAAGTAGATATGAATCCAACAGATTAAACACATACAGATCTAACATAAGGAAGATCTAATACATAACACAGCTATTGAGCACAAAGTCTTAATATTTGTATTATTGTTTTCTTCTGTTACAAGAAAGCTCAAAGTCTTTCTCTCCTCACTTCTATTTTCATCTAAAAAATGTTCACCCCGAATACAACAAGTATTCCAGTATTTATAGAAGAGAGGAGAAGGAAAGCAAAAAGGAGCCAACAAATATTTACAAAGATATTTACAAAATATCTAAAAGTCATGTTGACTTTTGACAACTTGATGGATGACATCATCCCATGATGCAACATGGATGATGTCATCATTTGTGCCAACACACTTTAGACATTTCAACAAGAAAGTCGGAGAATAGAGAGAAGAAGAAGAAGAAGAAGAAGAAGAAGCAGCTACTCATCATCGTCATCCTGCGGCCGAAAGGGGGTTGCCTACTTCTGATGCTGCTCAGGAGATGATATGTGGAACTGAGTGCGGTATTCCAAAAACTTGTTAATCATGGGCCCAAATTGATCCTGTGATGGATCCTTGTGCCGTTCGCTGATTGCTTCGCAAGTCTCCCGCTCGCTTATGAGCTTTTCTGGGAGTTTAGAATAATCTTTCTCCGCCTCGATGAGGAACCCGATGAAGTCCCTACAGGCCAGCAGGTTGTTGATAGATTCAGTGTCAAATGTGACCTCTGGCCCCGTTCCTTGAGAAGCGATCTCCTTGAAGATCCGGATAGTTTCATCAGCTGATCTCATGGTAAAGGAAGGAGTGAGCAGCCCTGGAGACATGTTAAGAACAATTCGCTCCATTTGATGCATCGCATCCAGGGCCTCTTCCTTCACCTTGTCTATCTTTTCCAGAACAAATTCCAGCTGATCTATCCGATAGTCCAGAGTGGACATGGTTTTGTTGAGGGCCCTTGGATGGCCGAAAACTCGAACTTGACCAGATCTTCGACTGAACAGTCGAACATTTGTTGAAAGGTCTCATGTTGGAGTCTAGCATGATCTAGCTCTTCTGATATGGGACCCGCTAATACTTGGAGTTCCTTGTTCACCTTTTTGATGTTTAGATATGAATTGACATACTCGGCGATCACTCTTTCACTGTCCTTGAGGATCTGGCTCCTCCAAGCAGAAACGGCCATACCCTGCTCGCCGATCTTTGAATATTCATTGATTTTCTCCTGGCTGAGAAGCTCAGAAGTCTCGGCGGCAGTCGTGGGAGGTGCACTACCCATCTTCTGTAAGGCTTGAAGCAGATATTTGTTCTGCTCCTTCAGTAGCCTTTTCTCTTCTTTTATTCCTGAAGCTTTTTGCAGAGGGCATCGACCGGGGAAAGAGCTTCCCCCTGGAGACTTTCAGAAGATGTTCCCATTGTGACTTACATCACAGTAAAATCTGCCGGAGACAGATCTTTTTCTCCTTGAGGGGATCAGGGTATGCTATTTCCATAACTCTCTCACCCGCAGCACTTTGAGAGAAGCGTGTTACAGGCTTTTGCTTCTTTGCCCCTTTGGCCGGAATCACTGAAAAGTCCATCGGAGCGATGGGAACTTTCCTCTTTTGTTGGCTCAACTGCTGAGAGATCCAGGCTGGTCCCATAGAAGAAGGACCAGAGACAGAGGAGGAGGGAGCAACAGTAGAAGAGGGGAAAAACGTGGAGACACGCGGCGGTGGCATTGAAATCATAGCCGAAGAAGTGTCCACGGGAGGAAGGGAAACCGCATTGCAGAGAAGACAAAGGAAGGGAAGGGAGCCCGGAAATGAGGGAAGAAATGGAAGAAGATAAATCAGCGAGGGAGGAGAAGATAGACGAAGAGGCAGGGGAAAGAGTAGAAGAAGGGGCGGAGGACACGACCAAAGGGGTGGTCGTTTGAGTCACTCGAGGAGGGGAAGAAAGAGAAGAAGAAGGGACAGAAGGGACCTCTGTGGTTGTAGCAATGCCGACATCCTGAGTGGATGGGCGTATGGGACTATCCTCGCTGCTTCTTTCTCTGGCGAATCCAGAGTTATTACCTGTTCTGGCGCTGTGGAAGGAGGACTTCCAGGGGCTTCTTCCTGAATGGTGCTAGGTTCACCTTCTACACCTTTGCCTTTTAGCTGCTTCTTGGACCTTGGAGGTGCATTGCCCAATGGGGAGGTTGTGAAATCTACCCCGAGGTAGATCAGCCCGTTCATGCGGCACCAGTGCTCTGTTCTGCGCATAGTCTCCTTGACCCTCTCCTCAATTGTTTGAGGAGCTTTGCTTCTGTCAATGGCCGGGAAGGGCCAATCATCCCCTTCCGTGTCATTATACACCTTGTCTACTTCATCTTCCGTAGTTTGGAAGCCTTTGGGGACAATGGCCACTCCGTATTGGATAATTTCCGCCAATGCTAAGCGAGAATGATCCTTTCTTCTGAGTTCCACCTCATGGATGACGTCAATGTAAATATCCTCAATTTGAGGGACATGGATCGGATCAAGCTTAGCCCTTGGCAGGCAGCTCCTTGGGTCAAAGGTAGGCCTGGCTGGGAAGTCATGTTTCAAATTGAGCAACTCCAGCTCTGCGAACATTTCCTTCACCTTGTGATGGGAGGAGCATGTGTACCGGCCCATTGTGAGGGGGAAAGGAGTTCCACCTTTCTTTCTTTTGAGGCATTTCTCATGGTATGTGACCAGCTGCCTTGATAACTCTAGTAGAATCAGCTTAGGTCCAGCATACCTTGGTAGCCTGGTTGGCTCGCCCAAGAAGTTGACCGCCCTCAGATAGGTAAATGTGGGAAACTGGGTGAACAGGGCCCCCCACTTCTCCACGGTTGACACAATGTTTTTGGTCGTGCGACCATGAGTTAGATTTGGCCTTAACAGGCAAATGATGTGATAGAAGAAAGCATCATTAATTTTGGCGAATTGAGGGATGCTATTCTCCAAAGCCTTAGTTCTGGATAATATTCATATATTTTGACCTGAGGCCAAATTCCACTTCGGTTTAGCCCTGGATAATCCCTCTCCGACGCTGCAGCGTAGACTACGTAGGAGTTCATATGGAACACTCCCGTTGTGGCGAATTGTTGTAGCTGCTCGGAGATGGTGCTGCTTATTATTTCTCCCCAGCAAAAGCGCTGCTCAGGCACATTCTTATTCATTGTTTCCAAGTACCTCAGCATCCATTTATGGAAGTAGTGGGCGTCAGAAAGCCCGAAGACCCTGCTCAGGAAAGTAATAGTATCGCTGAGCTCTTCTGAGAAGTCACTGCGGTGGATGATTTGGGGCCACCGGGTTACCACCTTCTTGTTTTTCAAGTAGACTTCGTTCATTAGTTGCATGCATTGGTCTTCGTTGTCTTCCCAGGCCTTGATGCACTCTTCTTGGCTGATGGCCACAAAGTGCCGGTGGTGAGGGATGCCGAGCATTATCTCAAAATGATGGGCAGTGATGTTTATGATTACCTCGCCCTTGTTGTTTTCGACACATCTTGTGTCCTTGTTGTAAGACTGTGCAATCACCATCATGAATTCATTGTTGACGGCACTGACGGGGATTCCTCCGGCGAAATGCAGGGCACTGCCTATTAATTTGTCCATCCACGGACTTCTTGTAACCTTCTGAGTCCTAACCCAGAATTCTTCCATGTCAATGTGACCCAACTCTGAGTCCCTGACATCCATACTGCATTCAGCCTGTGATTCGGGCATCCTGACCCTTTGATATTTGTACTTCATCTCCTCCTCTGTAAGCTTAGCCTTTCCTCTTGGTTTGGTGGGTCTCTTGCTGGATGTAGACATATGTTCTTTTGAACTCAGTTGCTGATCTGCATGAAGAAGAAGCGAGACCCAATCCAAAAAGGTTGAATTAGCCATTTGATCTTCCATTGGAATGTTATCAGAAGAAAGAGTTAGAGATTTTAAGGCTCAGGGCGCGGGGCGCATGAAAACTGCAGCTAACAGGGCTAAATAGATAAGGCGCACAGAAAAGGAGTGCTGCAGAGGTTAAATTGGCGCCAAAGGCGCATGGCGCATGGATACTGCATATTGCATTTGATATAGGGCGCATGAGAAGCGCGTGTTGCATGGAAACAGGATGCGCCAAAGGCGCATGGGCCTTGCATGTTACATTAGGATTGGGTGCGCCCTTTGGCGCATGGGAAAAGCGTGTAACATGGACTTTTCGTGCGCCGAAGGAAATATGGCGCGGCGCACGAAGAGTTTACACAACATAATGTTATTGCAATCGGGGATGCGCCTGCGCCTTTATAGCTTCATACTTAGCGGAAAAAACTTTTGTTGCATGGAAGCTGGGTGCGCCATGGGCGCATGGAAAAGGGATGCAACATGGACGGATGGTGCACCATTGGGGCACAGTTTCAGCACACAGCACGCGAAAAGGCGCGCCTTGAGGGCGCATGAGCTCATGATGCAGCAGGCCGAAAGGGTGCGCCATTGGCGCGGATTTTGCTTTTGTAACAGGGCGGGTAGATGCGCCATGGGGGCGCAACTGTTCTTAGTGTTGCAGGGGTTACAGACGCGCCAAGGAGAAAAACAGAAAACTAAACTCTTAGATTTCTTCTCCTCTCTCTTTTTTTTTTTTTTTTTTAACATGCTCAGTGGGCAAACGAAACGGTTAAAACCAAGAGGATTATAACCATGGTTTCAAGAAAATGACCTTCTCCAGCAGATCTGGAAAGAGGAAGGATAGCATGGGGGGCAGACAGCAAACGGAGGAGGCTAGGCCAACACATTTATATAAACAACCACCCAACAAGCAAGAACCAAACCAGGAACACACCAGGAACTGAAAGCACAAAACGCACAAGAGAGAAATAACACCTCTTACCTGGATATATAGCAAAAGTTGCAACGGGTCCACAGGATGATGAAAATGACGGAGCAGAGGCTGACAAGTTCAGAATGATCACGTGCTCAACAAAAGTGAAAATGACATTTGGGCGCGCAAACCATATATATATATAAAAACTGGACATAAATGCGCCAACCACTTTTTCAAAGGCGCATGAGATTTGTTGTCGACACGGGAAGGGATGCGCCCTTTGGCGCATCAAAGCATCTGCCAACATGAGATAAAGCGCGCCCTTGGCGCACCAAATCTATTGTCGACACGGGATTATGTGCGCCCTTTGGCGCACCAAAAAGTTTTGTTGCACAAAGATTATGCGCGCCCTTTGGCGCACCAAAGAGTGGCGCAACACAAGTTGTACCAACACAAGCGCATGCGCCTTGGCGCACGCAGGGAAGGTTAAACATTCTTTGGTGCATGAAAAGTTGTGTTGACATTGAAAACCATGCGCCAAAGGCTTTTAAGGGGGCGCATCAAAAGTTAGTGTTGCAAAGCAATTTCATGCGCCCAGCCAAAAAAGGCTTGAAAAGACCAAGTTCGAAAACGAGATTTCCCGGGAAGGGATTTTACAACATTTCGAACACAAGGGATCCCTAACGAGGGATCGAAACAAAATTTTCCGTATGGTTATCGGTAAAATTGCCCTTGTCAATTTTACGGGATAACACTACTACTTCCTAGTAGAGTGTATGAATGGCTCCCGACATATGTGTCTAGATCAAGATGGTATTAAAGATCAGTCATGTGGACCTAAGAAGAGTACCAGAGGCTACAAGATGTAGATATGACATGGACTCATGTTGTGGATCATTGGTGGAAAGGAGTAATGGCTAGCTACACTCTGGAGTACACTATTTCTACATATTCTTATCTATAAGTCCTCGAGTTTGAGTTTCTACAGGAGCCGAGAGGATCATTTCTATGTGTTATTCCTTTAGAAATGAATATCTTGATTATTACCTTGAGTTTAGATTCATTTCTGATGGCCGACTAAACCTTCCTGAGAATTGGGTGAGGAAGCTAGGGTGGAGGAAGATGGAAGATATTGTGATTGAGAAAGAAAGGGAGGAAAGATGACTCAAGTATAGTGAAGTGCGTGAAAGGGATATTTCTAGACAATGTGAAATTGCAAGTGTGATGGATATATGGAGGAAGACGTTGTAGGAAGGATTTAAGGTTCACGCAAAGGATGTGGAACTTGAGAAGTCTGTGCTACCCCATCTTGGTAAGCATGTAAGAGATACCCCTTCAGCTTCTAATGAGAGTTCATCATGTGGAGAGAGAAGAATCATTGGTGCCCTTTTGAACCCACCTAATGACCAAACCCCGACACTTGTTTTTCTAGATCAAGGGAGAAGTATCGCAAACCCAATTGGTATCCATGAAAGTGACAGATGTATGCCCAAGAGAAACAATTTCTTGTTTGGGACTTCTATGGCTACACATACCATTCTAGTATTTGGGGGATTTTTTAGGCAAAGTGCGGATATACAAGCCTTTGGTCTTGCTTGTGGGAGTGGCACGGGGTATAATATCGGTAGTGGGATGATCTTGCAGATGATTAGCACATAGTTCGAGTGGGACATTGGGGACCCTAGGCATGACCGCTTTAGGCACATTACTAGCTATAGGAGGATTCGAAGGTGGAATTAATGGGACCTGGGGCACAAGACACTGGTTGATCTAGTGGATACGGCAGAGGAGGAAACATCAGAGGAAGTCAAGGAGCTAGATCAGAAGGACAAGGGGCCTAGCCACCTCCTCAAGTATTCTTTGATATGTCTTTACATTTTCCATATTATAAAGGTATTGAAGATGCTACGGAGCATGTTCACAAGTGTGAGATTCTATGGCACGCAAAGGGATCACAACCCGGAATGAAATGGTAGACAATTTGCAAAAACATTACAAGGGTGTGTACACAAACGGTGGTATAGGAAGTATGACCCCCATTAGACAGTGGTATATTACACCGCATTGAAAAATGCCTTCCTAGAAGAATTCCACATCCCTGAGTTTGAACAGAAGAGCATCAACGCCCTTAAGGAGATTCAACAAGGAATGGTAAAGAGTGTGTGGGAGTATGACACATAGTTTAAGACTCTCCTGTCAAAGTTGTCATATGACATCCACCCTTCACAACATGCTTAATGGTTTGTTGGAGGGTTGATAACCCCATTTATAAGATCCTTATCTCATAAGACTTTCACAGATCCACACGAGACGTTGGAAGTTTCTCTGCATGTCAAGTGTTAGAAGTGTTGACATTGGCTTTAGCCCATTCTTAGAAGCTCAAATCACTGCTATGGCTAAGAAGCTAGAAAAGTTATCTGTGAACTTATCTCATGAGACTCGTAGTGGAATGTGGTCTACAGATTGTGAAGTAGAGGGGCATTCCAAGGATAATTTCCCGGAAGATAGTACGTGTCGTAGTAGTAATGTGATTTTTCATGGGGACCATGATGCAAGTAGATGTCCCTTGTTACAGTGCATAATTCAGAAGAATGTATCTTGTTACTGTAATATCTACACCTCTATGACCCATAATACTAAGGATTGTAGACTTATTGACTAGATCCATGAGGCCATTGATCTTGGTGTGTGCCAAACTAGCCTTGTAAGTGGTTCTTAGGGTGATGATTGCCATTATGAGGAGTGCGTAGATGGAGGCATGTGCAGAATGGGATTTCACGAAGGATTCTATGGTCACGGTAACTACAGAGGAAGAAGTGATTTCCCACGTGGAACCTATTTTAATTGTGGATATACAGACCAATACAAGCATGAGTGTCCAAACTTATTGTAGTGCTCATGGTGTGGGAATAAGCACAAGTACGAGGAGTGCCCTGAGTTGTTTAAGCACATGAGTCAACAACACCGTAAAGACATGGGTGTTGTATTGGTAAGAATCAAGAAATATGACACATAATGGATGCCACAAGTGACATGTGATGTAGGATTGGAACTTTTTTGATTACAAAAGAGCAGAGGCCGCATGTGCAAAGGAAATGCCAAGGTAGAAGAACCTAGTTTCAAGGGAAGAAGTGGTACATGGGAAGTACCTAGACCCTGCGCATCAAAAGGAGGTATATCAAGAAACCATGGATGTCATTTAGAGTTTACAAGGAGAAATCCAATGTCTAAAGGATCAATCTAGGAGGGAGGAGTAAAGAAGGAAGGTCGAGGCACTAAAGGATGACCTAGATGAGGTCAAGGAAGTATGTAAAATGCTAAGGCAAGAGAATATTATTCCCTTGCTAGGAGCATGGTTGAGAGATAAGGTACCACACACCAGAGCAAAGAGTGAGAGGTAGGTCTTACATGCAAACCTTACCCCTCAGAGCCTTGACTATGATAAGGAGATCACATTAAATGCAATCGTGGATGGATGGCTCCTTAGTAATATCCTCATTTACATAGGCACGGAGGTCAATGTTCTCACCTTGGATGCATAACATCAGATGGGAAGACCTACATTATAGCCATCTTTAAATGTGTTGTATATGGCGAACAAAATGAAGGAAATGCCTATCGGTGTCTTAAAGGATGCAACTATCATCATTCAGGAGGCTAAGTTTACTGGGGACTTCGAAGTCTTAGTGCTCGCCAAGGAGGACAATTTCCCAGCATTACTTGGGCATCCATGGTGCTATAAGAACAATGTGGATCTTCAGTTCAACAAGGGATACATAATCTTTGAAAATGAGGAGGAACGGGTCATCATACCCCTAGATGACGGAAAATCAACACCCTATATTGAACCCTTGGGAGAATAAGTCCTTGATAGAATATACATGCACTCAATCAGGGACCCTGAGATAATCCATTTCACATAAGGATTTATCTATTTTGAGGATTCCCAGTATGTGAGTGATACCACAAGCATGTTGTGTGACAATTGGGCACATGGGACCTATTTGTTGATCATATGACATTTAAGAGGATCGGTAACCAAGGTGACAAAGGTGCATATGGTCTGGTGCCTAGGAGGAATAAAACTACCAAGTTACTTGGGAGGGGCTAATATGAAATATTTCTTATGAGAAATGGAGTCCCATTAGAGAAATGAAAAGGAAAGAAGATAAACTAATCAATTATAACCTACTTGGAAGCTGCTGCGTCTGCTAGTGGGTGACACATTAGGATAACCTCTTGGAATGGCATGAGGTGAGAATTTCCTTCTCCATAAGGTTTTCAGAGCAACGTGCCCACAACTATAAAATACTACCATGGTAAAGAGACCACTTTCTTCCATATCCAAACATGTGAAACAACCTGAATGGGAAGTGCATAAGCATTTCCACCTTCATTATGGGTTCACAAGTTGTACTCCACCCTACAAGGTTGTGCGTGTGCATGGTACATTCACACTGAGACACGCCACCATAAATGGAATTGGCAAGAGTTAGTGGATGGTATCATTCAAACATTCAAGTATCAGAGTACAAAACCCTTGGTGGATAAAGCATTACAGGTTTTCAAGTGTCTTAGAATTGGGGATAGTGCCATGGCAGAAGATAGGCTATTGGAATTGCTAGTGAACCTAGCTTGGAGGTGCGCTTTGAGGAGATATAACTAGAAGAGGTCCAACTTGAATGCACGTGTGTGGAAAAAGAAAAAGGAAAGATGGTTTATATAATTGATGGGGAAGAAGTGGAAAACTTGGATGTTGACCATTTTGTAGGGACACGCGACGTGTTAGATAGTCTTTGAGGAATGGGCATGCACCTATCATGAACCTTTAAAGAAAAATAAGGTTAACATCGGCTCAGAAGAAGAGCCTAAAGAGGCTATCATCGAGACTATTGGTCGGAGAGGGAAGTCTCTAAGATCATTGATCTTTTACATGAGTTTGAGGATTTATTCCTATGTGGGTATCATGAAATCAAATGCGTTCACCATTCCTTGGGGGAAATGAGAATTAAGTTGAAGGAGGGTGTATACCTAGTCCGGAAGAGACCATACCAAATGAATCCTAACCTGTGCATGAAGGTCAAGGAATAAATAGATAAGATGATAGCATCGGGCATCATTAAAGTTGTTGAATATTCAGAGTGGATAAGTCCAATGGTGATTAGTATCAAAAAGGATAGAAGGATAAGGATTTGTATTGATTATAGGGACTTGAATGTAGTGTGTATCATTGATCCTTTCCCAACCCCATTTACTAAAGAAATTTTAGAGGGAGTGGCATGATGCGAGGTCTACTCTTTCACAGATGGATTCTCAGGCTATCACTAGGTAAGGATCATGAAGGACCAAACAAAGATGACTTTCACCAGTGAGTGGGGAATTTTTTCCTATATAGTCATGCCTTTTGGGTTGAATAATGCACCTACTATGTTCTCGCACATTGTGGTGCAAGCTTTCCAGGACTTCATCCATAAATTTATTCAAGTCTACCTAGATGATTGGACAGTATATGGGTTAGTGAAGGACCATTGTGACAACTTAAGGTTAATGTTTGAAAGGTGTCGGTAGTTGAGGATATCCCTCAATATTAAGAAATGTGTCTTTACTACCCCATTTGGAACATTATTGGGACACATCATATGTAGGAGGGCTTACTAGTAGATCCCACCAAAGTTGTAGTAATTGTGGGATTAGGGAGCCTACTAGTCAAAGCGCAATGTGTAGATTTCTTATACACATGGGTTACACCAAGAAGTTCATCAAGGGATACACCAAGATCGTCATGCCTTTAGAAAAGTTACTTAGGAACAAGAGTGCCTTCCATTGGGAAGAGGTGTAGCGAGAAGGCATTTGACAATTTAAAGGATAGGCTTGTCACCGTGCCCATACTACGATTCCCCTCTTGGGATAATCCCTTCCATGTTCATGTTGATGCCTCAGAAATGCCATTGGAGTGGTACTTACACAACTTGGTGAAGGGATTGTTGATCATCCTTTGTGATTTGCAAGTAGGAAGTTGACACCAGTGGGGTAGTGGAAACCTCTCCAAGTGTGGGGACTGTGCACCAGATGGAAATCCGAGAGAGGAAGCTTTTAGGTTGATCACTCTAGCATCCAAAGTTGTGATTGCACAACATGGAAACCTCTCTCCGACTTTTGAAACCGAGAGAGGAATCTCCATATTCTCAGAGGTTCATCCTAATCCTAATCCTACTCTAACTTGCAAGGAGACAGGGTAGAAGTGCAAAAATTGAAACTAACTAAAGATGGTGATGCACCAAAAGGAGTGGTGAAACATATTTGTCATGCAAATAGACACAGACCAAAGTTCACAACATAAAACATACACAGACTGATAAGGTATAATTTAGGATCTGAAATGAAGCAAATAATACAAACAGAGGACTGAAACCCATTCACAGAGCTTGCATTATCATTTCAGTGTCAAAAACACGCATTACACCCTCAGAGAGGTAAAAGAAAACTGTTACAATCTTTGGAGAGGTCTGATCCTTGCATCAATCACTTGCTGGAGGTGAAAGAAGAAGTCTGCTATGCCCAAAAAATGTTCCCCTTTTAGAAATGAGCCAAATCTGGCTTTTACATTGCATGGGTCGAGCCTAGGAGACAAAAACGTACAAAAACATGAGAGCCCATCCGTTCTCAAATGTAGATGCATTAAAATGGCATGGGGACCTTACAAACCCATACCCTATCATTTTGACCGAATTACAGGAGAATGCGACCCATTCTGCATTAAATCTGGTCGCTGAAATGTCACTTCTGGCCATGAACACGTGTCAGAGCCATTTCTCAATTTTCTCTCTAGACTACACCAAAATTCAAGATTAACCCCATAATCATGTAGAGAATTTCATAAGCTTTCCGTTGATATAAAGAACGTGCAAATCCGAGCTCTGGATCAAAAGATATGGAGATCTGAAGATTTAGGGCACAAAACAGTGAAACGGATTTTTAAATTTTTCGCGCGCTCCGCCACCCGGGATGACACGTGGCATGCATTGATTGGTCGACAGGGGGCATGGGGCAGACCTTTACTTTTAGCTTTTGGGTGAACTTCTTGCCAAATTCTCTAACTCCTCCCGAGCTCCGCATTCCTTGCTCCATAGGACACGTGTCCTCTTCTGATTGGCTCGGGCTGACCCTTCAAAACTCGCCCTTTGACTTTTGGACTTTTTCCCTTGTGACACGTGTCATGATTTGATTGGTCCTCGGTCTACGCGCTTTTCACGCATCCACCACGGTCCATTGTCCCCTGATGTCCCAAAGGCTGCTCTGGGACAAAAACTTCCGATCCGCCCGAAATGGGCTTCCCTGTCCCTTTTCTGCCGGTGACACGTGGCGTGATCTGATTGGCTCTCAGCTTTTTCGGCTATCCGCGTCTTCCACGTCCCTTTGTCCCATGTCCCAAACAAGAGTTCCCATTTGGGACAAATTCTTCCGATTCCCGATTCTTGCCGGTTCAAATGTCCCTCTCGGCCCAAATGTCCCGAACTGCTTAGTGCGAAAGTTCTCCTTTCGCCGCCGATCCGGCGGTTCGCTCCTTCGTCTTCTTCTTGTCCCAAATGTCCTGCAGAAAGCTTAGTCGATTTTCTTCTCCTTCGGCCGAACCGGCTTTCCCGCCCCGCGCATCCCGACGGCCCAGATGTTCCTTTGCTCTCGCGCAGATCGCTCCGGCGGCCTTTCGGCCGATTCGCGCCCGATGTCCCTCATGTCCCGACCGCATGAGGACTAGGACTTAGCCAATTTTCATGATTTTTCCCGCCCAAGCTTGTTTTTTCTCGCAACTTTTTCACATTTTCTCGTAACTTGCTCTTTCTTTTCTTCTCGCCAGGAGTTAGAAAATCTGAGGGGACCCTAGAAACATGATTTTTGCCCTGAATCAATCAATTTGCCTGGGGCTTGAGAATTCAATGCATGTTATCAAAATTTACTCTGGGGGGTGAATTTTGGATAACAATTGGTGACTCAGCGGGGGTACCTGCCTGCTAGGTGAAAAGACCAGTAGCCAGAAGTAGTCCATTGGGCATGGAGTTATCAAACATTCAGTTTAGAATCCCAACTGACTAAGAATGTGTAAGGAGGAAGATGGAATATCACCTGATGAAAGCAAAAGACTGCAAAACATCTCCATGGACAGCAAGCAATGTGCCAAAGCACTTAGGGAAAACAAAACTAACCTACAACAAAACAATGTGCACAAGCACTTGGAGGAAAGAAAATCTAATCTAATATTTACAGAGGTAGTGAACTTCCCTCTAGAAGCAACGCTTGAGATAGATTCCATTGACTGGAATCTGCAGTTCTTCACCATCCAATGAGGCCAATTGGAAAGCATTGTTGTTCTTGCACTTTGTGACCATGTATGGGCCACTCCAAATGGCATCAAATTTTGAATGCCTTCCCGGTTTTGCTCTATCCACATCCCATTTTAACACTAGATCTCCAACTTGAAAAGATCTATCTTTGGCCTTCCTATCAAAGGTCTTCTTGATCAAAGCTTGATCCTTTTCCATTACTTGGGATGCCTGGTTTCTGATCTCTTGCAGCTCCATCAACTCTGCATACCTCACCTCCATGGGCTCAAACTCTAGCAACTCCAGCTGCTTCATGAGTTCCAACGTTGGCAACTCAAGTGACATGGGCAAGATTGCCTCTCTTCCATAGACAAGCCTAAATGGAGAGTTACCTGTGGATCTTTTGGGAGTTATCCTATCAGCCCATAAGGCTGATTTCAGTTTGGTATGCCAAGACCTCTGATTCTCATCAAGAGTCCTCCTAATGATCCTCAACAAGTTCTTGTTTGTAGACTCGGCCTGGCCATTACCCTGAGGGTAATAGTTCGATGAAGTGCTTAGGTAAATACCATTCTTGACAGCCCACTCAGTCACCCTAGATCCAATGAATGCCAATGCATTATCAGAGATTATTGTAGCAGGTACACCAAATCTGGTTGTTATTCCCTCATAAAAGTCTAAGATGCTAGACTCATTTGCCTCTTTGAGTGCTACTGCTTCTGTCCATTTGGTGAAGTAGTCTGTGGCTGTCAAAATCCATTTGTGCCCTTGGCTTGAAATGGGATTAATGACTCCGATGAAGTCCAAACCCCATTGCATGAATGGTTGGTCAACTGAGATTGGATGCAATGGGAGGGCAGCAAGTCTCTCTTTTCCTGTGAAGAATGCACAATTCTTACACCTCTTGATCCATGCATAGCAATCATCAAGATTTTAGGCCAATAATAACCAGCCTTCATGATTTTTAGAGCTGTCACTTGGTGCAAAATGGCCACCAGCTGGTCCACCATGAAACTCTTCCAACACCCTTTGAATCTGATTTGTGCTAATGCATCTCAGCAGCACTCCATTCACATCTTTCTTGAACAAAACTCCATCAACAATGGCATACGGAATGCCTGCAACCTGAAGTGTCTCCTTTGGGTCTTGTTCATCTCTGGGGGGCACAGGCCTGTACCTAGGAAGTGTATAATACCTTGGGTCCAGCAAGGAGTGGGGGAAGCATTGTCTTCTTCTTGATTGCCACTTGGCTCATGGCTGTCCTGGACTGTCAAAACAGCCTCTTCTTTGTTGCATACTTCTTTTTTTGCTTCCCAAAACCACCAGCTGCTCACACAATCCTTTCCTCTTACCACTTGGTGATCTTGATCTCAATGTCATATTCCATGACACGGGTGATCCAACCCGCCCTTTTCTCATTCAAATCCTTGTTGAGGAGGAAGTCCTTAACTCCAAAGATGTGAGACAAAGCAATCGGACCTTGTTGTTTGAGATTAAATGCTTGAATTTCTTCAAGCTTCTGATTACTGCAAGCACATGCTTCTCAATAAAAGAGTACCTCACCTCATAGTCATCTAGGCTCTGGCTGAAGAAGGCAACCGGCTGCTCATCATTATCTTTGTTCTGCTGTACTAGAATGGCAGAAATAGTGTCATCACCTCCAAATGCATAGAGGATGAAATCCTTGGAGAAGTCTGGGTTGATGAGAGTTGGTGCTTGAGAGATAGCTTCTTTGATTGCTTCAAAACTCTCCTTGCCTTCTGCTGTCCACTTAAAAGCCATGCTCTTCTTTAACATTTTGGTGATGGGCTTGACAAGGGCTGCAAAATCTGGGACAAACCTGCATGGACAAAATTGATCCTTCCCAAGAAGCTTTGAAGAGCCTTCTTGTGACTTGGCAATGGTAGTGCTCTTATGGCTTCAACCTCTCTCGGATCAATCACAAACCCTCTTTCGAGACAATATGGCCTAGAAGTTTCCCCTCATGAGCCAGGAATATGCATTTTTTGGGATTCAATGATACCCCAAATCTTCTACACCTCTGAAATACCTGCCTCAGATGAAAAAGGTGATCCACTGCATTTTTGGAGAATACAGTGATGTCATCAAGATATATCAAAACTATTTTATTGATCAACCCCTTGAATGCCATATCCATTGCCCTTTGGAAAGTGGCTCCAGCATTTGATAGGCCAAATGGCATCTTCTTGTAGGCATATGTTCCCCATTTGGTTGTGAAGGCTGTCTTGAACTGATCTTCCTCCCTCACCATAATCTGATTGTAGCCTGAGTAGCCATCAAGTAGTGAAAACCTTTCTGAACCAGCTACAACCTGCAATATTTGCTCCATGGAAGGGAGTGGATAATGATCCTTGAGAGAGGCTCTATTCAAATCTCTGAAGTCGACACACAACCTGATCTCTCCATTCTTCTTTCTGACTGGGACTAAGTTGGCGACCCAACTTGAGTGTTTGATGGGGAAGATGATACTGGCCTCAATAAGCTTGCTTAACTCTTTTCTCATGAGAGGTTCAATATGGGGATTCACTGGCCTTTGCTTTTTGCCCGACAGCTTGGATTCCGGATCCACTCAATAGTATGTTGTGCCAACTTTGGGTCAAACCTCTTAGATCTTTGTAAGTCCAAGCAAAGACATCCGGGAACTCTTGACAAAGTTGAACAAAATCAGATTTCTCTTGTGAGGTACTTACTTTGCCAATCTGCAATGTTTTGCCTTCTTCCACTAAAATAGGCTCTGAATCTTCACCCTTTACTTGAATGTTCGCTTTCTCCTTCCGAACTCGATCATTCGGGTCAAGATTGACTCCAAGGTTATGAGGCCTTTTGGTAATTTGTTAGTTCTCAGCTGCACCACTTGGTCACCATACTGCTGATGCAGCTTGTCTTGATTCCTGGTGGAGAACTCAGCTTCTTCTTGTAGGAAATTAACAATTTGCTGATCATTCTCGAAGACTTGCCAACTTGTATTGTTATCCGGAACAGCTGGTCTCACAACCAATTTGATATGAGGCTGAGATTTTTCACTTTTGATATTTTCTACAACATCAAATGCAGCCCCAATTGCTGCTAGCCTGTCAGTGGCTTCATTCTTTTTTCTTGGGATGGAATTGATGCTAAAAGCTTCAAAATCTTCAATAAGATCCCATACCCGATTTTTGTAGTTCTTCAACAGATCATTTTTGGCAGCATTTTTTCCTTTGACTTGGTTTACAATCAGCTCACTATCACCAAATACTTGTAAATTCCTGATGCCTTTCTTCATTGCCCAGTGCAGTCCATGAATTAAGGCTTCATACTCAGCCGTGTTGTTTGAACAGAAAACTGGAAATGGAAGGCTGAGTAATACTTTATACCTTGTGGTGAAATGAGCATAGCTCCTCCTCCTGCACCTTGTCTACTCCTTGACCCATCAAAGAACAATTGCCATACTTCATTCTTGTCTTTATGATCCGGCTTGGTGATGCTGGGGAGAGGTTGATTCTCTTCATGTAAACAATAAACTCCTAGCGCAGATTCTTCTACTTCTTGATAGGGATCAAAAGCATGTATCTTGTTTGCCCATTCATCAAGAGTTAGATCCGGGATACTTCCAACCTTGGTGTCAGCCTCATCAGTGCTAGGGTGATCTTCTTGATCAAATGCTGAGCAATTGGCATTAATCTGACTTGGAGTGTAAGGCTCAATATGGAAGTTTGCAATAGGTTCGGATCTGATTGTGGCCTTAGTTCCATATCTTGTTCTGAATAGCATGTGTGACCAATCAGCAGACAAATACCCCCCAATCTTGGCTGTGAAGTCCCTTGACAAGCAAAGGGCAAAGAGTGGTGGAAGGTCTATGATTGATACATCTTGTAAAACAACAACATTTGGACATGCGTGCAAGGTAAGACTCAAATTTCTAATCACTCCAACTGTTGCTATTGCTGTCCCATCTAGCTGCACTACCCCTTTAGATGTTATTTCATACTGGAGCCCTAGCTGATCAGCTATCTGTTTAGGCATTACTGAGCTACTTGCCCTGAGTCTATCATGCAATTATGTACTAGCTGATTTCCAATGATTAATGAAACATAGAAAGGAGGGGGCTTCAACATTTTACCTTGTTGTCCTCCATGACTTCCTTCAGGCTGGGCAGCATTTGTAAGCACTTTGTCTTGCATCTGAACCTGCTGATTCGAAGTTGGCCAATCCTTCATGGCAGCTTGCAGCAGATCTCTTTGGCCTGGGATAGATAGGGATTCCCACATTGATATGTTGACATTTGTCTTCTTCATCTGATCAATGATACTGAATGGTGATGAAGGATCTCTCTGTTGTCCCTTGGTTTGCACATTTACTCCTTGCACGTGGGCAGCAACAACTGGCATTTGAGTTGGCCTAGGGGCTGTTCTTGGCTGCCCTTGTGCATTTGAAACTGGACTTTGCTTGCCAATCATTTGTGGAGCCGTGGAAGGTTGTGGATTGGCTGGGGCTAATGGCTGTTCTTCACCCAAATTTCTCCTCTTTGACCTTGTGTTGGCTGCAACACCTTGAGAAACTACTTGATTCATGCCACATAAATCTTCTGCTTGCCAGTTCACCAATGTGGTGTCATTTGGGGCTGATTGTTGTTGGAATGTTTTTGTTGTTGACAATTGCTTCTCGATCGCCCTCGCCTCCACACCAAAGAGTTGTCACCATTAGTGCTTGATTGAGAGCACCATTGAAACACATGGATTGGTTATGAGGCTCATTGCATGGAAAGCACCAATCATATTCCTGAGCAATGTTGTTCTGTGTTGGCACTAATGCCTTAGAGGTAGATATGGCATTTGGATTATAGGGCTGGAATGGTCTATTGGCAGGAGGCCTTGTTTGATTCATATTTGCAGCTGGATTAGGTGGTCTTTGTGGTTGGTATGGCTATCTATTAGGCTGAGCTTGGGGTTGATAAGAAGGTCTGAAACCTTGGGCTTGTTGCCTCTTGAGAGTAACTAGCTCATTGCCTAGGTTTTGCAATTGCTTCATGACCTCTCAAGCTCATTTGGGGCACTGGAGATGAAGTGGAAGCTTCATTTGAACTCGATTTCTAGGAGTGGGAGAAGGAGCCAAATTAGGTGCTTGATAGTGTTTGGGCTCTCTAAACTTGGAAACAATGGCATGGGAGGTCTAGGGGCAAGTTTACCACTTGATTAAACAATTTTCAGCCCTAATGGCAATGCTATAAGCCATAGGGATAGTTATGCCTCCCATGGACTGAATCAACATAGAAATATCAGAATTTAAAGCTTTGAGATAGTATAGAAAAGCACCTTTCGTCGTTGGCCCGACCGCCACCGGAATCCTCTCCCAAGTTTTTGAAATCAAGTTGAAATCGGCCACCGCTCATTGGGAGCCTCGATGGTTGTTGTTACTGCTCCAAAAGAGACAAGTTGTCTCCTTCTCTCCAAATTGCTCATGAAGTGCAATACACAAACTGATTCCAGTTTGTGATAGAACCAACTCCAAGGCTCCTAAACCATCAGTAATGCTTTACCCTCAAGGAAGATGCCAAGAACTTGATAAACCACTTGCATTTCATTGATTTCATGAATTCGCACAAAGGTTAGCAATATCTTTAACATGATCACCCGAGAGTAGTCCGATTTTCTCCAGAAGTGAAGTAGGAATGTTCTTCAAGGCTGCAATAGAACCGGATGTTGTGCATTGAGAGCAAGTGGGCTGCTGCCCGTGAAGTTGACGTAGGGATTGTTTCGAGCCATTCTAATTGGTCTTAAAACCCTTGTTGATCGAATGAAAGGCCTACTGTGTGGAGGAGTTGAGAGAGTTCTATTTGGTGGAGATGGAGACCTTTGAATCCTTCTTCCTCTTTGCCTTCTTCTTGGAGATAATTGCAGGTATTCAAACAACACTTCTTCTTCTCCAACTCTTGACCTTGTGGTGATTCTTCTCATGAGTTTTCAGGCCTGCACTTGGAACCAGCTGGTTCTTCCCCTTGGAGTCACCAGATATGCAAATAATAGCTCTTTTTAAGCAAGAAAAATGCAGCAGATGCACATCAACCCTGCTGCAATAAAAATGAGACCTCTAGTCCCACCGGCGTGCCAAAACTGTTGTTGCAGCTCACAACACCCCTGGATGCAGATCAAGCTTCTAGGTTGATCACTCTAGCATCCAGTGTGATTGCACAACATGGAAACCTCTCTCCAAGTGTGGGACTTGTGAAACTGAGAGAGGAATCTCCAGATTAGAGGCTGGTTCCTCAAACTCCTCTGATTTAGATCTAATGCTTGCACAACTACAGAGGTTCAGATCCTAATCCTACTCTAACTTGCAAGGAGACAGGGGTAGAAGTGTGCAAAAAATTGAAACTAACTAAAGATGGTGATGCACCAAAAGGAGTGGTGAAACATATTTGTCATGCAAATAGACACAGACCAAAGTTCACAACATAAAACATACACAGACTGATAAGGTATAATTTAGGATCTGAAATGAAGCAAATAATACAAACAGAGGACTAAAACCCATTCACAGAGCTTGCATTATCATTTCAGTGTCAAAAACACGCATTACACCCTCAGAGAGGTAAAAGAAAACTGTTACAATCTTTGGAGAGGTCTGATCCTTGCATCAATCACTTGCTGGAGGTGAAAGAAGAAGTCTGCTATGCCCAAAAATGTTCCCCCTTTTAGAAATGAGCCAAATCTCGCTTTTTTACATTGCATGGGTCGAGCCAGAGAGAAAAACATACAAAAACATGAGAGCCCATCCTTCTTGACGCAGAGTGCATTAAAATGGCATGGGGACCTTACAAACCCATACCCTATCATTTTGACCGAATTACAGGAGAATGCGACCCATTCTGCATTAAAACTGGTCACGATGTCACTTCTGGCCATGAACATGTCAGAGCCATTTCTCAATTTTCTCTCTCCAAACTACACCAAAATTCAAGATTAACCCTGAATCATGTAGAGAATTTCATAAGCTTTCCGTTGATATAAAGAACGTGCAAATCCGAGCTCTGGATCAAAAGATATGGAGATCTGAAGATTTAGGGCACAAAACAGGTGAAACGGATTTTTAAATTTTTCCGCGCTCTGCCACCTGGATGACACGTGGCATGCATTGATTGGTCGACAGGGGCATGGGGCAGACCTTTACTTTTAGCTTTTGGGTAAACTTCTTGCCAAATTCTCTAACTCCTTCCCGAGCTCCGCATTCCTTGCTCCATAGGACACGTGTCCTCTTTGATTGGCTCGGGCTGACCCTTCAAAACTCGCCCTTTGACTTTTGGACTTTTTCCCTTGTGACACGTGTCATGATTTGATTGGTCTCGTGGTCTCGCCGGATTTTTTTCGTCCACCGCGTCCATTTTGTCCCGGATGTCTGCGTTGTTGCTGCCTGGGACAAAACTTCCGATCCGCCCGAAATGGGCTTCCTCGTCCTTTTCGCCGTGACACGTGTCGTGATCTGATCGATCGATTGGCCCCTTTGTCTCCTTTTTTTCGCCTATCCGTGTCTTCTGTCCCTTGTCCCTTTGTCCCACTTGTCCCTGGATTGGGACAAATTTTGGGAAAAATTCTTCCGATTCACCCGATCTGGCCTTTTCGGCCTGGTTCGCATCCTCACGGCCCAAATGTCCCGAACTGCTTAGTGCGAAAGTTCTCTTTTTCGGCCGATCCGGCGGTTCGCCCTTCTTCTTTGTCCCAAATGTCCCAGAGTAGTTAGTCGATTTTCTTCTCCTTTGGCCGAACCGGCTTTCGCGTCCCACGCGTCCCGATGGCCCGGATGTTCCTTTGCTCTGCAGACTGCCTGGCGGCCTTTCGGCCGATTCGCGCCCCGATGTCCCAAATGTCCCGACCGCTTGCGAGGACTAGGACTTAGCCAATTTTCATGATTTTTCCTGGCCCAAGCTTGTTTTCTGTAACTTTTCACATTTTCTCAGAACTTGCTCTTTTCTTCTTTGCCAGGGAGTTAGAAAAATTTGAGGGGACCCTAAACATGATTTTGTTTGACGTGGAAGATGTCCTACCGAGTTGAATTTATGTTTCCATCACTACATATAGCACATGCGGGAGGATTAGATGATGAACAAGCATTGGAAGAAATAATTGACAAGTTAATGCAATTGGATGAAATATGATTACTTGATAAGTGGAGCTAGAATAATGAAAAATCAAAACAATACGCATGGAATGATCATCACATTAAGAACAAAAAGTTTAAAGTTGGGCATATGGTTTTGCTTTATGATTCCAAGTTTACGTGCCATCCTGGGAAGTTAAAATTCCATTGGTTGGGCCACTACATTATCTCGTACATCCTTGATTCAGGCACGTGCTAGTTATAAGTGCTAGATGGGACAAGATTGCCAAGACACTTCAATGGGAGTAGGATGAAGCCCTACTATAAATAAGTCTTCTTAGTGTTTGTAATAAGGAAATATTGCTAGTTAGTTTAGGAATTCCTTTAATGCTTTTTATTTTCTTGTATTTCCCATTCTCGTTGATGTTTTATGTTGCACCTTGGGTGCCAGTAACCCCATTAATTTTTCAAAGTTTATGAATGCATAGAGGACCATGCATCATTTTAGTGTGTGGTAGAATAATGTGGAGGAAAGTACAAAGTGTGAAGTACGAGAAAGGATTTCATTAGAAATCCCAATTGAATAGCCCCGAGGAAGGAAGTGCATGAAAGGAAAGGTTACAAAAGGATGGTTGGTGTTAGGGTAAGGCTACATTATGGATCCATGTATAAGAGAGGAAGAAGCATAAAAGCAACACAAGGTATGCTAGAGTGAAAATCATGACGGAAGTACCTTCGGCACTAGTGACGTGCGTGCAAGAGTCTCCTGTCAAGATGAATTAGTTGCATGCCAGAAGGTTGGGGGATTGTTTGTGCAAGCTTTGGAATGGGATTTAAGGTGCTAAAGTTAGGTTTTGTTGAAAAATACACATTAAGTGTTGAATTATGGTGGTAGGTGATGTATCATTTAATGTTAAAAAGTAGGGAAAACTATAAATAGAAGGTTAGAAATTTCATTATTTACATTACAAATACGAATAAGGAAGAGATTTTGTGAACTAGGGTTTCTAGAGTTGATCCGTGTGAAGAAAAATTGGAAAAATTTAACCATGAGTGACTAGTTTGGATCTATAAACCAGGAGGAAAATAGTTCATGGGTGTAGAGAGAGTTGTGGAGAAGCGCCGTCTTGTGAAAGAGATATTTCAGTGAGAGTTTGGCAGCTAGGGCATGGGTTGAAAAGGATTTTCTTCACAGTTTTGAGATCTAATCTTGGAAAGGGTAGAGAAGCAAAGCAAGAGAATTTGAAGTACAAAGATAACCTACACAATGACACCCAAATAACAAGTTTTAACATGTAAGAAGGGAAAAGGAAAGGGAAAGGGAAAACAATAAGAAACTATTGCAAGTACTAATAAAGAATGGTGTGTAGAAATGCAATACCCATATGGGGTTTTTCTTGGAAAGGAGTGGGAGTCCCATTTAAGAAACATGACACTAAGTAATTATAACCATTGCACAAACACGACTAAAAAATAAATGGCATTGGAGTTAGTGCGCCCGACAAACAAGAGGACAAAAAAAGGGTTACCAATTTATAGTGACGAAGTAAAACTAAAGTTGGAGAAGGTAGGATTATTGCAACTCTACGAGTTTCCATAATTTGGGAAGCCCGAGCACCTCTATCGGTGGCTATTTTTGCACATACATAAAGACCACTTTCACTTCACAGGGCACAAGATGCGCATAACTCCTCAACTGATTTCAAAATTCACAGGTCTCATCTATGAAGGAAATTTTTAGAGGATGACCTATGTGACAAATAATCCATCAAAGAAACTGTCACCGCATATGCATACAAGAAGGGGTCAAGGTACTTTGATATTGCAGATATCCAAGACCCGGTGATGAGAATGGTTACGTGCTTGGTAACCAAACTTAATGACCAAGAGAGGTGGACACAAGTGAAAAATTCATGGCTCAATGTTTACAGAAGGATCTCAAAAGGTTCCATCTACAACTTTTCCATGTACATCATGGATGAGATCATCAACAACGTGTAGGAAGGTGACAAGATACTTTTCTGGCAATGTCCTCTTAACTATTGTGTTTTTAGATATTAGAGTGCCAGATGCGGTAGATAAGTTTATTTGGGAGTACCCAGAGGAAGACCCCTCACCCACAAAGAGATTCAAAAAATACACTTGTGATAGCATGATGGCTGTTCACAAGGTGCATCTTGAGAAGTGGTATACACACTTGAGGAATGTGTTCGAGGTAGAGTGGAGGATCCCAAAACAACTGCCAACACTCACAAAAGGGAGAAGCTGAATTCATAGTATACCAACACTTTTGCATTAGCAAATTTAAGTTGGTTGATGAAAGCATGATCCATGGTGTAAACTTCCATTTTCCTTCACCACTTAGTACTTCCGGTGGGAGTAAATAGATTCAAGGAATCCAAGAAGCTGAAGTTTAACCTTGGAAATATGGATCGGGACCACAGGGATATGTGCAGGACATTGGTCTACCCCAACAAGCGTGCGTATGTGGAAAAGTACGTATCACATGAATTTTAGATGATGAGACCTCTAACTCTTCCCATTTCTAGGAGGTCTTTGGCATGTGTATACCTTCGCATAAGGCCCAAGTTTGAGAAGGGCGCTTATCTTGAAAATGAGATATCTATACCTGAAGACCCAACATGGTAGAAAGAAGACCACGCCCAAGAAAAAGGAGATGGAAGAGATAAAGAAAAAGGCACCAAGTGTCCAAGGTACACAAACGGTGGGTGCCCTAGGAACAAGTGCTAGAACAAGTACTTACACACACAGGAAGAGGTCCCCAGTTAGAGAGGAGGCACCAAAACAAGAAAAGCCTATCGTAGAGGAGAAAGAAGAAAGATCCAAATCCCATGTATTGATATCCCAGTTAGGAAGAAACAGAAGGTGATAAAGGAGGTTTATTCAGAGGACACACAGAGCTTAGAGAACTACAGGGGTGATTGCGGTGATGATGAAGAATATGAACCTCAAGGAGACTAATAACCACTTGTTTTCAGAAGTTGGTTTCCAAATGTGAAACTTATCGAGACTTTTCTTAGTAGACCTAAGTTGGCCACTTTTCCTTTGAAACCAATAATAATTGAAGAGCCCTTCTAGTGGGGGATAGAATTTATTATAACTCTCAATCATAACTTAATTTTATGCCACACTCATGTCCTAGCTACTACGGATTACTTTACAAAGTGGGTAGAAACAGATCCATTCAAAAGAAATAGTTCTAAATTTTTTGTGATTTCATCAAGGAAAACATCTTTGTTAGATTTATGGTTCTAAAAAGGATTGTATCAGATAATGCCCCTAATTTTTCTTCCCCGAACTCATTTATTTTTGTTATAGGTATGGTATTTCTATTGGATATTCTTCAGACTAATACCCAAAAGGGAATGGGAAGGCATAATCATCCAATAAAAATATCAGAATCTAGTAGATGAATCATAAAGAACCAAAAATATCTATTAGGATGTCACCATTTCAATTAGTCCGTGTAATGGAATCTCAATTGCTAGTTACCTTGGAGATACCATCCTTGCACTTAGTCAAAGCTATTGAAGATGAGAAGTTCAAATATTCCATAGAGAATAGAATCATGTACCTACAAAATTTGGATGAGTAAAGATTAAAATTTGTGGATAGAATCTTTGCACATCAATAAAGAGTCAAGTATATTTTTGATAAAAATACCAAGTCCGTGACTTTTAAGGTGGAGACATTCTATTTCTTTGGGACAAAATATGAGAACTTTGTGGGAGTAACAATAAGTTTGACTCACTCGGCTTAGTCCTTTTAAAATTCAGCACTTTTTTAGTGAAAACTCTTATTATATGAGCTATATGGATGATGCTTCCCTTCCACTTCCATATAGTGGTAAGTACCTAAAGTTGTTCAAACCATAGGTGGATGACAATCCTTTGTACATATTTTTGTACATAATATTATATAGTCCTTGTTTTGGTCTATGTTGTGTGTCTTTGTTTCCTTATGTTGGTCTTTCTTTGTATATTTACCCAATGGATATATGCACTTGTCATGGTAACCAAGAGATTCTAAGGTTCTTTGTTGTTACTTTATTTCATTCTCGTGTCAAGTCAAGTCAAGCCCCAGAAAGAGCTAGTTGTTGTCACCAATCAAAAATTGTGGAATTTTCATTTTTTTTGTAATTTTTTGGCTAAGTGACTCTATACGTGAATGTAATTTCTTTTGTTGGAGTAAAATGAGTGAAAAATTTCATGATTTAGAGTATTTTTAGTGTTTTGGGCTTTGTGTAGATATTACGAGGTTTTGGAGGAATAGTTCCTCCATTCCTCCTATTCCCAAATCACCGATTGACACACAATTCATTTTCCTATAGTGTTAGTCATTTTCTTGGTTTACCACAGATATTGTTCTATGTTGACCTTTTTCCCCAAAAAAATATTATTCCCGTAATACTCTATCAAATTCCCTTTGCATACTTTGGTAGATGTTATAAGAACCAATGGAACTTGTTTTTCTTTCCTTCATGTTCTCTGCACAACCCTATGACCTGCAAATAATTGTTTGAGTCTTTACTATAGATTTTACAGAGTGGAATTGAAAGAACATTTCTATTTCAAACATTTTTCCCCACATGGTCCTTTATTATACAAGACTCATCTTCCCCTTCTTTGCGGATATTTCAAAAGATTCGGAATGAATGGAATGAGTTCCTTCAGCTCGTTATTCCCCTCACCTCCATTTATCCAACAATGTATTAATTTCCATATGTTCCCATGTACCACTGTCATATCTACATATCAAAGGAACGGCTAAATTAGTTCCCACAACCTTGTCAATCTATGCATTACACTAACTATGCCCAAATTCCACCCACTTCAAATTCTATTTCTATAAAAGGTCAAAATTGATCATTTATAACCATTCTAAATAAAGAATTCTCATTGTGCACTGTCTATTTTGTCTCCTGTGCCCTAGAAAGAGGTTTTTTTCCATAACTTGGCCAATTTTTATCCAAATTCAAAAATTCAAGTTTCCTTGGAACTATTGTGGAGGCTTCATCCTATTTATACTAAAGGTGAGTGGTTTCATCCTTTCTTGCTATATTTTGGTAGTTTTTTTCTTTTTAACCCTCTCCTTTAAAAGACCTCTAGAAACCCATTGTTGAGCCTCCATTTTCTTGGATTTTTCTCTCATACCTCCATAATGAAGTTATAATATGGATTATACAAACACATTTCTTCCCTTGAAACCTCTATTTTTGAAAGAGGAGATAATGATGACAGGCATATGAACTTGGATGACTTTTCAACCCGTATTTCTAAAGATACTTCCACCATAATTTCCCAATGTATTAAAAAAATGGAATTACATATGCTACTGGCTTCCCTTACTCTTTTTAATACATTAACACTATCCTAGAATGTGCCTTAAGATTTGAAATGTAAACAAAATAAATCAACGATCCTCGGGAAAAAATAACTGCCAAGCTTGATGCCCACTACATCAATCCAATCACCACATTGGAGAATTATAAACCCTTAACAAAGGATGAAGACAAAAATATATTTGATCAAGCTCGAGATAAATATTAAACAATGATAATAAAGTATTGTCTCAAGACCCAAAATAAAGGAGGCTCTAAGCTTCCCAAGGTTCTCTACAAGTCTAATTTTAAGGAAGAATTATCAAATATGATCACCTTTCTTGCAAGAATGATGGGCATGCCTTCCACAAATGAATTCCAATACTGGATGTGTGTGTACATCAATGTCATCTATGAAGACAAACAAAGGTTGAATTGGGGAAATCATATGTGAGAACTTGAGTGAACAATTGGTCAAAGTGCACCAGAGAAAAACCTTCCACATGAAATCCTACCTAATGTACACCATAGCAGATTACAAGGTATGATATGGTTATCACCACAAGAAGAAAATAAAAATATACCACTATATGAGTTTTATCCCCAACTCACTTATGAGAATAGTAAGACTCACCACAGGAGATTCAATGATTCCTTCACCATGTTCCTAGTCAGGCTATTGGAAGGAAATGTAACTGAGAGAGTCTCTGAAGTAGGACAATTTATTTCTACACATGGCAACCTTTTTATCCAATTCAGAAAATTCTCATATATCAGGATAACTAGGTTTAAAGGTGTGCCTAATAAATTTCCAATGTATTGTAATGAAAAGCTGGTTCTAGTGGAGGTTTGAAATAAATTGGATATGTTGCATAGAACTCTTATAGACAAGAAGATCACTGGTATTCATTTTCCTATGTCACTTTTAAACTACACATGTAGGTCTACTTTGGATGCACATAATGTCAAGAGAACAATCTCATAGTTCAACTTTCATACTTATCAGAAGAAGACCTAATTTGACAATAATGGTTTTATATATAAGAATCTTATAATGACTTACTATCATATTATCACATTCAAGGACTAATGGGAATATTATGTAGATGAATATGAGGTGAGAAAAAGGTACTTTGGAAGGCTATCATTGTAAATGATCAAAGATACCAACTTGTAACATGTTCCTGAAGGCTTATAAGATGATTATTTTAATTTGTATTCTATGGAATACATCATAACCATTCAACACATGCCTATCTCAAAAATTTTATGGTCTCATAAATAAATATATGACCCTTCTGAATAGAAAAATAATGTGCTAGTGAGGAAAAGACAATGGTTCAACAGGAAAATGAAGGAATACATAAAAATTATGAAGACATCTTCCTCTTAAGAATTATCCACTTCTAATAAGAAATTTCCATTGAAATTAACTCCTTCCTCACCACCCTTTGATGCAAAGATAAATGTACTATCATGCATATATTCAACTTACAAGAGTTTGCAATGAAAAAATTAACTCTATCTTTACATAAGAGGATCTAAACACTAGCCTAAAATGGCTCAAACTATGATAATGGTTTTCGAATCTTGACTACGACACTATATCACCTTAATGTATTGGTATAAACTACTCCATATTATTTCTAACAACACCATTCCATTTATTAACTATCTCACTCATCATCAAAATGACCTTACATTTATATCTTTCCTTTTGCTTCAGTACCTCTATAGTTCAAGAATAAAAATTTTGAATTCTTTCTCTTTTTTCTCCTTAGAAATATAACTATATTCACACACTTCAAACCAATATTACATTCACTAAATAAATAAACTCAAAAAATCAAAACATTGTCCTTTATTACCTTTATCAAAACTATCTCCATATGTCTTTAAGACCATGTAACTTGCATCATACATGGGTACAAAAATATAAAGACAAAAAAATGTTTTGAAAGATTCATTAGTTCCTTTTGATATGCCTAAGGTTCTCCTAAAATATTGGATCCCAACTCCTTCTACAACTACCTATACCTCACTTTTTCCAATGTTTTCTTTAGAAGAGCTAACTAATCTGGGGTAGTCTTGCAACACCTCTATTTTTCATTCAAGCACTTATAATACATAAAATCAAGTAATATTAGGACCCATTATTGATTTATTGAGGCTTGTGAAATTTTCAATCTTAACTCCAAGAGAAAATAAGAATTTCTTTTGTTAATATGTCCTAGTATTTAGGTCTTCAACTATGCTTACTTCCCTTCAATATTGTCATATAAATACAAAAACTAACCCTTTCTTCCTCAAATTTCTTTCATAATATCATTCCTAGGTTCCTTGGCATAATATCTTAGAATTTTCAAGGCAAAGTGTGGTGGTTAAGTATATCAATAACAAAACCATATCTCGGTGCTTAGAAACTCTCACAAGTGAACCCGAGAGGAGTTATTTTGATAAAAAAATCTAAAAATTCGATTTAAAATAATAAATTTCATCCAAGGGCATGTATTAACATAATACACGAGATATTCTTACCAAAAAGGTTGGAAACCCCAAACCCACGAGGATTTGATCATTTTTCCCTAAGGAACCTATATAGAAAATAGTTCATAGGCTTATATGCTTTCACATACACATGTAATTAAAACCTTATATCAGTTAGCTAAATTTCCAAATCATTCATTTACCACCTCATACTTCATACACCATAAGGTATTCCTTTCTCCTATCACAAATCATTTTAGTTATCAATGGAAGGAGTTTCTTGAAGGACACACTTTACACATACACGGTTTGTAATATTCTCAAGGTATTTGGACATGCAATAATTCATCACAAGAACCTATCCACATGAACATAATTCTCATATTGTTTCAAAGAACTCAGATATATTAAAACATAATCATCATCCCTGTTTAGGACATTATAACTCAACACCCACAATTTATGCTTTGATCATATGGTAAAGCAGTAGTAGAACTAATTAAAATTGTAATCCACATTTTGAAAATATATACAACTCTTCTTCTCGATGAATTGAAAGGAAAAGATATTATTTATTAATACAATCTCAAAAACATATTTGAAAGGTAGAGTATACACACACAAAATATAGATATTCATAAATTTCACTAAAATATTCACACACACCCTTGTTCCTCCTTCACTCCATTGTACCCCTCTTCCTCTACACGAGGAAGGATCTTTCAAAACTTTCTCCCACTCTCCTATGATCAAAATGTTTCCATTTAAGAACCTACTAAAAGTAATGTAATTGAATTTACCTTGTGACTCGTAAGTTTCCCTTCACCTCCAAATTACATAACTTTGATTTTTACATTATTAAGAATCTTAATGATTTAATCCACACATAAATACTCACTACACAAATTTTACCATCTAATAAAACACTTAGGGAGCTTAACCCTCTCTATCACACATAGAAAACCTTTTATAAGACCATAAATCCATTAGATTCCTTATAATTTCAAATGTCCCTTTTGGAGGGAAAATACAAAAAAAAGGATAATTCAAATATCCCATCTTCCTTGGTTGTTTAAAATGACATGTATGAACCACTAGAACCTCTAAAGCTCTCTCACAACTCACATTGACTCCAAGAAGTGTGAATGTTCAAATTGAAGGTATTCTCATGGATTCTCCAACATCACCCTTGGATTCAGGAACCTAGGTATATGTGAAGAAAGATAAATAAAAATAGGTAGAGAAGAATGAGGAAATAAAAGAACAAAGGGTATAACAATGGAAGCTTCTGAATCAGCTGATGAAGTTGTCCCTACTCTTGGTCAAGTTCCATAACCTTCTCGGTGGAGAAGTAAAAGTAACCAAGGATCAAAAAGATGATGAACATAAAGATGAGGAAGAGGAAGAATAGGAAGGTGGAGCTAATGGAGAAGGTGAAGATGAACAAGATGAGGTAGAAATCATAGAGCCAGATACAGGGAAAGCTAGTGCCTCAAGGTCTAAGATAGAATTTAGGAGATCATCATTCTCTTTTCTGAATCTCCTACTCTTGAGGTCTCCAATTCTTGACCTCTCATTCCTCCAAGTGTCCTTGTTTTCCTCCTCCTTCAAATCCATATTCAAGTGATGCATTCACATGGGTTTAACCCATGATTAACAACAAAAAGAGGAAGGCTTCAACACAAATTGTTGCTCTTGAATTTGATGTAGTGGCTTCCCTTCTTGACATAACTCCTTATTAAAATATTAAACAACTTCTTGATTGGTCACAAATGCTAAGGGATAAAAATTTATAGAAATTTCTAACCATAAAGGGGACAAAAATGGAAAGGAGATATTAATTTAAGACTTGGAGTTGACTAGGATCCTACTTGGAGAATCCAACCCTAAAGGAGAAATACAAAATCTCAAGGATATTATTTCAAAATTTATTGAGAGGGTAGAGAAAAGAAAGAAAACATAGGATAAATATGAATAACATGTGAAAATTCTCTCCATCTTCGTAAAATCCTTTCGTTTATTTAATAAGACCCCTCTGGATCCTACTCCTCTTTATTCATTTACACCTATTGTTTCCACTATTGTAATTAATGTCAAATCCATGGAAGAAATCCACAAAAATGCATCATTTGGAAAATCCTTTGAGGCTTAGGTTAAAGGTATTTTGTCTCTAGATTGAAATTTATTAATGAGGCTTACAAAGTATATGACAACATCATTACTTCTCAGGAAAAAATTAACTTAGGGATTGATACAATTGATAAAGAACTCAAAATCTAGGCTGATTATATCCAAGATCTGCATATCATGAGCACTAATAATGAGAAGGATCTCTTGTCACATACAATTTTTATGATTCTAAGAGAAATATTTTAATGAATTAGACCTGTAGCGTAGAATGGAGAATCAAGGTGCTAGAAGAAGCCGTAGTTAAACTAATATCTATGGTATTGAAAGATGATTCATTGAAAGTACATATTTTTATTGATCTATAGAATCTTCATTTCTAATTATACAAGGAAAATTATCCATAGAGGAATCCAGTTAATTAGGTCAAGGGAAAATTCAAATAATTGATCAATGATGAAATTTTCAAAGAGGAATCAATCAACAAATATAAGGTGGAAGAACTCTCTTAGCTTCACACTTTGTATTTTTGAAACCACCAAGGACTCTCATAGAATGGAGGTGTTACAAAAGAAATTGAGTATTCCTTTTGAAATTGGTTGGATAATATGGTAAACACCATATTCCTAAAGTTCATGGAAATCTTTGATGTTGTGACTGGGTTCATGGTTCAAGTACTCAAGATAAAGGTTCTTATCATGCATATTCCCAATGTTCCTTCTTCTATTTCATAACATCACTCTATCTAATTGTTATGTTTTTAGGTTGGATTTATTATTTTGAAAATAAAATTGTAAAATAAATACAATACATGTAATTAACAAATTATGTGTTTAGTACTTAATTAGGAGATAATTAGTCGAACAATAGTTACATCCTCCCCTCATCCCGTAAAAGGATAATTTATCACTTGTAAAGGAGTTGAATATTGGTGTAATTGAATTTAAATATAGAATTTTGATCAATACAAAATAAGTCTTCTCTCTCTCACTCACATTTGTGTTCTTTCTATTTTCTTTTCCTATAATATGTGAATGTGATAGTTTAATATATGTGAAATCTGAAACTTTGTGTTCAATCCATGAAGTGAGGTGTGATGAAATTTGTGTCTATCTACATTTTATGTTATATGGGTTTTCATATATATTAACTCACATGTTCTTAAGTTATTTTGCATGCATCAGTAAAATATAAGTCTGCATTCTCTTTATTTGAAAGTGTTGCTTATTCCCTTCTCTCCTTAAAATTATTGGGTGATCTTGCACAACCAAGGAGGGTAATTGTATCCTTGATTGATGAGTTAGCCTAAAATTTGTGTCCCTAACTCATTCTTCTTTCCCAAATAAGTTTTTCATCATTCCACAAAATAATGTTGCCTTGTTTTCCTTCCGTATTGAGAATATGGAATCATTCACATGCACTAATATCCTCATTTAGATTTAGTTAGTTTGTATTTTTACATACTTAGATTTTCAAGTTTTGTTTGAATAAGGGAACCTCCCCATAAAGAGGAGGGATTGTTGTCCCCAAACTATTGATTGTCTCCAATGACCAATTTTCCAACCAATAGGATAAAAAAATTCAAATGAAAGCGTTGGCCAAATACCTCCAAAGGCAGATTTTGTGGCATGGAAAGTAAAAACGAATACAAAGTATTCAGGACCTAACTTATAAATAATCGATAAAATCAACTAAGAGTATTTATTCTCCAATCTACATTGCTTTAAGAGAAATCTAATGTGGATGAACTATGAGAATGATTCAACAAAAATATAATTATGTTAGACCCTAATTACGAGTAACCGACAAAAATAATAGAGTACAACTACTAGATACAATCCAAAACAATAATTAAGCTAGATAAATATGAAGCCATAAGTGCAAGAGAGAGTAAAAGGCTTCGCTAATTTATGCCAAATGTCAAGACTTTGTAGACTAAAGAAATAGATGAACAAGGAGGTAAAATTTTCACAATTGTGCTCAAGTAAATTATGTAGTTTTCAGATGAGTGTGGAATAGGGTGCCTCATTTAGGGCATGGGTTCATAGGAACTGGAGACCTCTATTATGTGCCTCTCGACTGTGTAGGATCTTAGAACCTAGTATTTTTGGTGTCACAAGATGGTCGATGGTACTCACTCTTGGTCACATTTATGTCACAGTATGATCATAGAAATTTCTTGTAACCTACAAAGAGATGTCTACCTGCAAAACCCTTAGAATAAGTCAAAATTTCAAAATATAATATGCAATATGGGGATTTAGACTTACCCCGAAAGTCACTTGACCGAGTGAAATTATGATCAAGCACTACACTACATCTCGAATCTATGTCATTCTTGTGCGTGTGTGAAATAATTGTTCCCTAGGAAGCCCTTATTCAATTACACTTGATAGCAAGTGGTAACTTAATGTACCAATTTAAATAGATGTGTGGATCGAATAATGAACCTCCCTTCCTATGTAATGTATGCAGAAAATGTATTCCCTTTTCCCTTGAATTAAAGCTAGATGGATGCCTTTGATTCTCTTAAATTCCTTTAGATGCAACCTTAGGTGATTATAATAGATGCTTAGATCTTGGTCCTTTATTATGGTTACATATCTTTATATTAATATGATTCCATTGTTTGAATTTCATAATTGATAGCTAAAAGGCCAACCCATAAGAAAATAAGATGCCAGAAGATAAAAGAGGCCCAAAAGAGGTGAGTAAGATTGAAAGAGGTCAAGGGCACCCGGAGGGAATGAGCACGCATGGGAATATTGACTAGGTGCTGGTGTTCAAAGTCATGAAATATCTAGAAATGAAGTACCGACTATGATATAGAGTGTAAAAGGATAGAAAGAAGACTAGAAATAAAGAAAATAGGCTAAAAGATAGTTGTTAATTACTAAAAAAATAATTAAGAATCATATGAATTCAAGTATGTTCTTAGGACCTATAAATGTACCTAAGTGCATCATTTTTTTGTTTACATGTTTTCCCAATTTATGTTATTGAGTGAATAATCAATAAAATAAAGTATATAAGAGATGTTTACCTGATAACCATGTAGAGTGTCATGGAAAAAATGTGTCGAAGAGACAAGTGAAATTGTAGAGTGATAAAAATTGAGCGTGGAAGATAATAAAGAGGAAGTGACCCTAGGGGTGAAGCGTATTGTGTTGTACCATGTTGGTCTATTGTTATTTTTGATGTAGGGATTCTTCTTATTGCATACTAAGCATGGAACTAAACAAAGAGTGAAAAGAAGTAGTCGAATATGTGTATATGAATTTTGTTGCATAAGTATGTAAAAGTGTGTAAACAATGTGTGAAATGTAGTAAAAGAAAGCATACACATGATCTCGTGAAGAGTGAACATGATAGAAAATGTCCTTAACTATTGTAGAAGAGTGAGTTTTGTGGGTGATCTCACATCAAGAGATATTTTTTAGATTATCTCACGTGAAGAATGAGTTTTTTTGGATATCTCATGAAAAGTATGAGTTTTTGGGAAATCTCCAACTATGATGAGAAGGGTGTTGAGGAGAGAGGTATAGTGTTACTCTCCTTCCATGAATGCTTCCTAATTATTTACACCACTATAGTTGGTATGATCCATGTTTAGTTCTATATTGTCCCATGTTTGATCCAAGTATAAAAAGGAGATAGAACATAATACATTTTGACTCTTTGGAGGATTGTTCGTGTTCTATGAAATCTACTCTGTGAATTACTAAAAATTATGATGATCTAGAAATTAATCAGAATCGCCCTAGTCATAGGCACCTAGAAAAGGTTAGGAGTTCCTAGGCACTATTTTCTATATATAGACATTGAAATCTATGTTTTACCGAGGACCTAAGGCATATTTTGGGTCATTTTTGACTTTAATTCTATTTTGATCCTATACTTTGTAGGCGGTACCAAAGCTCTATGATGATATATGAGGTGACTGATTCACCTAATGCATCCTTCTTGTTTGGGGTACATGTAACTTCACTAGAAGAATGTGGCCCTAAGAGAGGACATGAAACTGATTTGATCTGTGTCCCTAAAGAGAAGAGCGAATGTGCATGGTAGAAAGCAAGGCGCATGAAAACAAAGTGGCTAGATATATTTTTTATTAGAAAAGGAAGAAAGCATGTCAAATAAAATGTATGTAAGAATAAAATGGGAATACAAAAGAGAGATTGTGAAAAGTGTGTTTCCTACATGGGACATCACTCATAATATCACAAGACAATCATAGAAAAAGCAGCCAAAAACATAAAATGTGCATACAAGACAAAGGGCATAGCCCGCAAATAATGACATATAATGGAAAATAGAGGGTAACATATAACCATAGTGTAAAATAGCCCTAAAAGAAAATGCTTCACATGAAGTACCCATTAGTATGTTATAAATACAAAGAGTATGTCAAAGTGTGTATAGATCAATGTGAAAATAATGTGTTCGTAAGAATAGGAAGTAGTATAAAATTGAATAATATCACCAGTAGTTTTTAAGAGTAGGAATGTAGATGCCCCAGGAGCCTTAATGGGACTAGTAAGAGGTACAATACCAAACATCAGTGTTGTATGTAAGGATCTATAGGAATTCTACATTCACAACTAGAGAACAAGTGAACGTGCATGTGTATATAATAAATATAATGACATACTAAGTATATGTCTAGCATGTGAAACAAAGTGTACATGTAAGAATAAGAAAATAAGATTAAGTGCAACCAAGATATGTAGTATGTTGTGAATGAGTGAGATGAAATGATATGTAATGTGAAAGTGATAGGAGTAGTGTTCCCCCTAGTGAATGTGGATAAGAATGAGAGGAGGTTAATTCATAAAATACCCCTCAACAATCAATAATAAACCATAAAAAAGAGTATGTAAAGAGTTATAAAATAGTTAATAATCGGAAATGGTTAAAAAATGTGTGCTAGATAAATATATTAATGAAGTATAGAGCATAAAGAGTGTATATATATTGAGGTTCATTTCATATTTAGACCCTCAGCATTCTAGTATGAACCATGTAACTAAAGTACGTCATATGGTAGTGACGATACAAGTTGTGTATTAAAGGTTTTGTAATGATGCTTAGGAAACATTAGACATTTAAGTGTGGAGCGTCAACTAGATGAGTTGATAGAAAATTTTGATAAAAATGTAAGTGGGGAGAAGTGATGATGCCCCTAACTATGTGAGTGATGGAGATCTATGCAACAATGTGAGAAGGACCTTTCCATGGTGGGGGAATTTGAAATGTGTCTTGGCCATCGGTATAAGGAATATTTTTTTTTGAAAAAAGAATTGGAAATAAAAGTAGAGTAGGATGGGGAGGAATATTGAATGGTGGTATCTTATGTGGGATTGATAACATTATAGAATACTTGAGAGGAGGATGCATTGGACTGATTTTTAGATGAGGTTTCTTAGGATTTGGTGACGTGGAAGAAGACTTAGTAGGTGAAGGTGATAGAGGATGGACCTTGAGTGGTGATTTCTTAGTTTGAGTGGGATGCATAGGAGGCACTTTACAGAATGAAGAAGGAACATTAGAAATGATGGCATGATGCTCATTAGACATAGATGAATCAAATTTAGGAACCTAGTGGGATGTAGAAATTGGAGATGAACATGTAGCATTTTGTGTAGAAAATGAAATGAGACCATAATGCTTAAGGTGGCCAATTTTTCATTTTAGAGCATAACAATCATTGTCATTATGTCCATTAATTCGATGATAATTGCAATATGGATGACCTTGATATTGTGCAAGCCAATAAGGAGGATAGTAATGAGTAGATGGAAATTTTATCAATTGATGAGTGAGGAGTTGAGGAAGAATATCTTGTTTCTTAGCATTTGAATCAAACTTGAGAGGTGCGGGGAGTGGTAAGACTTGGGGTTCACTGATATGAGCACATGTAGAAGACATAGAATGAGGATGAGATGTAGAAGAATAACTAGCATTAGATTGAGAAGTATCCTTAAGATGTTGAATTTTAGTTGTGAGAGATGTGATCATGGATTCCATATCCTGAATTTTATCATTAAATAAAAATGTAAATCTTGAATTGATGTAAAAATGGATTATTTGACACTAGGACTAATAGAATAATTGAAAAGAAGATCAAATATGGAACTTACTTGTGAAGGTGGCATATTTCTCTGGGGAGATACATAGTGTCTAGGGTTTTTTGAAGAACAATTTTTCAAGGTGGATGCATTTAAAGTAAATCATGCAAAGAAATTTTATGAATTTTATGATCCATGAAAGAATATTGGATATAAGAAGAAAAAAGATAATCAAAGAGTGTTTGAATGCGGGTTCACCAAATGATTTAACAAAAATAGAATTATGGTAAACCCTAATTGGAGAGTAACTAATAGAAACAATAGAGTAAAACTACTAGATGTAATTTTACAATAGGAGAGATAAATATGAAACCCTAAGTGCAATAGAGAGTAAATGATTTTCCTAGTTTACGCCTATTGTCGAGAGATTGTGCAAACTAGGAAAATTGAAGAATAATGAGGGTAGATTATCACAATTTTGCTCAATAAATTGTGGATTTTTTAGATGATCCTGGAGTTGGGTTCCTAGACTGGGAAAGGCAAGCCTAGGTTATATATACCTTTATTAGGCACCAATGACTACATAAGAGCTTAGAACCTAGTTTTTTTGGTGTCGCAAGATCGTTGTTGGTAGTTGGTGTTGGTCATTTGTATGTCACACTATGATAGAAAATTTTTATTGTAACATGGAAAGATATTTCCACTTGCAAAACCCTTAAAATACATAAAATCCCAAAAAGAAAAGATGAAATATGGGGAGTTGAACTAACCCTAGTGGTCACCCAAATGAGTGAACTTTATTTTGAGGGTTACACTACCTCTAAAAATACATGTATTTCTTGTACATGTGTGAAGTAATCATGCCCTAGAAATCCCTTGTGCAAGTGCACTTAATAGCGGGTGATATCTCGATGTACCAATATAAATAAATTTGTGGATGGAATAATGAAATTATCCTTCCTATGCAATGTATGAAGAAAATGTAGTCCATAGTCACTTGAATGAAATTTATATAGATTTATCTAATGCTCCTATATTCCTTTAGATGCAACCTTAGGTGATGATAATAGATGCTTTGAGCTTGGTCCTTTATTATGGTACCATATATTTATATTTATATGATTCCCTTTTTTGAATAACGTAATTGACAACTAAAAGGATGCACCATAAGAAAATAGGATGCCCAAAATATAAAAGACACCCAAAATAGGTCGGGGGTGTCCAAAGGGGACAAAGGAGTCAGGTGCTTTGGTGTATGCAAGTCATGAAAGATAATCAATAAAGTATTGACTAGGTTGTAGGGTGTAAAAGACAAGAAATAAGACAAGAAAAAAGAAAAGAGGCCAAATATAGTTGTCAATTACTAGTTTTCTCACTTAGGAATCATATGAATGCAAGTATGTTCTTAGGACCTAGAAATGTACCCAAGTGTGTGATTTTTTTCTACAAAGAAGAAGGCTGTAGGTTTTAAAATTCACTATTATTTAGTAATACTAGTTCATTTTCTAACTCATCCACTCTTATGTCATCTTGTTTTCCAAACATCTCATCAAGAACATTGAAGCCCCTTCGGGTGTTTGAGAAAACTCAATGTCGAAGATAAATCTAGGAGAAATATATATATATATAATATATATATATATATATATATATATATATATATATATAATACCTAAGGCTTCATCACATCACTTCAGCTACTTATATTTTTCAAACTAGTCATTAGGTTCAATCTCTACCCCATGGTGATAATAAATAACCATTTACCCCTCAATTTTATTACAATTATGATCTTCATTAGAAGAAGTTGAATGAAGTGAGAAAGGGATTAGAAAGAGAAAATATCGTGAAAAGAGAGAAGGATGGAATACAAAAACAAAAAAGAAACACAACCAACCCTAGAATAATATTATCATCCCCGATTTTGGTACTTTATATTTTAGTGTGTTGATTACAATTAGATGTGAATGTACATCACAAAAAGTGGGTCACTCACCTTACAATCAACATAATAACGGGCAAGTTTCATTGATTGTAGCAGTTCGACACGATAAGAAAGCACAAAATGTGAAAAAATAAAGATAAGTGGAGAAAACATAGTCTTGTGTGACAAATAGCGCTTCATGTCGCAACATAAACCCCCTTGCAGAAATACTTTGGCATACATGCTCACTGGCCTGTAAATAAGAACAAGGTAAATACAACACAAAAGAGAGCTCAAAATAAGCCCAAATGACCTCCAGGAAGCATTTATGGGCTCCTAAAAAAAAAAAAAATCTAGAGATGAAGATGTTCACTCTAGCAACATATCACTAGAAAATAATTGTCTAATATGTTTTAAAAATTATGCTTTTAAAACTACTACCTAACCTAATTTTAAATATTAAAAGGTAAAAAAATGATTTATAAAATATTTATTAAATGAAAAATATCTACTAATTTGTATTAAAGAGCTTGATAAAAAATTAGATGCCTAATTTTAATTAATTAAGCCCTAGGTTAATTAATTAACCACCTTCTTAATTTTATTATATCCTAATGTTAATGTTAAGACCTAAATAAAATAAACCTTTTAAAAAGGATATTAGATCCTAGTTTAAATTTAATAAACTAAGACTTAAACTTATAATATAAAGAACTCCCTTATAAAAAAACACCCTCACTAATATAAAACCCACTTATATTCAACCACAACCATTTTTATTTAAACCGACTACATATATTAAAACCAAACATTTTATTAAAAATCCACCTAAATATTTTAAATGCATCAAAACGCAAGACTTTTTTTTTTTTTTGAAAAGAGATGGTCAACGAGGTAGGTGGCTTGGTCCATGGGTTGGTGAGGTGGAGGCTAGCATGAAACATGGTGTAAATGATGGGGAGGTTTCACGGTGAGACAGTACTCAAGGTAGGGCAGGATAATGCCCAGCGTGAAGTTCAAAATAGAGAAATAGTTGGGTGAGTGGGCAATGTTTAACACACAACGTAGAGGAAACACAACATGTCCAAAGAAGAGATACACAAAGGTCACATAGAGTAAAGGAAACATATTCGAGGCAAGCACACTCCACAAGAAGGCCAAAGAACAGTCAACGGGGAAAACAAACCCGCATGCGAGTTAAAGAAACAAGGTAGAGCCAAAACCACAAACAACACAAATGGGTAGCCAAAATACACAAAAATCAAAAATAGATGGGACAATGTAACATGCCCACGGGTAGAAAACATTGTAACTCGATGCAAAATCTTGGACAAAGTTAGAACGAAACATGCAATGTAAAATTCCAACCACTAATGGTCATGTAAAAGAAAACTTGAAAATGAAAAAAAAATAATGCAACCCAAATGAAAACAAACTCACCCACATAGCAACATGAGTCAAGTCGACCCCAATGTAAGGGTTAAAAGTAACACACCACTACAACACCGATGGAGCTAGGTCACTTAACTCAAAAAATTTATCTAGAAGGAGCTCACCGCAAATATCATTGGGGGAGAAAGGAGACATGTAGGATCAGTGGTGACCAAAGGGAAAAGTAGGTAGGGAGGACGTCAAAACAGGTCTAAAATCCATATTTAAAAAAAAATCACTTTTAATTAAAAATAATGATAAGACCAGAAATGTAAAAACAACCTCTAAACCATTATCCCACCAAATATAATTACAACCAACTAAATCCACAGTTGAAATTCGAAAAACCCTAAAAATGCATAAAATTGAAAAAACTAATTATTAATATCGAGTTAGAAAGATTCCAAATAAATGAACAAAAACTTTCGAGAAGCAAAAAAATAGAAATTGGAAGTAATTAAAAACCAAAAACATGAGTGCATGTTTACTGAAAAAGAGTTATCATACCATGCAAAAGTGTTCCACGATGATAAATCAAGTACTTCTTGCACATCAAAAAGGTTTCACTTTAGTAATGATGAGATGCTCCAAGTAATCGAAATAATCACATAACAATGGAAAATCATAGGTAACAAATAAACAAGTCTTATTATTCTCATAGACCAAAAAAGGAGTGTACATATGGGAGTGTTGTATAACTCCTACACCTAGACAATCATTCTCTTCAAAAGGGAAGTAGGAGTTTTAATTACAACTATGGAAAGTAAATCCTATGATGCTACGATGCATATGACAATGACAATTTCTATGACAAAATCTTTCATGTGTCATATAGCTCCTAAGACCTATGATCACACTAAGATAAATGAATCACTAGGTGATCTGGATGAGACCCGAGTGATGATGAGAAATTCACACACACTAACACTCATAACATTGAAAATAATGAAAAGTTTCTCTCAAGGCTTGCATACCACTAGATGCTCATAATATTCCTTTTTTCATGCTCAAGGCTGAAATTGTAGGTTGCAAACTTGTAGAAATGTAAACTTGGATAATTATAGAGAACTCTATTCTAAATTAAGGATCCTTATTATGAATGATTGATCACACAACTAAGTCCATAATAACATCATCCACGTCCCTCAAACCTGCAAATTATCAAATAAACATGAAACATATGAATCATTAAGGTATTATAAAAACATAAAGAATTGACCAGATTGTGGCATGGTTTCACCAACTTAGAGCTTTGAGGAATAATTAATATCTTGAGAAGCCATAAATATAATACAATGGGTAAGAAACACCGACTACTCAAGGAAGGATGAAAAATGTGCCATGATTAATAATAAGATAAAATCATGCATTGGAAAGAGCATTATTGAATAACAGAGGAGATAAATCCTTCTTGTAAAAAAATTGTAAAAAAATTAATAAAAGAGAAGGATGAGACCATTAAAGAACTCCAAAAGATAGATATTATGGAGGTATTCACTCAACCAAATGAAAATCCACCACCCACTTGAAAGGAATTTGTAGGTATATATTCTTAAACACTTTTAGTCCACCACATGTTGATTCAAAGGAATTAATAAAGGAGAAGGATGAGACCATTTAAGCACTTCAAAAGCTAGATACTATGGAGGAATTCACTCAACCAAATGAAAATACACCACCCACCCAAAAGGAAGTTATAGATATATATTCTCAAACACATTTTAGTCCACCACATGTTGATTTAGAGGAAATTTTTGAAGTGCCTAATCAAGAAACCCAAAATCCACTTACTACACACAAGGAGATTGTAGAAGTATCCACTCAAACAGAGACATGAACCAACCTTATACTTTACTAAAATTGTTTTAAAAATAAGGTAAAATATTAAAAATAATTTAAATGATAGAAAAAAAAGCCAAATTTGAAAGAGAAATTGAAGAAATTAGAAAAGAGAAGGAAATGTGGGATACAAAAGAAAAAAACTTGAAAAGAGGATCCTACATGCATTTTCTATGGGAAATCATCGATCTCTTGAATAAAACCATCTCCCCTTTATAGTATGTTTATTATAGAATAATATTTCAGGTGGGTGCTATTAAGGATTTATTGTGACCTCCCTTATGATATGGAAGATGGGAAATAGTTTGTAGAGGCCTTTGTGATGGTAAATGAGGAACAAAAAAACCTCATTTGTGAGTTATTTCTATAAAGAATCTTATCACCTCATAGAACCAATTTCATGATCAATATATTTATAGGATAATTCCATATTAGATATTTTACATTCTTATTACAAAATCAAATCCATTGGGATGCGTGCACATGAGAATTTGAGCATAGGGATAAGTCTACATCAGGATCAGTATATTATCCCGAACTATCCAAAAACATCCTATTTTGTTACATAATTCAAAAGGTGGGTATATAATCTAGGATTGGTAGGAAAATATGATTCAAGATTTTAGACTTGCATATAATCATACCAAAACTTCTTCTCTATAAATTTATCTTTGGCCATTAAATCTGATAACTTTAGGTGGGAATCATTGTCTTATCGATTGAGGAGAAAGGATCATATCTCTTCTTCCCATTTGAAATGGTCAATAAGAAGAGATAAGGATGTGGTGGATTTAATCATAGAATTAAAAAGGGATTGGGTTAGGATGTGGTATATAAATCCTCTTTTACTAGTTCTAACATCACATTGGTCCTTCGACAGAGCTCACGATAGAGAGGAACCAAATATGAAAACATGGGAGAATATAAGGATGAAAATTCCTGAGGACATGCATTAAAGTAAGTGTGGGAGGATGATGAGACCCATAAATGCCTCATTATTTCCTTCTTATTAACAATGTTAACCAACTTAGACTAGAAATGTGGATTTGAGTTTATATTTAGAAACTTGTATTTGAATTAGAGTTATCAATTTAAATGCATATTTAGTATTTTTGATATCCATAATAACTTGGAATAAATGGAAGGTCTGTAATTTTTTCTCAGATAAAAATATGTATACAAATTATTGTTTTTACCTCTTTTTCTAGACCATTTATGATTCCATCTCTAGATAATTCATTTCCCAAGATATGAACCATTCATACTTCTAGCTTTGGACCATTCATATTTCTAGTTCCAAACCATTCACACTTTTATCTCTAGATAATTTATACTTATAACTCCAGACCATTCATACATTTATATACGAGACCATTTACACTTTTATCTCTAAACCATTTATACTTCTAGCTCTGTACTATATGTACTTATAGCTCAAGACAATTCACACTTTTAGATCTAGACCATTTATACTTCAATCTTTGGACCATTCATACTTCTAAGTCTAGACCATTCACACTTTTAGCTCCAGACCTTTTATGCTTCCAATCCGGACCATTCATACTTCTAGTTATAGACCATCCATACTTCTAACTCCAGATGATACTCTTCCATTAGCTCCATACTTGTCAAACAATTGTAGTCTATTTCACCTAGAAATTTGAACAAGATCTTGATTGTAATATGTATTTTAGGTGCTTCTATATGAAAAATGACATAAGAATGGAATTATCTTAGTAGAGAATTAATGATTATAATAGATCTTGTTGCTAATAAAATCTCCACTTCCAATTAGACATTCCATTATATTTTTTTATGAATTTATGTTACAAATTGACACAATTGATTCCAAATGATTATTAAGCTAGATACAATGATAACCAGTGGTATTTTCCCCCATGATTATTTTTTTAACCTCCCATGAACCATATTATAGAAATATTTTTTTGTTTTATTCTATGCAAACATGAAGGCCTAATGGGTAAGGATAAAAAATAATTCAAAATTATGAATACAATAAAAATTGACAAGAATGCAATTATACCATGGATTTCAAATTATGATTAAACTTATCCCAATTGATTTCAAATTATTGGAAAATTATATGTTACAATTTTATTTTCATAGAATTAAGGTAAGAATAAAGTTGATTGTTAACTTCTTCCTCCAATAGGACTTTGAGCACCGTATAAAGGTATGCAACAAACTTTATCCCAACTACTAGAGTTTCAAATATTCATTATTAAATTGAAAAATTACAAGAATAAAATATTAACATTTGATTTCATTATATAATTTGTATAAGAATGTTTGGAAAGAGTATATTCCCATTCTATGAAAAGTAAAAATGTAATCTCTATTCCATGCAAATTACAAATGAAAAGAAAGCTTAAAAAATACTAGGAAAGACATATATGCTAGAATATATTACCTAATTATATTGAACCTATATATTACTTGTATGAGAATAGGCATCTACCCATTCTAAATATTTTCATATAAAAATACACTTGTAATATTGAAATAAAGTACATTTTGTATTCCAATTTAAGTAATACAAGTAATTTGTATGACATCCGCATAGGAATGAAATGTAAAAGATAATAAATTGTGAGTTAGGATCATGAGTAGTGTAATACACAACACATGGACACCATGAACTTAAAATAATCAATATTCATAAAGCACTACAAATATTTTTTTAATTATATTAGGTAATAAGAAGGGATAGGCTCCCGAGGGATTACAAAATAGAATACATCGTGAAAACACACAACAAGAAGCAAAAAGAGAGATAGGACAACAATGAGTTAAAAAAACTTAAGTCAAGTAAAAGGAAGGTTCAGAAATGATGCGGGATCATCAAGGGATAAATGCACTAATGTCATATTATACCATCTATGAATCTTTGGTTAGTTATATTTGAGTGATTCTACTTGAGTTAGTGAAGGTCAAATTGAATGTGTTGTAAAAAGAAAACTAGGTGTGCTAGAAAGGGAAATTAGTTGTCTGAATTCCTAATTAAGGATTATTATGATGTATGTTGAGTTTTCTTAACAAGTTGAATGAATGGAGGAGATTTAGGGATGTATTTACTTGTTTTCTAAGTGTGGTTTTGATGGTTGAGCTCATCTAGGAGCTAATTTGTCAAATTTAGAACTAGAGCTAGAGTTTAGCTAGCCTAGGAAAAGAGATAGAAGAAGAAAATTGAAGATAGATAGAGAGAAAGGATGATTCAAGGGGAATTTAATGTTTAAAAGGAATAATAAAATGTGTCTATAGATGTTCTAGGTAATAAAGTTCACGATTTCATGTTTTTATTATTGTTTTTATGGATCGAACCAAACCCCTATCCCAAGATGTGAAGATAAAATGAGACAGTCATGCTAGTGTAGATTTTAAACCTCTATGAAGGTATGAATAACAGGAGGAAAGAAAGATAAGACACCATGAATTTTTTAGCCCTTGAAAAATGCTTGATTTGAAATGTAGCTCTTGATTTATGCTCTCATGCCCTAACTAGGGCATGATATAAATAATTTTCTAGCCATCAAAAACCAATAAAATATTGGGAGAATTTCTATCTCAGGGAATAATAAAGGAATGTGAAATTTAATTGGGTAACTCGCACATGTGAGTGAGTTCTACTAGAATTTGCATTGTAGATGTACAAGTATAGTCACAATGGAGGAATTAGAGTGCACAAAGGTTGAAATGATGGTTTCAAGCTCCTAAACATTGTATACACCATTTCCTTGACATCTTTAAAGTGGATATATTCTTATTTAAGTTAGATTATGGCTGGAATGTAGTATTGTCATGTTTTAGTGGAAAAATAGGTCTATCTGTGGGTATGATTTACAAAGGATGTTTGAAATGGTACAAATAAAGGTACCTTGAGAATTTTTTATAGTTGTAAACTTGGGGTAAAGGGTCTCTAAATTGAGTTTGGAAGTTTACAGTTGTTTTATAAAAAAAGAATATACATGAGGGTTTGTAGGCTAAGAGGTCTACAAGATCAAAGCGACCTAATAGGAGAACTAGTACTAAGTGCAAGTATCTTGAAGAAAATGAAGGGTAAAAACACCTTCTAATAAGTGATATAAAGTTTCCTATGAGTGTTGAAGATAATAATATACCTATATTTTATATTTTGAACATCTATACCCTATATGCCTAACTAAACCTAGGCTTGGGTATCAAGAATTGTGTGTGGTTTGTGGGTATCTTGACAAACTAGTGTATGCATGGCAGTAAGAGATAGGGAAGAGATCATGAAATATGATGAACATGTAGAACCATGAAGTTTCCAGGGTGACAAGTTAATCACCTCATGTTTCATTATTATAGTAGTTATATAGTGCAAATATTATCATAAGGATATAGAGTTAACCCCGTGTGAAGAAGTGTACAAGTAACTATGTACTTGAAAGATCCTAAGTGTAGGGGAAGTTTGGGTCAATTCAAGCAAGATAGGAAATAAGAAAAGAATAGAAAGAAAGAAATAAGGAAATATTTCATTGAATGACACTTAGAGTGATAATCACTTTAAGACTTGCACCATTTTGGTATCGAGCGGTTGGTATGTGATAATTAGATATATTGCAAAAGTTTATAATATTGATATGGGTTCATTGATAGCCTAAAATTTATTATTAAAGTATGGTAAAGTTTAAGAAACCATTATTGCAGGGGATAATGAAACTAATCCAGGAAGGAGTCATGGGAAAGATGGATAGTATGATGAATGAAATCAGAAATTTAGAGACAAGGATGACAAGTATGGAAGCAATATGCTTAGGTATGGAGAAGATAGTTAATGGATATGATGTTCAAAGGCATGGATAGTCACTTTTTTTAATAAGAGTACTTCTACAACAACAACAACAACAAGCTACACCCTAGGATCCATTCTGTAGGAGGAGTCTATTCAAGAAAAGATGCACAACAAGAGGAAAGGTATGTCAGATAATTATTAATAATGGAAGTAATGATAATATTATGTTTGAGGAAATGGTTAGTAAATTGTGTCTAAAGACGTTAGTTCACCCTACACCATATAGAGTGGCATGTGTCCAGAAGAACCATCGATTCTTATAAATGAACAATGTAGGGTAACTTTCAAGATTAGAATTTTTCATGATGAGGTGTTATGTGATGTGATGCTAATGAATGTCTGTAATTTACTCCTAGGCAAGTTGTGACAATATGATAGGAAGTTGGTGTATAATGGTATGTTGAATAAGTTTTTTCTAACAAACAATGGAATAGATCATGTTTAGTGCCTTTGATGGACTAGCATGTGGGTGTTGAAAGGATAAACATGGTATTTGGCTTCAGGGATTTTTTTGAAAAAACCAAGGATCATTTTTTTATCCTTCATAAAAGATGAAGACAAGGTTGATAGAAGTTTGCAATAGTTAGAGTCCAATGCAATGGACCAAGAATCTTAAGCTAAGGATGATGAACAAGCCCAAACAATTCTTAGAGAAATAAAGAAGGTAATGACATAGGAAGAAGAAGACCAAGAAGGTCAAGTGAGTCACCAATTTGAAGGTGATAGTGTAAAATTGGAGAGTAATGGTGAGAAGGAAAGAGTGTGGGATTGGATCCTAGAGGATCTTATGCAAGATCTAGGATAGTAAAAGAATGAGAATATATAAGAGAGTGTAAGGGAAAAATTAGAAGCAAGAGGGTGTCTTGAAGACAAAGGAAGAAAAAGGGAAGGACAATAAGTCCTTGTCAAGAAAATAAACCAAGAAGAGAAACCAAATGGAAAACAAGTTGGAAGAATTCATGGAACATCTAATGAGGGAAAAGAAACTCTTGTTTTTAAAACTAGTTGTGTTTTAAATTATAGGTATGTAGGCTTAAAGGACAAGAATTCTAGCTTTGAAAACTACAGAGAAACATATAGTGTAAGAGAAGAAGACCAAAGTTTTCCTACATATGATGAAGAGGAAAGTGTTGATACTTCCACATTGAGGGAAGAATTACAAAAATTAGAGGGACCTTTTGATTCCATGCAAGGACAAAATTTAGGTGAAGAGGTAAGGAGAGAAGTGAAGGATAATTTGTAATCATATGATATGAAAAAATAAAATTAATGCAATGTAATCAAGTTAAGTCATCAAAGGAGAATAATTTGTTCCTAGAGACTTCATAGGGTATGAAAATTCCTTTTCAAGAAGATGAACCATCCAATATGAATATCAGATGCAATCAAGGTATGATGAATTCAAAAAGAGTAGGAGACTCCAATCAAGTTGTTTCATGGAGTAAGTCAAAAATCCAAGAATATATGAGCATATTTGAAGAGCTTAGATAGTTCATATGGATGTTGATGAGCCCTAAGTAACACAAGGCTATACATATAACTAAGGATCAACAAAGAGAGCATAGTACAAGAAAAAGAAGCAATGGAGAACCAAATCAGATATCTCAGGTATCTAGGACAACAAGGAAATGCATATGATAGTTTTTGATAACATGATCTTAGACTTCATGAAGAATTAAGAGCACGGAGTATTAGTGTTAGAATGTTAATGAATTCAAGAGAAGTGAAAATGAACACAAATGATAACTGTGGATAGGTACTCAGCTTGTATAGTGAGTTTACTAGACTAAAACCAGTTGAAAGACAAAAAATGGGTGAAATGGAGAGCAAAATGATGAGGACAGAGCATAAGGTGATCATAAGAAGTGTTTTAAGATCACAACGGTTGACCACATGCAAGAAGGAAGATATGATATAAAAGACAGAAAATGGGGTTTGGAAATAAGTTATTATAGTTAAGGAATCAGTCCTTGGGACTAATGAAGAGCCAAGTTCAAAGACAAGACTATTGAACCTCTCACTTTGCAATATATCACTAGTGGAAAGTATTCAAGAACCTCAAGGAGAAACCAAAAACAGTCACAATAAACTAGTTTTTAGTCAAGGAAACAACCATTTAAAGAGTATGCTTTCTCTAACAGAATTCAAAACCTAAGAAAGAGAAGTAGTGATACTCTTATGTTGTAGTAGTCAAAACATAGGCAAAGGGAGTTATTGGATGTACAAGAAAAATAATGTCTTCTTGAAGAAAAATCATTGGTATGTTACAAGAATCCTAAAGATATCTTTAACCCAAACAATGAAGAACATAATAAGGATATTCTCGGGTTAGAAATGGTTGAAAATGACAAGAGACTACAAGATAAGTTTGAGATTGGCAGTAGAGGAGTTCATGATAACTGAAATATAAAAAAGAATGAGGCAAAAGGAGTAAGTCCAATATAAAATGATTGTGGACACACAAGAGAAAAATATCATGCAAGGAAGTGGAGTAAAGAAGATAGTGAAGGAGAGAAAAAATAACTACATGGGTGTGAGATGACATTTGAGGAGGTATATGCACTCCCTAGGCATGAAAATGATTTGAGATTTAACATTAAAGACCTCCATTTCATTTTCAAGTCAATAATTCTTGTAAGGAAGCCAAATTTGAAGAAGAATAGAGAGTGGTGATAGAGTAGGTCAAAAAATATTAGAGCCTTGGCATGTGATGAAAAATGTAGTCCTAGGTGCAATGAGTACAACTAATTATGAAGAAAACAAGAAAGAAAAGCACGTTAAGAAGAATTCCGTGTGAAATTTCAAAGTGGTGGTTGGGAGGAAGAGAGTACAAGAAAACAAGAAGATATAAACTAGTCAAAGGACACCATTACAAAGGACAAGGAATGATTGGAAAGCAAGAAGGAAGAAAATCCAAATTTACATTCATAAGGAGCTCAACTTATTCTTGAAGGTTAATCTAATGTAGGATAATGAAGGGATAAATTCAATAAGGTAATATTATACCATCTAGGCATATTTGGTTAGGTTTATTTGAGTGATTCTACTCGAGTTAGTGAAGGTCAAATTGAATGTGTTTTTAAAAGTAAACTAGGTGTACTAGAGAGGGAAATTAGCTGTCCTAATGCCTAATTAAGGATTATTATAATGTATGTTGAGTTTTATTAGCAATTTGAATGAATGGAGGAGGTTTAGTGATGTGTTTACTTGTTTTCTAAGTGTGATTTTGGTGGTTGAGCTCATCTAGGAGCTCATTTTCCAAATTTAGAGCTAGATCTAAAGTTTAGCTAGCCTAGGAAAAGAAATAGAAGGAAAAATTCTAAGATATATAGAGAAGAAGGATGATTCAAGGGGAATGTAATGTTTAAAAGGAATAATAAGATGTGTCTATTGATGTTGCAGGTAATAAAGTTCCCTGATTTCATGTTTGTATTGTTGTTTTTATGGATCCAAGTCAAACCCCTTATGCTAGGCCGTGAAGATAAAAGGAGATAGTCATGTTAGTGGATTTTTAAACCTTTGTGAAGTTATGTATATCAAAAGGAAGGAAAGATAAGCCACCATGAATTTTTATAGCCCTTGACAATGTTTGATTTGAACTGTAGCTCTTGATTTGTGCTCTCTAGCCCTAACTAGGGCAAGCTATAAATAATTTTCTAGCCATCAAATACCAATGAAATTTTTGCATAATTCTTGTCTTGAGGAATACTAAAGGAATATGAAATTTTATGGGGCAAATTACACATGTGAGTGAGTTCTAGTAGAATTTTCATTACAACTATACTACAGTGTAGTCACAATGAAGGAATTAGAGTGCATGAAGGTGGAAATGATGGTTTCAAGATCTTAAACTTTGTATACACCATGTCCTTGACATATTTGAAGTGGATATATGAATATTTAAGTGATATTATGGATGGAAGGTATTACTATTGTGATGCCCGTTAAAAACAACCCACTTGATACCCAAGAAACAACCTAGGGTTAGTTAGAAAATTGTGGAATAATATTTTTTATTAGAAGTGTCTACAACAAGGTTACAAGGAAACATTTTACACTATCGGGTTCTGGTAAAAATATAAAATATTAGAACATAATTTTCCTTCATTAAGAATTTTCTAGTTCACGTGGTTCAATTTTTAGGGTTAGAAGTTTTCAGTTAGGTTCAGGGAGTAATTTAACCCCATACCCACTCTCTAGCAGTGCTCGAGTTTCAACTTCAATTTTCTTATACTTAACACATCCAAAATTTCCCTAAATCATTCCCATTGGATAGTAAATTTTATCACCTTTCGGAGATATATAAAGAATTCATCCTAACCCCTTGTATAACTCTAGTTATGAGCAAGCGAGACTTTAGGGGTAAAATTTTCCCCAAGGGGACATATGTCAGCAGGGGAAGAGTGAATTTCAGGTTGGCGAGTCACAGGTGGCATTTAGATTTTTTTCCCTTGCATGGGAGAAAATTTCCATTTGTGCCTATGCCACCAAGGGTCCTCTAGGGACATGTGGCTGCCTCAGAGTCATCACCGAAAAAGAAAAGGGAAGGGTGGAGTGGCGGGGGTCCTGTGGCAATTTCACCAAAGAGGAAGAAAAGCCAATTTGGCGTCCATTCATCCGTGGGTCTTCCAAGGACACGTGGCACTCCAAAATTCTCCATGGGGAGAAGGGAGAGGGAGACGGGGAGGAGCGGGCAGGAGATTTGGTGAATTTCACCAAAGGGGAGATAAGGGGAAGGTAAATTTACTTGTTTGAGTTTCAACATACATTTTCCATCAAATGAAAGAAAACGGTTGTGGAAGATATTTGGCTCATTTTTGCAATGTCTAAAATTATTTTCTTAAGTATCCTTAGTCAATTGAGTTCCTTGATGTCTTAGCATACTAAACTATTTCATTTTAAAGTTGATTATTGAGTGCAGGTCTGAATTGTGCATTTTATCTAAATTTACTTGCCAGTTTTAAATATTTACAAGAGATAAAATCTAAAGAGATCTATCTAAATTTTCATCATTCAAGTGTGGCATTTCATTTCTAAACTAATCCAATACATTTAGTTGTTTATAACAAATCATTTCAAAGCTAAATTACAAATTCTGATTTCCAATTTTAATATATTTCCAAGGATACAAAACAATATACTTCCTTCATACGTATTTCTTTCCTTTACAATTAAACAGAGATTCCAATCACAATTTGATATTCCAACTCAACACAACAATGCAAATGAGAGATGAACTTGCAATTATTTATTAATTCCAATTATATACTTTACATACTTCAATGTTTGAAAGTAATAACAACATTCTATTTATTTCTTTCCAATGTACAGAGTAGAATGTAAATGTCTTTCACAATTCGAATATATATTTCCATAATCAATTACAACATCATTTCTTCACAAGTATACATTACAATTTCATCCACTTCAAGTGGGAAAGGTTACAAATGAAGTATAATTCACAAGGGACTATCAAAACTGTATTTTCCTTTGCTCCATAACAGCAACATGCAAGTTTTCTCTTTCTCAAGTTGATCACAACAAAAGAGGGGGAAAGGCAATGCTCTCCACCCAACAAAGACATCCAATGAAAGGATAAGCCTTCTTTCATCATTGGCCCTTGAGCCCCAAACAAAACACAATAAGATGTGTGATTCAACCCATGGCAATAACTGGCTCCCACAACACACAACATTCTTTCACATGCATAATACATAAAAACACAGTCAAGCAACACATCAGTTTACAACCGCAATTAAAAACAATCCAAAACAAAACTCACGCTTGATCATGCAAGAAAAAGGAGCAAGGCCTTTAAGGGAAGCTACTTATGTCTCCCATTTGGGAATTGGGAATCCACCAAAACAACCCACCAAAATAATTCATCCCACACACATCCTTATGCCCCCTCACAAATTCCTCCTTATGATCCCCACAAATTTCCTTATGCACACCCCAAAGTTAGAAATTCAAGCTATTCCTTTTCCATGGTGGATCCCAAACCCAAACTCCCTCCACAAAATTTTGATTCCAATGGCATTCCCTTATGCCCCCCACATGGATTCCCCATAGCCTTCTCCTACACCATCCCTATGGCAGTCTACCCAACCAGCCAATAAATAAAACAAAACATGCACCATTCATCCATACACAAAATAAAGTGACAACATAAAAGAAGAGTTAAATTCCTACCTTTCCATGGTAGCTTTTGTTTCCAAACAGCAACTTCAAGGCTCAAAACACAATCCAAAACAAAAATCTCCCAAGCATGCAAAGCTTTCTCCAAACTTCCTCCAAAACAAGAGCTCCAACACAAGAAAATGTGCCCCAAAGAAGTTGCAAAATGATTCAACAACCCCAAAACAAGAAGAGAGTTTGAATTATATAGAAGAGGGAAGAGAAGAGGATGATGTGGATCCATGTAGGATGCCACATCACACATCCTCCAATTCAAACACAAAATACAAAATCCATTCTCCCAAGCACAATAAAGAGGTGGGTGAAAATATGACAAGTTACTTGCACACTCCAAAAATCCCACACCTCAAGGGATAAAAATTAAATAAAATGTAAGAGAGTGCAATCAAAACAATGCAACATGATTAATAAAATTCATTATAAAATTCACAAATCACTTCTCTAACCACAAGTATGCTTGGTAAATTAAATTGAGAGGTATGGGAAAAGTTTTACTTGTCCCACAAGCCTCCAAAAACAGCTCCCAAGGACAAATTAGAATTTCCATGGAGGTAGAGTATTCCATACTCCAAAATCAGACTTACACAACTCTTGCACAACCCTTACATATTTAATGCAAATAGACAAAACTCCCATAATACTTTCCCATATCCCAATCTTATTTATTTTAAATTTTAACCATATGATTCTCACATTAATTCTCCACAACATAATTAAATAAAGTAACACATCACTAATAAAATATAGAAAAAAATAAATAAAATTTAACCACATTAATAAAATACACAACCCCTTGGTCACAGATAAAGGTAATTCTCCCCCATGGGAATTCCTAACAAAAGAACAACACACACACACAAAACAAGTTGCCATGGTGACCTTGTTGAATTCACCTAGAATTCCATTATGGTTGGTCTCCGATCCCCTGATGTTTTGTTGTGATATTTTTAACCTACAAAATACAAATACCTCTTTCGGCCTCGTGACCATATCAGAACATCCAATATGATACAAATAAAATCATAAAATCATCTAAGTATGTGAATCACAACAACATCAAGGCAATTTAACATTATCACATACAATTCACATCAACAACTATGTCATCACCATATAGTATATGTTTTCTAGATCTACTCATAATATCCAAAATCATATGTTCAAACAACATCCATGAAACATCCATGTCAAATAATATATCACCATCCACATATGAGTGTCTATAATAATCATCATGTATCATAACCAATCAAGATCAACAATAATCCATGATCAAATGTCTAACAACATACTAAATCAAAACATAATAATGTCCATAATCTGATCAAATATATCAAAATAAGAATAAAAAGGTGTTAAAGGGAAGTGGGCACTACATTCCCTCCCCTTAGACTTGAATTCCTCCTAGAAGTCACTGGAACAAATGTGGAGACTAAACTCGTAATGAAGTAGCATCCTCCCATGTAGCTGCAGTCTCATCATATCTATCCCACTACACCTGAACCTGATCAACTTCTCTACCTCGAAGGCCCAGGGTCCTGTGATCTAAAATGTGAATGGGCTCCACCATCACACCGCCTCCGATCCTATGCCTACAATGATGTCCAATCTAACACATGAGAAGGGTCTCGTAATATATATCTTGAGAACCGAAACATGAAAAACATCATTTACGCGAGACAATATGGGTGGCAATGCTAGACAAGTAGGATAAAGGGCTGATATGCTCTAAGGTCTCAAAGGGACCAATGAATCTAGGAGCTAACTCAGAACCTTTTCCATAATGGATAGGGATCTTTTGTGGCCTAACACGAAGGAACACTTTCATGCCCACATCAAAACTACGATCAATCCTATGTTGATCCGCATACTTCTTCTACATGTCCTGTGCCTCCTACAATCTCTGTCTAATCAACACCACCTGTTGCTCCATGTCCTATAAAAGAGCTGGTCTAAGAGATACCCTGTCCTCTAACCTATCCTAGCTAAGAGGTGTCCTACACTCTCTACCATACAAAGCCTGAAAAGGATCCATACCTATAGAACTCTGGAAACTATTATTGTAGGAAAACTCCACTAAGTATAGGTACTCCTCCCATTTAGACTATTGATCCATCACATACATCCTAAGCATATCCTCTAAAATATGATTCACCCACTCAGTCTGTCCATCTGTCTCAGGGTGATATGTTGTGCTGAAGTTGATTCTCATCCCAAGGACATACTGTATGGTAGTCCAAAAATGTGAAGTGTATAAAGGATTGCGGTCACAAATGATCTTCCACAGAATCCCGTGCAACCTGACATTCTCATTCAAATATACTCAAGCCACTTCTCTAGCTTTGTAAGTGGTATTCACCAGAGAAATGTGAGCCAATTTTTTCAATTTATCAACCATGACCATAATGGCATCATGGTGATACCTCAACATCGGTAGACCAACAATGAAATCCATGGAAATGGTGTCCCACTTCCATTTCGGTATAGTATGAGGATAAAGAAGGCCTGTTAGATACTGATGCTTGGCCTTAACTCATTATCACTCTAAAAATCATGAAACAAACTAGGCCTTGTCTCAACAAAGTCCTCTCCAATGATGTAGCTACCGCAAGGTGGCGTGCATCTTCTTCACCCCGGGATGGGCTGAATAGGGTACACGATGTGCCTCTACCAAGATGTCCTACCTCAAGCCTCCATATTTGGGAACATATATCCAGCCTCTGTTTCTGAGAAGACCATTTTCCTCTAAGGAAAAACCATCAAACTTCCCCTCAAGGGTTCTCTGTGACTCGATCTCTTCTTGAACTGCAATGTAGAATTTGTCAAGAGGAAGCTGCTGAAGAATCTTGCTTCATAAATCTATACTCACTAAGGTGGCCATAGCCACATGTCTCCATCTACTAAGAGCATATGCTACCACATTCTCCTTCCCCTTCACATGCTTGATCTCCATGTCATACTCACAAATCAACTCCATTCAATGCCAATGACGAGCATTGAGATTGGGCTGCATGAAGAGGTGGCGAAGACTCAAATGATTTGTCCTAAGCATGAATATCATTCCAAGAAGAAAATGTCTCCATCCAACCAAATCATGCACAACTACTGCAAGCTCAAGATCATGGGTCAGATAATTAAGCTTGTGATCCTTGAGTTTACGAGACTTAAAAGCCATAACTCTTCCCCCATGCATCAACACACCTCCAATTCCAGCTAATGAAGCATATGTGTAAACAAATAATTCACCCTATGGATCCAACACTACAAGAATAGGTGTTGTGGTGAGGCACTCCTTGATGCCCTAAAGGCCTACTCACATCATTCGACTAGAAAAACTTATTCCCTTTCCTTTGAAGGGAAGTGATAGGGTGTGTAATCTAAGAGAAGTCCTAAACAAATCTCCTATATTAACCTAATAATCCCATGAAGTTGCGCACCTCAGTCACTATAGTGGGTGCTGGCTAATCCATAATGACCCTAATCTTGGAAGGATCGATTGCGATACCTTCCCCAAAAATAATATGACCTAAATATTACACCTCTGTCTGAAAGAAGCGCACACTTCTCCAACTTCCCATAAATTTGTTGCTCATGAAGGCATCTGAAGAACCTAGCGAAGGTGCCCCTTGTGTTCCTCACACATACGTGAGTATATCAAAATGTCATCTAGGAAGATGAGCATGAAGTGATATAAGAAGTTCATGAACACCCCATTCATCAAACTCATGAACACTATGGGGGCATTAGTCAAACTGAAAGGCACCATTGTGAACTCATAGTTCCCATATCTCATGTGGAAAGCGGTCTTATGAATGTCTTCCTCGAAATCCTCAACTCATGGTAGCCTGACTTGAGATCAATCTTAGAGAAAACCATGGCTCCCTTAATCTTATCAAACAAGTCATCAATACGAGGAAGAGGATAATTATTCTTGATCGTTACCTTGTTTAATGATGGTAATCAATACACAACTACAAGGATCCACAAATCATCTTCACAAAGATCACCGGTGCACTCCAAGGGGATACACTAGGATGGATAAGGCCTTTCTCCAAAAGGCCCTCAAGCTGTAACTTGAGCTCACAAATCTCTGGGGTGGTCATCTGATAAGGTGCTCGTGAGATAGGCTCTACTAAAATAACTATATCTATATGAAAATAAATCTCACATGGGGTGGCAACCCCAAGATCTCCCCTAGAAAGACATTTGCAAACTCTCCCAAAATGGGATGATCATCTAGCAATGGTCCACTAGACCCATCCTCTAATCTATCACTGACTGTAACAACATACATCTGACAACCCCATCACACACACCGCTTAAGCTACATAATGGAGATGGTGTGAATAGAAATAGGTATCCTGACCCTGAAATCACCGAATCAACTCCCAAATCATCTACACAAGATATAGTCTTGTGGTAACAATCCATCCTAGCCCTATGTGCAGATAACCAATCCATACCTAAAATGACTCCATACAAGCCCAAAGGAAGGATACGGAGATCTGAGGTAGTGGTGAAAGGTCCCAAATCCACTACACACTCCTTAACTAAGGAGTTTATAGAGATATTGGCTCTAGAAGCCATCTCAACATCCCAACTAAGACCTGTCTAACTGCCACCAGCCTACATCACTCTACTAAAGATGGTGCAATGAAAGAATCAGAAGAACCAGAATCAAACAATACAGAGGTAGGAATACCACCAATGCTACCTATGGTCTCAATGACTGTGATCGATGCTCTTCCCGATGGTTCTTAACCACTACATAAATCCCCGTGGCTACGTCCCATGTCACCAACAGTCGGCTCTAAAATCTATGCCTTACCCTTGTTGTTAGGGTTATGTGGGTAATCTCTCCAAAAGTGTCTAGTAACTCCACAACAAAAACATCCTCCCTAATGAGTAGCACCTCCAATAGGTTCCCTAGAAGTCTATGGCATGGATCTTGATGATCCGGATATGGTCTGCTAAGGTCTCTAATGGTGATCTCCCACTGACTGAGCTCTAGGTCCACCCTATTTCTGATGGGACCCCTAGGAGGAGGCCCCATACTCTAACCTCTCTGTGCATTAACTCTCTATGGAGGTCTATGAGGTGGGCGGGACTACTTTGCTGCTATGGCCTAAAGGATGAATGTGTTGTACCTTAGCCACCACGAGGAAGGGGTATTGACCCCCTTGATCTACCATCCTAAATTTGTTGTATGCGGGTCCGAATCGGTCTCTATCCTGTTGGGTCTTTCCTCGAGTCTCCTCTACAATATAGGCCTTCTCAATGGCCTCAGCTAATGTTTGTGGGTAGTGGATCCACACAGCACCTCCAATATCTAAATTTAGGCCCTAGATGAACCTATGAATCTACACCTGCTCATCCTGCATATACTCAACATACTGGAGTAGATCCAGAAATCTACTCTCATACTCTACTACTAAAAGAGATGCCTGTCGGAGGTCATGGAACTCATCGATCCTCTACTATATGAACCTTTGTGACAAATACCTACTCATGAATCTCTCCTCAAATAGCTCCTGTGTCAATGTCTTTGAATCTACATAGATCTTCCACTCCTCTTTCCTCCACCATACTCCCGCTCCATCCCTCAAGATGGATCGCAACACGAGATTTCATGTTGCTAGAACAAATACAAATCTTGAAGCAACTGCTCAAGCTCACTAGCCAAGCCTCTATCTGAAATCCACCCATGTCACCTAAGTAATGTGATGGCCGAAGCTTCAGGATCTCCCTGATGTGATCCGTTGATGTGGTCTAGTGGCCTCTAGGTCTCTCTACACGCTCATCCCTAAGCCTAGGGCTCCAAGACCTCTCTCTATGCTCTAGAACTCTGTCACCCTATCTCCTAGGTGGTGACTCTGCATGGGAGTTATCTCCTCTATGCTCCTTGCTAGGTCGATGAGATACTTGACCCTCAATGGAAGGGGCCCTATCATAACTAGTTGCATGTCCCCTCCTAGTCCTCCACGTAGAGCAACATTAACATCCTGAAGGGTCTGTAAGATCTGGGGTAGAATAGCTACTACACCCTGATCCGGTGGTGGTGGTGGTGGTGGTAATTCTGAGTCTCTGTGAAGTTTCCTCTCACTCCATCTGAGCCTCCTGCATAGACCAAAGTGAGAGTTATCTTATTTTGCTAAGTTTTACACAACTTCCATGCTTACTAAAATATACAAATTCTATCTAAGTTGTTTTCTAGGTTTAAAAGTGTGCTAGGTTTAAGTTTCATGACCCAAGTTTTTTTTTCTAGTGTGCCCAATGGTCCAAGCTTTTGAACCACTACTCTAATACCAAGTGTGATTTATATTAGAAACAACCCACTTGAGACCCAAGAAACAACCTAGGGTTAGTTAGAAAATTATGGAATAATTTTTTTTGATTAGAAGTGTCTACGACCAGGTTACAAGGAAACAGTTAACACTATTAGGTTCTGGAACAAATCTAAAATACTGAACATACTTTTCCTTCATTAACAATTTTCAAGTTCACATGGTTCAATTTTTTACAGCTAAAAGTTTTCAGTTAGGTTCAGGGAGTAATTTACCCCCATACCCACTCTCTAATAGGCTAGGAGTTTCAAATTAAGTTTTCTTATAATAAACACATCCAAATTTTCAATAAATCATTCCCATTGGATAGGAAATTTTCTCACCTTTCCGGTGATATAAAGAAGTCCTCCTAACCCTTGTAGAACTCTAGTTATGAGTAGGCAAACTTTAGGGGTCAAATTTTCCCCAAGGGGACACGTGTCAAGCAAGGGGGAAGAGCAAATTTCAGGTTGGCGGGTCATGGGGTGACATTTGGATTTTTTTCCTTGTGTAGGAGAAAATTCCCATTTGCACCTGTGCCTCCGCGGGTCCTCCAAGGACACATGGCAGCCTCATATTCATCACCGGAAAAGAAAAGGGAAGGGTAGAGCGGTGGGGGTCTTGTGGCAGTTTCACCAAAGGGGAAGAAAATCCAATTTGGCGTCCACGTGCCCATGGGTCCACAGGGACATGTGGCACACCACAATTCACCATAGGGAGAAGGGAGAGGGAGACAGGTAGAACAGAGGGGAGATTTGGAAAATTTCACCAAAGGGGAGATAAGGGGAAGGTAAATTTACTTGTTTGAGTTTCAACATACATTTTTCCATCAAATGATAGAAAATGGTTGTGGAAGAGATTTGGCTCATTTTTGCAATGTTAAATTTTTTTTCTTAAGTATTCTTAGTCAATTGAGTTCCTTGATGTCTTAGCATACTAAACTATATTATTTTCAAGTTGATTATTGAGTGCAGTTCCGAATCGTGCATTTTATCTAAATTTACTTGTCAGTTTTAAATATTTACAAGAGATCAGATCTAAAGAGATCTAACTTTTCATCATTCAATTGTGGCATTTCATTTCTAAAATAATCCAATACATTTAGTTGTTTATAGCAAATCATTTCAAAGCTAGATTGCAAATTCTAATTTCCAATTTTAATATATTTCCAAGGATACAAAACTATATACTTCCTTCATATGTATTTCTTTCATTTACAATTAAACAGAGATTCCAATCACAATTTAATATTTCAACTCAACAAAAAAATGTAAATGAGAGATGAACTTGCAATTCTTTATTAATTCCAATTATATAATTTACATACTTCAATGTTTGAAAGCAATAACAACATTCTATTTATTTCTTTCCAATGTACAGAGAAGAATGTAAATGTCTTTCACAATTCGAATATATATTTCCATAATCAATTACAACATCATTTCTTCACAAGTATACATTACAATTTCATCCACTTTAAGTGGGAAAGGTTATAAATGAAGTATATTTCATAAGTGACTATGAAAACTACATTTTCCTTTGCTCCAGAACAGAAACATGCAAGTTTTTCTTTCTCCAAGTTGATCACAAAAAAGTGGGGAAAGGCAATGCTCTCCACCCAACCAAGACATCCAATGAAAGGAGAAGCCTTCCTTCATCATTGGCCCCGAGCCCCAACCAAAACACAATAAGAGGTGTGATTCAACCCATGGCAACAACTGGCTTCCACAACACACAAAATTCTTTCAACATGCATAATACATATAAAACACAGTCCAAACAACACAATAGTTTACAACTGCAATTGAAAAACAATCCAAAACAAAACTCAGGCTTGATCATGCAAGCCAAAGGAGCAAGGTCTATGGGGGAAGCTACTTATGCCTCCTAATTGGGAATTGGGCATCCACTAGAACAACCCACCAAAATAATTCATCCCACACACATCCTTATGCCCCCCACAAATCCCTCCTTATGCCCCCCAAATTTCCTTATGCCCACCCCAAAGTAAGAAATGCAAGCTATTTCTTTTCCATGGTTGATACCAAACCCAAACTCTCTTCACACAATTCTGATGCTAATGGCATTCCCTTATGCCCCCCACATGTATTCCCATAACCTTCTCCTACACCATCCCTATGACAGTCTACCCAACCAGCCAATAAATAAAACAAAACATGCACCATTCATTCTACACAAAAGAAAATGACAACATAAAAGAAGATTTAAATTCCTACCTTTCCATAGTAGCTTTTGTTTCCAAATAGTAACTTCAAGGCTCAAAACACATTCCAAAAAATAAATCTCCCAAGCATGTAAAGTTTTTTCCAAACTTTCTCCAAAACAAGAGCTCCAACACAAGAAAATGCACCCCAAAGAAGTTGCAAAATGATTCAACAACCCCAAAACAAGAAGAGAGTTTGAATTATATAGAAGAGGATGATGTGGATCCATGTAGGATGCCACATCACACATCCTCCAATTCAAACACAAAATACAAAATCCATTCTCCCAGGGACAATAAAGAGGTGGGTGAAAATATGACAAGTTACTTGCACACTCCAAAAATCCCACACCTCAAGGGACTGTAAATTAAATAAAATGTAAGAGAGTGCAATCAAAACAAGGCAACATGATTAATAAAATTCATTATAAAAGTCACAAATCGCTTCTCCAACCATAAGTATGATTGGTAAATTAAATTGAGAGGTATGGGATAAGTTTTACTTGTCCCACAAGCCTCCAAAAATAGCTCCCAAGGACAAATTCGAATTTCCATGGAGGTAGAGTAGTTCATACTCCAAAATCAAACATACACAACCCTTACATATTTAATACAAACAGCCAACAACTCCCATAATACTTTCCCATATCCCAATCTTATTTATTTTAAATTTTAACCATATGATTTCTCACATTAATTATCCACAACATAATTAAATAAAGGAACACATCACTAATAAAATACATACAACAATAAATAAAATTTAACCACATTAATAAAATACACAAACCCATGGTCACATATAAAGGTAATTCCCCCCCCATGGGAATCCCTAACAAAAAAACAACACACACACAAAACAAGTTGCCATGGTGACCTTGTCGAATTCACCTAGAATTCCATTGTGGTTGGTCTCCGATCCCCCAATGTTTTTTGTGATATTTTTAACCTGCAAAATACAAATACCTCCTTCGGCCTTGTGGCCATATCAGAACATCCAATATGATACAAATAAAATCACAAAATCATCTAAGTATGTGAATCACAACAACATCAAGGCAATTTAACATTATCACATACAATTTATATCAACAACTATGTCATCATCATATAATATCCATTTTCTAGATCTACTCATAATATCCAAAATCACATGTCCGAACAACATCCATGTCAAATAATATATCATCATCCACATATGAGTGTCTCTAATAATCATCATGTATCATAATCAAATCAAGATCAACAATAATCCATGATCAAATGTCTAACAACATACTAAATCAAAACATAATAATGTCCATAATGTGATCAACTATATCAAAATAAGCATCAAAAGGTGTCAAAGGGAAGTGGGCACTACAACTATCATGTTTTAGGGGAAAAATAGGTCTAGTTATGGGTATGATTTACAAAGGAATTCTAAAATGGTACAAAAAAGGTACCTTGAGAATTTATGTATAGTTTTAAAGGGATAAAGGGTCTTTGAATTGAGTTTGGAATATTATGGTTGTTTCATAAATAAAGAATATACAAGATGGTTTGTAGACTAGGAGGGCTACAAGGTCAAGAGACATTATAGGGATAACTAGTACTAAGTACAATTATGAAGGAAATGAAGGGTAAAAACACCTTTACTAAGGGAGATAAATTGTCCTAAGTGTGTCGAAGATACCAAGAGGCCCATATTTGATATTTTGAGCATGTAGACCTTATAGAACTAACTAAACATAGGCTTGGGTGTTAATAATAGTGTGTCTTTTGTGATGGTCTTGAAAACCCAAAGTGTATAGAGGGCAAGTAAGAAACATGGCAAGAATCATGAAATATGGTGAACATGTAGAAACATGAAGATACCAGGTTGATAAGTTAATCACCTCATGTTTTATGCATATAGTGGTTATATAGTGAAAATATTTTCATAATAATATACAATTAGCCTTATGTGAAGATATGTTTAAGGAACTATGTACTTGAAAAGCGTAGAATGGTCTATAGTACCACCATGGAGATCCTTAGTGCAGGGGAAGTGTGGGTCAGTTCAAGAAAGCTAGTAATTAAGAAAATAATGGAAAGCAAGCAAGAAGGTAAGATTTCATTAAATGACACTTAGATTCATAATCACTATAAGACCTACACCAAGAAACCAACCCATAGAAAATGACAAAACAAAATAGTATGCTACTAGACAAGAACAGTTCACCAAAAGATAACAAGAAGTTTAAGAATAGAAAAACAAAGAAAACTAGTTTATCTTTTGACATTTTGGGGTTACCCAAAGTGCTAGCAAGATCCTCTTGGTTTTTCTCATGCTCTAGCTCCTTTTGAGTCTACCCTCCAACTTCTTCATCCTCAGAGCTGCTAATATAGAGTTGAAATTTCCTTTTCTTTAGACCCTCTTCCACTGCCTCCAAATGGGTCCACATATCATTCACCAACTTAGCCATCTCCGTAACTTCCCCTTATATTCCTCTAATACATACAAATCCTCTTGGTAGTGTCAATGATGTCTATCATCCCTTCCCTTATATCTGAATTAGCTTCTTCCATAATCTGTACAACCATCTCTAGATGCTAAAGCACTAAAAATATTCAATCTAAATCTATAGACATTATTTATAGATGTTTCTTTCCCATAATGTTCAAAATGGGAAGATTTCCATTCTCATTCTCTTTTAATTTAAGAAATATGAGATGTGAACTACAAACCATTTATACATCCATCTCCGTATTATTTATACTTCCTTTTCCGGACCATTCAAAGTTATTTCTTGAAGCCATTCAATCTTTCAGCTCTAGACCATTTATACATCTAGCTCTAAACTATCCATTCTTCTATCCGCATACCATTTATACCATTAGCTTTGGACCATGCCCATTTTAAACATTCTCATAAAGTATATTCCTCATTCTTTTGATATGTTTATTTTATGAAAAAATTACATTATTTCTATATAATTGATGAATTTGGTTTAGAATGCATAACATAAATATATTATTCATTTTAATCTGCTTTTATAATTTTACAATGCAAGGAAGGATAATATATAGCCATACAAATAGGAAAACCATCTTCTTATTAAATAGGAAGATTATAAATATTAACCCATATATATGTATGTTTGTGTGTGTGTTTGTGATCTTATATTTTGTTATAATATATATATATATATATATATATATATATATATATATATATATAACTAACATAAGTAATTACTAACTTACTAATTATCATTGATCACTAAGTATTTACCATATGGTAAATATCTAACATGTAAATGCTAAATTACTAACATTACCCCCTTAGTGTTACATGGTTGAAAAAATTCACACTTCCTATACAAATTTCTTTCCTCTACTTGCTCATGATCTTGGAACACACTCAAATTAAAGGTAGAAGGATCACATCAAATTTTTATCAACCATGCACTTCCAAGAACACATCTGACTGAAATAGTGTGGGAAAATCTACATGAACCATATTCTTATAAAAATATCATTATAGGGAGAAAATATGACCTACCTAGTGTGGGAACTCAAGTAGAAACCATCTACACAACCTTCAATTTTTTTATAAAGGTTTACCACAAACCTAGGTGTGAACAAGAACACACACTGATTGTTCAACCTCTTCAAGAATCACTATTCTATATGTTCTTCACTATGTTATTACATCAACGAACCTTTTAGGAATATTCACATTCACACATAAATAAGAATGAACATATAATATTATTTTTCACACCACATTGATAAGTTGAAATATTGAACAAGTACTCACACAAAAAAAATGCCACCACATATGCTATGTGGCTCTATTGTCAATGAATGGTGAGAATTCATTGATTGACTTCCAACCTCTTGTTTCTCCATCCTTTAGTAGACATGTTTCATAATAAAAAAATGTGATCATGTAATACAAATATTTCCACATTCTTTATTATTCGCCCCATAATGTGAAATTGTTTATTTTATGGACATCGAGTAACACCTAAAATGTGTTTGTAAGGAATTTTTTTTAATTTTTTGAACTTTTACAATGAATTGAAAATATAATTTGACAATAAAATTAGTGACAAAAATGATGACACATGATTAATTATTTACTTATAAATGATAGTTTCAATGACATGGAAAATTCATTTATTGATATGAAAGGATAATACTTGACTCTTAAGAGACAATTTTGAGTAGATAATTAAATGACCACAATTAATAATTACTATACTAAATAATATAGACTAATTATAAATTGAATGACACATGACTAAAATACTTAACACTAAATATAACCAAAACATTATGTTTAACAACTATAGACTCAATATTAATGAATTTTTACAACACCACTATTAGACTTAATAAAATACTTATCTAAAGATTAATAAAAATATATAATAAAACCACTAGTGACACGTTTTTATAGACTTAGACGATGACTATAAGCTTTATAGACATCTACCAAAATGTCAAACAAAACATTAATAGGAAGACTTTGTGACAAACATACCCATGGATAATGGGAGAAGGAAAATAATATATAGGAAAAAATACTACAGATTTTTGGATGCAAAAGTTAAGAATATATATTTGAAATTAAATACTACATGATGGAGATCTCCCAAAATCCTATTGAAGATGAACCAGATAAAATTCACATGCCATTTTAGGATGAATATGGAACACATGTGCATAAATAATCTCCTCCTTTAATGATTCCAATACAAAATGATGGATGGAACATTGTTGTATCAATTTGCATGACCTTTGGTTGGAAAGAATTCAAACCTTTCAAAATTTAGAATCCGCTCTATATTAAACTATGTATAATCTTAAATGTCTTGTGAAAAGTTGAGTTCCCAGGATAATAAAATCCTTTTCTATGTAGATTTAATGTCAATATTTTGGATGTAATGTGGTCGATCTAAACCTTGAAAGATATTGTAGTAGAGCTAAAAGTATATATTTCATTCGAGGAAGGAATGCATTAAAATTTCAACGGACACTCTAAGAAATAAGTGTTTTTCACTCACATGAATGTGGAGCACAAATTTTCCCTCCACTGATATAAAAAATCCATTATAAGCATTCTTCTAGATTTGATTTATAAACTTTGTTACCGAATGATGAATTCGGTTTAGACTACTATTGTCCTATGTTTTTGTAGGGGAAAATTTCAATAGAAAGTAGGAAACAATACCCCTATGTCAAAACTTTCAAGTTTTACCTTTCCAAGACACCCTAGGTCTACCCATTATTAACACTAAGCCTTAAATAATACATGTAGTTATCCTCAATTGGATTTCCATCCAATCCCTCTAGGTGATTTAGGAAAGCAAATTCAATCCTCCCTAGGTGATTTTAGGAGCTTTTGGAGAATGTCAATTTTGAGTAGTTTTGGGAAGGGATACCACTAGCCTTCCCAAGACTAATGCACCCCCATCTAGTGGAACGAAAGATAAAAAATCAACATGGAGATGAATTCAAGTTCCAATAAAATTTGTGAAATTTTTTGGTAGATTTTGGAGAGATCCAGAGATTTTAGAGACAATTCAGTAAAAGTGGGATTTTCAGGCCTAATGGAGCAAACACTGCAAAGAAGTTTTTAAAATTCAGACAAAGATTATGGGAGGTTTGTGAAGATTAAATAGCCCAAAAATTACATATGGAAATTATTTTCCATGCTCTAAATGGTGGAAAAATAGACATCATGAAACATCATGCACTTCCCTAGAAACTCATTCTTTTGGGGCACAACTAGTTGTCCCGAGAAATAAGGGGTCATTTTGAGTTGATCAAGTCAGAAATTAAGATTAAAACCATAAAAATTCAACTCCATGTGTGGTTTCAAATAAATTTAATATAATAATTTACCTCCAAACTCATCTGAAAGCTCGAGTTATCCTCATCGCAAGTCGGGCTCGAGCTAAGAGTTATCACAATTAGTCATTTATTCAAGAGGACATGTGTTAGCACTAGGAGCCTAGAAAGATTTAAAATCCATTTATTCACTTTATCAAAGGGAATTAAGGGATAAAAAAAAATTTCCCATCCTTTTTATCCCCTAGAACACCTACATGACCTCCCACTTGCTCGTTAAGCCCCCGAGAGCTAAGTTTGAGCCTTCCCTCTCCCTGCACACATGTTCAGAAAGTGTCGCGATGAGGCATGAAGTGGAAATTTATGTCCCTTTCATTCCTTTAGATAAGGTATATAGGGGAAAAAAAATACACCCATCCCTCATGCTTTCTTTTTGGTATGAATATATACACAATTTAGCTAATTTTTCTTCATTTCAAATTTCCCAAACCTCCATACCCAATTTGAAACTCGGAAATTTTTCTAGACCTTCCAATCTCCATTGATGCAATAGAATAGATCCAAAAAATCATCCTCACATTTAAAATAAAATGATCTTAGAAAATAAACAGATCGAAACAACAAATAACAAAGAGAAAATGAAGTTTTGTTGAAAAAACCCTCGTGGTGAAAACGGAGAAATCCTTATATCTCATAATCTAGAGCATGGATTAAGATGATTTTTTTGTATAAACACTCATTGTTGAAGGTCATTATGATTAAATAGATGGAGTTTCAAATGATTCTCTAGATTATTTTTTACAACAAAAACTCATTTTGGTGCCCTAGCTCTCATTTGTCAGATTTCCCACCAATCTGACAGTCGGATCGAGATAAAAACTTGCACATGAAATCCTAATGGATTTATTTTCATCATAATACAAAGTAAATACCAGACCTAAAAATTTCAATCTCCATTAATGGACGCCATGATAGCTTTGTGCTCGAATCCACTGCCAGGTAAAAATTTCAAATTTTATTTTAAAGCATTCTAGTGGGCAAAATCAAGTAAAATTTGGGGTAGAAGATCGCAAAAATGAGATGAGTCAAAAAATATGTGTCCCATTAAAAATGATCATTGGAGACACAATTTCTAAATATAATACACTTTCATACATAGGTTTTCTACTTTTAGAAATTCTTCATCAAAAGCAGTAGTGGTGAAGACAATGTGCATCCAAGATAACCCAGAGGTCAAACTAAGTGTTCAAAGATAAAAATAGTAAAAATGACCACATACTAAAAATAGTAAGTAGTCCCATAAGCACCTGCTATAAATAGTAAGTTGTTCCAGAGGGCATATTTCACAAAGGGAGCATATGGGGAGTTGGACATTCAAGTTAGCATCATCATCTAGAGTTTAGAGAGGTGGATTCTGACGCTTACTAAAAATAGTAAGTCCCCATTTTGGCACTCGCTATTAATAGTAAGTCACATTCAAGAAGAAATGTTGGAAACAAAGGACAAAGAATACCAATCATGCAAGGTCCAAGAAGACGAGTTCTCACACTTACTAAAAAACTCAAAGTTGTGCTCTCTAAATATAGTAAGTGTCAAGAGACGACGAGATTCAAGTTTACAAAATGGGCATTGTCACTATTGCCAAATATTTCCCTCACTAGGATTCATTGCCTATCTCCTCAATATACCATCTTCGCCAGTGAGGTCATAACATTGTCACAAGGAGCATCTTTGACATCTCTCGTAGATATTTCAGAGCTCATCTTGGGAGATCTTGAAAGTGTATTTCGACACTCACTACATGGTTCGGGTATCATGTGCAGGGTGGAAGTTATGGTCATCGGAAAAATAGTTCATTCAACTTGACATGATTCTGAGCTCCTATCTCTTCGGAAAGGATCTTTATGAGTCAATTTTCATGGTCATCAGTGAAGTCATTTAACAAGTGTTTTTAACACTTAACCCAAGGTGTCCTTGAACCATCCAAAGGAGCTTCTCGGGGTGTAAATAGTTCAAGGATTCAAAGATCATCACATTGGGACATTCCATCGAGTCATCTGGAAGGAGCTGTGGACTTCATCAGAGGTGGGCATTCATCATCAACATCATTCTTCCCCCTTTCTTCCTTCTCTCTCTCCTCTCTTCCTCCCCCAAATTTCTCTCTTCAAATGTTCTAATTCTTCGTTGGGGTTTGCAATTTTTGATATGCCTTTAAGTTATTCAAAAAAACTTTAGAAACATAATGTAAATTAAGTCACCTTGATTATATAAAAGGGACTTAATATTTTCTTAGGAATATCAAGAGTCTAAAGTTAGAAAAAGGCATATGAAGTGTCATTAGGAAGATGAAGAGCCATCTCTTATCTATAAATTGTAATTATCCCCTCATTTGGGCTTCTTTTGAGGTGATTGAACTTGTAAACTTAAGAGTGCATTTTTCTTAAAGAGAACAATGGATATAGTCACTTTTCTTATATTTTATCCAAGCACTATTTTCCTCCATTCTCATACTATGTACAACTTCAATTGAAATGCTAATGAAGGAAGAAGTTTCTATTTTCCAAGGCGTATGAATGTGTGCATCTTTATATGCATGGTTTCCTCTATCCAGTAGCATGGAATTTTTGGTTGTTTCTTCTCATAGATGGATGTTTTGAAATTTCTAACTAGTGTGTGTGGGAATATGAGTTTCTACCCACAAAATTATTTCTTATGTCTTTCATTCTCACTCCCTTTCCCACTTTCTAGACAAAGTCCTCTCTAGCAATCAATTTTTAGCTTTTTCACAGGGTCAATGGAGTGCCCCTGTTGGATCCCCGACCTCAAGCCACTAGAAAAATACACCTTTTCATGTGCATGTAATTATGGAAGCTACACCATTTAAGTAGAGATACGTATATTCCCAGAGCATTGGCAAGAAACCCACATATTTTTCCACCTGAAAATTTTTCTCGCCAACAACTACATTACTAGAATATATTATTTATATTAATATGTTGCTACAATTTTACAATGCAAGGAAGGCTAATATATATCCATACAAATAGTAAAACCATCTTCCTATTCAATATGAATATTATAATTATTAACACTTATATGTATATATATATATATATATATATATATATTTATGTTTATATATATATATATATATATATAAACATAAATATATATATCTATATATATTTATATATATCATTAACTAACCTAGGTAATTATTAACTTACTAGTTATCATAGATCACTAACTATTTACCATACGGTAAATATCTAACATTTCAATTCTAAATTGCTAACAATAATTTTGTATATGAGAATGGGTATCTTCCTTTCCAAACATTCGATATTAAAAGTATTTTTCTAATTCTCTCTATATGTTGTTTTTACGAGAATCTTCCTCACTCTTTTAATACTACTTATATGAGAATGGTCATCTACCTATTATAAACATTCTCATTACTATAGGTATCTTCCTCAATATTTTGATATGATTTTTTACGATAATATTCATCGTTCCTTATAAATTTAATTCACCTTTTTATTGCTATGAACAAATTTAACCCAAATAAAATTTATCAAAACCCAGTTTCACAACAACCTGGAGAGTTCCAAAATCAAGAGACTTCCAACTAAATCCCTACAAATCGTTAAATGCCAAAAGGGTACAAAACAAGGAGACATATTTATCAAAACACTAGAATCCCCTTGAACAATCATACCCAATTTCCAATAATGCAATACATTTGTTTTCCAACTTCATTCAAAACCCATAATTATGTAAACTATTTCATTCCACAGAATCACTATATTCACAAGAAACCATAACCATAAGAAGCTCACATAAGCAAGAAGAAGAAACAACACATAAGAAACCATTCTCAGAGACGTTTTCATGAAGAGAAGCATTCATTTAATGAAAATATTTAAATAAAATCAATAAATATTAAAGAGATAGAGCCTATCATGCCTAGTAGTGCTCTTGCCTTCTCTTCCTTGCTCTAATCCTTCAAGCAAAGCTTCCATGAAATATTTCCAACGAAAATGCCAAAAAAATCCTCTGAAAAATTTCCCACTTTCTTCTTATAGTTTCCACAACCAAATTTTTCCATTATTTCCACCATGCAATGACAAATTTTAACATGTAACATAATCAAACTGAAAGTTTAAAAATGGAAATACAACATGCAAGGCCAAAGAGATCGAAAAATCCAAATGAACAATATAGCCAACCCATTCTACTATTCCTTAGGAAATTTTCACTTAGGTTGAGGCTCATAAATTCCAACACAACTAAAAATTTCCCTTCCAAAAATCCCATCATGCCTTCTCTTATGTTAGTTACAACTAATAATTTAAAATTTCATTCAACTAAAAATATCAGACTTTCCAGCTCAAAAATTTCCACCACCTCTATACCTTGGCCAAAATTGGTGGTAATAAGCTTATTAAATGAAACATTTAAACCTTGTAATGCATTTGGAATGGTGCCACCCCATCCAACCACTTGTTAACAAAGCCAACCACATTTCCCTTAGGTTAGGTCAATGTTCATTAGGTTAGGTTCCCTTAGTATTAGTTTATAAACCATAGCTTAGGATTAATTAGTATCCAAAACTTAGGATAGTCCCTCATTACCCCACTTGGGATTGACAATTCAAAATAAATATAATCACCATAACATAGGTTTAGGATAGGATAAAATAATCAAAAGAACTTAGATTAATTAGGTCCCAATAAATTAATCAAATAACATTACCTTTCACAATTCATCAAAATGACGTTATTAGATCACTTAGAAGGGTGAAATCAAAAGATGTTACTGGGACAGCCATATGACCCTAATACAAGTTTGGGTTTAGACATTAGATATTCTTACTGAATCAATCACAATGATCAAAACATCAAAAATCCTAAACATGCCTTGGATCACTGTAATTGATCCAAGGTGTGGTTACTCCTACACTATGCAATCAATAGACTAAAAAATGTTCAGATTGCAAAATAGGCAATGAACAAATAAGATTGAATTTATTTCCTTCATCCACATGCAGAATACATTAAAAATTTCAACATAAAAAGTATATGAAATACTTCATAATAAATTCATAATTTTCATGGCATGATGTTATCCAATTTTAGAAGATAAAACATATTATCTACAACAACATGATTAATCAGTTTTAAAGAGTACATCATATTCAAAACGAGAATCACCTATCAACATTGCTACTTTAATTATAAAAGTGATCAAGGATAACAGCCATGGCAAAGGCATTACATACCTCCCCTCTAAAAAGCATCATCGTCTCAATGATTAACTTAATCCATAATCATAAAAATAAAAATAACCATAATTATAATTCTTTTATCCACAAAATTTTCAAACAGAAACAAATTTGCAGAAATTTAAGTTTTTCATAACTTATTACAACATCAAAATTGGTGTCCTAGTACTAATAAATTATAGTACCTACCAAAAACTAGAAAAAATTAAAGATAGTTCTCAAACAAAGTCTTTAATTATCTCAAAAATTAGAATTAATTTTTCCAAACACATTAGGAAAAACATTTTCATATCCTCAAGGCTTTCCCATGTTTCACTTTCTTAGTTAAACTAGTCCCACTAGACCTTGCATTGACTCATTTCATGATTTTGTAAGTGTAACTGACAAGTTTCCAGCACTCTTATGGGTTCAAACCATGATTATTCCTAGGTCTCAAACTTATAAGGAATCCCCATTTAATACATGTGATAAATCTAAATGTATTTCTTAAGAAAAGAAATATGGAAAACATCATGCATTCGTGACAAAGTGGGAGGTAATGCTAAGTGATAAGCTACAAGGCTAATCAATTCAACAATCTCAAAAGGTCCCACAAAATGAGGTGATAATTTGGATGCCTTTCCAAAGGTGATAGAGCTCTTTTTAGGCTTAACACATAAAAAGACTTTTTCACCAAGTTCAAATCTATTATCGATACTTTTCAGATCTGTATAATTTTTTTTCCTATCAGCAACTTCTTTTAATCATTCACAAATTATTTTCACTTCTTGTTCCATTTAACTAATCATTTCAGGCCCAATTACCTCTATATCTTCAATTCTATCATAACTAATTGGAGTTTTACATTTCTTTCCATATAATGCTTCCAAAGGTTCCATTTTTAAATAGGAATGATAAGTATTATTGTAAGAAAATTCAACTAAAGAGAGGTATTCTTCCCATTTGTATTGTTGGACTATATAGTACATTCTTAACATATCCTCTAAAACCTGATTTACTCTCTCGGTTTGACCATTTGTCTCGAATGGTATGCGAAACTAATATTTATTTTTTTCCCAAGGATGCATTTAGTGTTTTTCGAGATACGAGATATAATTCTAGGGTCTCTATCAATTATAATAAATTCAGAATCTTGTAAGTAATCTAAAAATTTCATGCACAAATCTTTTTCCAAAACAAGTGAATCATATTTAAGATTACCCAAAATGAAATGTTCTACCTTTGTTAGTTTGTCAACCATAATGAAAACAACATCATGTTTATTTCTAGACATAGGCAGCCCCAAAATAAAATCCATACTTATTACTTGCCACTTGTATTGTGGTATGCTATGAGGATACAATAAACTAGCTGAGTACATATGCTCAGCATTAACCCACCGACATTCTAGGTAATGTGAAACAAAATCAGTTATGTCTCTCTTAATCCCTTTCCAAATTTTTTTTTTTTTTTACATCAGCAAGAATTTTTGTAACACTGGAATGTCCTAAGTAAGGTGAATTATAAAATTCCATCATTAAATTTTTCCTTAACCCATTTTCCAAAGGTACATACACTCGCTTCTAAAATATGAAAATTCCTTCAAGTATCAAAGTAAAAACATTTGTGTCTTACATCATTAGGATCTATAGAAAGTGATGTTTGTACTTGCCAAAAATATGAATTAGAATCCATGATACTCTTTACTTCATCCTTAAACTAAGTTCTCAAAGTTACAAGTGCAAAAATATGTTTCCTATGACTTAGTGCATCTGTCACTCTATTTTCTTTACCTTTAATGTAACTTATGTCAAAATCATATTGTGAAAAAAACTCTAACCATCTTTGTTGTCTTGCATTCAGATTTGGCTGAGTGAAAATATACTTCAGCCCAAGGTGGTTAGTTTTAACTCAAAAGGTATTCCTAAGAGATAATGTCTCCATACTTGAAGTGCATGAACTATGGAAGCAAGCTCTAGGTCATGGGGATCATAATTCAACTCATGTAACTTGAGTTTCTTTCTCTCATAAGCTATAACATGATCATCTTGCAATAGTATACCTCCTAGTCCTTCTCCGAAAGCATCTATAACTACCGTAAAGCTTCCATTTGGATCTGGTACAACCAAAATAGGTGCAAAAGTTAGCTATTCCTTTAGATTTTTAAATGTTGATTCACATTTATCACTCCACACAAACTTTTTGTCTTTCTTTTGTAATGAAGTAATCGGGCAATGACTTTTGAAAAGTCCTTTATAAATTTTTCTGTAATAACTAGCAAGCCCCATGAAGCTTCTGAATTCATGTACATTTTTAGGTGCAGTCCATTCAATTATGTCAGTATTCTTTGATGGATCAATTGTTATTCCATCTTTTCTTATGAGATGTCCTAAATAGTGCACTTATGTTTAATAAAAAGAACATTTGGACAATTTACCATACAATTTTATTATTCTCAAAATTTCAAGTATAATTTTCAAATGCTCTTGGTGTTCATCAATTCTTTTAGAACAGATAAGAATATCATCCAAGAATATAAGTACAAACTTGTCCAAGTATTCTTGAAAGATATTATTTATTAGATTCATAAAATTTGCAGTGCATTTGTTAAATCAAATGGTAAAAGTGTGAAATCATAATGTCCATACCTTATTCTAAAAGTTGTTTTATGAATATCTTCATCCTTACTTCTCAATTGATGATATCGAGAATGAAGGTCTATCTTCAAATATCTTGATGCACCACACATCTTATCAAACATATCATCAATTATAAGAAGTGGATATCTATTTTTTATTTTTTCTTTGTTTAACATTTTATAATCAATACAATCCTAAGGGTTCCATCCATATTTTTCACAAAATTACCGGTGCTCCCAAGGTGAGACATTCGTTCTTTTCAAACCTTAGACAAAAATTCTTGTAATTGTGCCTTAAGTTTTACCAATTGAATTATAGGCATTCGATAAGGTGCCTTGGAAATAGGTTCAGTTCAAGTTTGATTTCTATTGAAAATTCAAATTCTCGTTTAGGTGGAAGACCAGGTAGTTCTTCTAAAAACACATCGCTGAAATCTCTTAACAACGGATACTTTTCCAAGAAATCACTATCCTTTTCTGTTGTTTCAGAAATTTTTACTACATATAACATGTAGCCTTTGTTTTTGGCCTTCTTAAGTTACATAGTTGACAATTTCCTAACTGAAATTTCTTGTTTTACCCCTGAATGTTTGGTGTTTTTTAAATCATCAAGACATTTAATGTTTTTTTCAAAATAATAAACTTTTTCTTTATGATCAGCAAGCTAGTTAACACCAATTATGACATCATATGACCCCAAAGGAGCAACATAAAGATCTACTTAGTGAAAAAACTTGGTAACTCTAAGACTGATCAAAAAGACATTTACTAATAGTATGGCCATCATTATTACCATAATGTAAAGTCCAAGATTTCTCCATTATTCCTTCTTTTCTTTTTAATTTTGTAGCTAATTTAATAGAAATAAAACATTATGTAGCACCAGTATCAAAAAGTATAGTAACAGGTGTACTAAATAATTTACCTAACACTTCTATGGGCATAACTTGCTATTCAACTTACTTATCAGGTACTACAGCATGTATCTTATGCTTTTAGTTACTATCATCTTTATTTAGAGGAAAATTATTTGTGTAGTGATCCTTACCATAATTAAAACAAACCCCTACAGGTCCTCTTTTTGGTTCAAACTTATTTCCGGTCTTGAAATTCTCCATAATATTTTTGCCCATTATTGTTATTCTTCACAAAATTGTTTCTATCGTTCGCAACAAGTTTATTTGCCATCGTTTTCTTATTTTTATCAGTACCAAAAATTTTTTTACTCCAAATTTTTTCCATGCCACCTTCTTAGGTGTAAGTGACGAAGAAGAGTTGGAAATTTTCTTTCGATTCTCTTCTTTATGTGCAGAAATTGCCTTCAATTTTGTTCTTTCCTTATGGATTTTTCTACAACCCCTTCCATAGTGGTTGGGATGTGCACATCTACCTCTCCTCCTATGACAAGATTCAATCCCATAATAAACTTTTGTATCCTAAATTTTTCATCAATTTGATACTTTGGAACATACTTAAGAAGTTTGGTAAACCTCTCCCAGTACTCAGTTACAATTAACTTTCCTTGAATTAAATTATAAAATTCTATCATTTTCTAATCATAATAGAGTTTTGGCATCCAGCGTTTCCTAAATTAGCTCTTAAATTGATCCCATGTAATTTTTGATTCATCAATATTCAGTTTAGCCTTACGGATGCCTCATGGGAAAGTTAGTAATCTCCCATACTACCTTTGTTTCATCCAAGAAGTTTCTTATTAAAAAATACTTCTCCATTTCACGATCTAATTCTCAGCCCATCCACAGTGTAGTGCCATAAAAATTTGGTGGACTTATCCTCTTTATGCCATTAGTAAGTTCATCTACTAATCTTTCCTTTTTATTTTCAAGCTGATTAGGTACATTTGCATTTACATTTACATTTATAGCGTTATTATCGACATTCACAACATTTTTATTTACTACATTATTGCTATCAATGCCTTGATTTCCAACATTTTTGTTGTTTCATGGAGGTGGTTTAATATTATTATCATTATCATCTTCCTCCTCTTCATTACCCATTACTTGTTATTCAAGTAAAGCAAGATGATCTCTTATGTCCAATAGGGTAGCAAGAATCTCATCAAGTTTTTGTGCGGTAACTACCTATCCACCTGGAGGCGGATTATTTGCAGCACCTCCCCTTGTTCTAACCATTTTTGTTAACAAGAATTTAAGTTATTATCAAATATGGACTCAATAGGTCCAAGAGTTGCAACCTTCAGCTCTGATACCAAAATTTAACATCCACTTTTTATGACTTAAAAATAAGGGATTTTTTTACATAATGTTCTATATTCTAAATTCATATAATTCAAAACACACATTCCGTTTCCAATCCATCATATAAAAATAACCATATGTAACTGAAATGACTCGGTGAAACATAGATCTCTCATTTCATGACTCGATATTAAACTGATCTCTCATTTTTAACTTGTTCAAGTGTATACTGATGTATAAATTGGTTCTCCTACCCATTTCCAATCACTCAAGTGTTATGTATAGGATGCATATCTGAATATTTGTTATTGATATTCATCTAAAATCCTATAATCTTAGACTAGGTGACATAAAATAATGTTACGGTAATTTTCAATACCAAATTTTTAAACATGTTTACCATGTTTACATTCCAAGATGACATACTTTTCGAAAGGAATATGTCTTTCACCACACTTAAACTATTATCTAGATTGGTCTTCCTTGACTTCTATCAACCAAACCCGAGTCAAAGTTTCACACTAAATAGGGGCAGCTCACATACACTAGTGTGGAAGACTACTCGTGGTGACTAAGGATAAATAGACATACTCAATTGACTTTCATCGATTGGGTGTGGTTAGTTACCCTAATTCAACATGAGTTATCCACTACACTAGTGCATGTGTCTATCTTTGTTTAGAGTAGAACTATTTACCGAATTTCCACTTAAGTCAATCGAGTTAATTGAACTAAGTGATGTATTGAAGTAAATTTGTGCGCATCACAATATCCTCATAATGAGTCTTGTCATTATGAGGGTACTCTACTGTAACCCTTATATTACAACAACCTACTAAGTTCTTTCAACTCAACTAACATACTTAAGAAACATTAGATTATAAACCTTCAATTTATTATCTTGTTTAATTAATCATTAAACATCACACCTAAGGGTCCACCAAGTATGATTGATCCAAAGAAAGGATTTTAAATGTAATCTTACACCAATTGAAGGTATGTAGATAAAATATGTGTTCTTGAATATGAACCTTTTAATCTTAAACCATTATTTCCATTTATCGATAAATCTGAATTCAATATCGAGTAAGTAAGATCATTAATTTTTCTTACTACAGTTTATCATTGTAAACAATCTTGACTGAAAGCTTATACATTAGACTTAGTGATATCATAATATCTAAATCTTCTTATTAATTATTTTAAGCTTTCCCATTTCCATTTATTGTTTTCATATAGAAGAGCATATAACCAATCATCAATAATAGCTATACTTTATTACATTATAAGGATAACATACTTAGTTCTGATTGAAAGATAAAAGTAAGTATCCTCTTATTCATAATTAAGGACTATTGTCCTATTAAAGAAATAAAAAAACATAAGGTTTAGATTCATAATAGGAATGCCACATTCATCTATATAGAACTATCCTTATTCCCTTTTCCGAGTAAGGATCTATCAATCATAATCATCATAGTTATACCATTTCCCAAAATGAAATGAGTCGGAAGTATATATATAGTTCCTTATCTAAGAATTATTCTATACCTTAGAATCCATTAAGCCATGCATGTCAATATTTAAGAATATTAATAAAATCTTATCATGCATGTTAATATTTAGAGATATTAATCAAATCTAAACATATATGACCCTTGAATAAATCAGAAATCAACAACTTTTACACAACAATTCCTTTATCAAAAAGAGAGTGTTCACTTCACTCCAAGCTCAATAATATTCCATAAGTTTATAAGGAAACATCTTTCATCATTACAAAACTAATTTAATACATCTTCATAGTCTTTCCAACAAGTTCATTTGAGATAATTTCAATACATAAAGCATCTAAATGAAGAAAATGATTTCATTAATAAAACAAATGCAACTTTTTATAAGTCTTTCTCCTTTCATTTTTCATGAATTCCATCTACAAAATTGTTAGCATGAGTCAGTTCACAATAACTGAGCATATAATAAATGTTATAATGTTAAAACAATATGATTTTATCTAACTATTTCATAAAAGGAACCCTACTATTTATGAAAAGGTTCCAAGTACCCAAAATAAGATCAATCAAATAAACTTCCCAAAAATTCACAATGTTAGAATAGACAAGAAGTCAATAAATATATTTAAGTATCATTACCCTTAAAAGAAGTTAAATAATCCAACAAAATTTAATTCCATCTATCTCACAGTAATGATAATCATTTCAACATGATAACATTTCAAACTGCAACCAATTATAAGAAGATAATTAATTAAAGTCATGATTTGTCCTCATTGGTTTCAATTTAATTCACCAAGACAAAGTTCCACTATATCATAGTCAGTTCCCTATCAATCAATCAAAAATGAATTGATCTAAAAACACAATGACTTGATAAGAACATAATGTTGTCCCTATCAAAATCAATTTCATATCAACAACTAAAAAGGTTTGATATAAAAACACGAATGACCCAACATGAACAACATATTGTCCTGACAACCCTACTATCTAAATCCCTACCTCTATTCCAAGAGGATGCCTCAAGAAAAGAAAAACTTGACAATACCAAATATAATCACTATATATTCCACAGGAGGTTTACTCAAGCATTCACAAGACAAATCAAACACAAGATATATAACTCCTAAAGGATATGCCATCAATGAAGTAAAATGAGATCAAAAATCATTTGATCAAAACATAAACATTCATCCAATACGTCGAGAGAAGGTCATATCACAACATGTAACTCAATAAACAATCAACAATTGAATGCCCAAATAACTCCCACATCCAAGCTATAGGAGAATGAAATCAAAATAGTTTTAATGAATAAAACGCAGAGTATAGCCTTACCCAAAAGTCCAAGATCCAAGTTTAAAAATGAAAACATCCTTAATAATGATCAAGAAGAACTCACATCATCCAACTTATTTGAACAAAATTGAATATGAGAAAAAATATCCTCACAACATTTAAACCAACTCAAAATGAGAGTACAGTCTCAAAAGAGATGTTTCATAGGAACAAAAACATTCAAAAAAACATGATTTCATCCAAGAATGCATCCTAAGAAAATAATGATGACCCAAACCACTAGAATCTCCCAAGTAGAACAATAACTGCTACCAAATCATGATGCCCTACACATGATACTCAAAGATTAATAGTTCTTCAAAGGAACATAAAACAAAAGAAAATGAAACCTAGTTTGAGATTAATACAAACCCAGGTCCTTACAAAAATCAACTAAGTTCAAAAACCAGAGCCAACCCAAGAAGGGTAATCATGCAACAAAATCATAATCAATGAAAGAGAGAGACATGAGATTACCAATCCTTGTTTCTCAAACATGTCCACCGAGAAGGGTATTTAAAAAACAAAACAAAACTTAAGATGACAGATACAGAAAACTCCATCATTCACCTATACAACATGCACTTACAGTGCTCAAATACCACCTTCGTGAATACCCAGTATGGGTCGAAACAAGATCTCATAAAAATAAAAAAAAGATCAAAAGATCAGTTACCAATCTTAAGCCAAAACGAAGGATTATGAACCAAAACAAGAATCCCAAAATAGGCATTCTAGAAATGAGTCGACCAATAATATTTGATAATACAACCAAATCATATGACCATCAAATTGAAACAGGAGTTCCATTATAGGCCCTTTTATTACTATGAACAAATTCAACCCAAATAATATTTATCAAAACCCAATTTCACGACAACCTAGAGAGTTCCAAAGTCAAGAGACTTCCAACTGAATCCCTACAAATTTTTAAATGCCAATAGGGTAAAAACAAGGAGACATATTTATCAAAACATAGAATCCCCTTAAACACTCATACCCAGTTTCTAATAATGCAATACATTTGTTTCCCAACTTCATTTAAAACCCAAAATTATGTAAAATGCTTTCATTCCACATAATCACTATATTCACAAGAAACCATAATCATAATAATCTCATAGAAGAAATTATAAGAAACAACACATAATAAACCATTCTCATAGATGTTTTCATGAAGAGCAACATTCTTTTAATGAAAAAGTTTAAATAAAAGCAAGATATCTTAAAGAGATAGATCCTATCATGCCGGTAGTGCTCCTACCTTCTCTTCCTTGCTCCAATCCTTCAAGCAAAGCTTTGTGAAAATATTTCAATGAAAAACACCAAAAAAATCCTGAAACTTTTCCCACTTTATTCTTATAGTTTCCACAACCAAATTTTTCCATTATTTCTGCCATGCAATGGCAAATTTTAACATGCAATAGAATCGAACTAAAAGTTTGAAAAATGGAAATACAACATGCAGGGTAAAGAGCTCAAAAATCTGAATGAACAATAAAACCAACCCATTTATTTTTCCTCTAACCCATTCTACTATTCCTAGGTAGTTTTCTCTCAAGTTGAGGCTCATAAATGCCAACAGATCGATATCATCCTGTCCCTTCCAAAGCTCCCGCCATGCCTAATCTTCAGTTAGTTATAACTAATAGTTTAAAAATTCATTCAACTGAAAATAGCAGAGTTTCCATCTTGAAAATTTCCACCACCTCTATACCTTGGCAAAAATTGGTAGCAACAGGATTATTAAATGAAACATTTAAACCTTGCAATGCATTTGGAATGATGCCACCTCCATCTAACCACTTGTTAAAAATTCAACCACATTTCCCTTAGGTTAGTTCGATGTCCATTAGGTTAGGCTCCCTTAGTATTAGTTTATAAACCATAGCATAGGATTAATCAGTATCAAAACTTAGGATAGTCCCTCATTACCCCACTTAGGATTTAATCATCAAAATAAATATAATCACCTTAACATAGGTTTAGGATAGGATAAAATAATCAAAACAAATTAGATTAATTAGGTCCCAATAAATTAATCAAATAACATTACCTTTCGTAATTCATCAAAACAACATTATTAGATGTAGTCATTTTTTCTCCCATCACAAAAAGGAAGGAATCCAATGCACGTCGGCTTATAACCCAAAGCCAAAATTTGAGTGCTCTCCTAAGGCACACTTGTACTTGAGTCTCTCTTTTATGTGATTTTAATGGGAAACATCATCTATGATTAGTGTAAGAGTTTTCATGAGGGAGGTTGAAACATACAAGAACCATAGGGCTCAGAATGGCCTCTAGATTCTTGTAGTCACTTCAGACCGAGTGTTTTAACAGGATCCAAAACATGCATTATGATAGAAAGAATTATATAAGCATTCATTCATAGCATGAAAGGAAAGAGAACTTATAAGAGAGAAATATGCATTAGAACCATTGATTTCATGTATATATTATATCGGTAACCTCATTACATTCATTGATTCATTACAAAGTGTCATAGAGAGCAGACCATAGTCATGCATATCACTGGACTTGTGTAACTAAGCTATCAAAATAAAAATTACAACTCCATGCCCAAGACATTCTCTCTGAATCAATTATCCATTAACAGAGTATTCATAACAATTCTGTAGAGCTCTGCCCATACTATATCTCAAACTCGCCATGTATATCAAACTCCTAGTCTCTCTTTTACTCCATAGGCACTTGTATTTATAATTCTCCTACACTACCAACTTACCTTCTAGCACCCTTAGATCTGGTGCCAAGTGTCGAATGTGGTCCATGCGAGCATGCTTCTCTAGGCCTAAGCTTTCCACTTTATCTCATGATGTTCTTCTAGAAGATTCCATCTAAGGCATGCTCTTTCTGGGCAAAGCATATCACCAAGTGACACCTTATCCATGTGCAACCAATCATGCTTTTCACGTGTTCTACCTTGGGTGCTCAAATTGACTAAGTCTTGAGCCTCCTTTCATGTGTCACATGTGTTATGTGCTTCCTTAAACCTTTCTCTTGTGTGCTTTTACCTTGCGCACCTTTTCATAACTGGGACCTTACGCGCCTATGCACCTTCATACTTGGTTAATATTACAGGGGTCCAACATCACCCCACACTATGCCTATTCTCCGTCCTCAGAAACACTTTACTTAACCAAGATGCATGTCATCAAGGGAATCAATGAATAGTCTTACACTTTACAAATAATAAGGAATGAAAGAATTGGGGAAATAATGAAGAATGGGGGGCATCAACTCAGCAAGCTAGGGAAATATTTTTACAAATCGACCTCTAGCTTATTCCACTCTTTGACCTCACCCTGTGCCTTCTGGTAGAGGTCACCCACTAGGGTGCTCACTTCATCAAAACTTAGGCCAATTCCCTAGGTGCCCAAAGTGTCCACGATCTGTTCCATCTCTTTGCCTAGATCTTCGAGTTTATCCATCCTCCTAGTAATCTGGGGGTATAGTTCCTTTAGCCGGGCCTTAATTGAGCTCCTTAAAGCCTCAATTGCCTTTGATTTCTTCTCTACTTTGGCTAGAACCTTGTCCCTCTCCACTCTATTCCCCTTTTTATTTTCTTGGAACTCTTTTAACTCTGCTTCGAGTGTGGTGACCAAGGAGCTCACCACCTTATCCATGTCTGCGCATGTATCATACGCGGCCTCTGCAGATTGGGTAGTGACCTTAACCTCCGCGAGTACTTGGCTATACTTGGCAATGAGCACTACCACCTTCAATCTATCCTCCTCTTTCAAGCACGTGGCCACTTCTTCTATAGATTCTAGGGCCAAAGGTCATCTCTCCATAGTGAGGATGCGTGTTAGATCTTCTATACACTCCAGGAGGGATGAGTACTTCTGTGCGGGTGGCGCTAAGTCTAGGTGCTTCAAAAGGATGGCACCTTTGATAGACTCCATTTTCTTGTACACTTCTTGCACCTTTATCTTCTCTTCCTTTAACTTGCACCTTAAGCGTGCTTGATCAATTCTTCTTGTTTCAAGCTCTCGGCCTTTTCCACTAGTTCTTCTTCCTTCTTCCCTAACTTTCCCTCCAGCACTCTAATCCTATCATTGTGCATTAATAATCTAGCCTCGGTCTCGACCGTGACCTTGTTAAGTGCATTTCAAACTTGCTCGTCTGAGATCTCTTGAGCATTCACTAAGGGATTGACCCCCTTAGATTTGGCAATGTGATGAGTGCTCCTTGGCTAGACTTCAAAGTCTAGCTCATCAATGTGGGACTCGAATGCCCAAGAGATCATCTTCTTGGTTCTAGGGTATGTGCCATCCTTTTCAAAATACCCCATGGCTAGGAGCATTTATGTGGGTACAGTGCTTTGGAATCACACGCATAACACCTTCTTTATGTCATCAACATAGCCCATTACTTGTCTCTATTCTACATCAAGAGTTCTTCACAATAGTGAGTAAGGCGTTTTTCGAAGAGGATCTTGTCGCCATCCTTCGTATAACCAATAATTTCCTCCACGATATATGTGGATAGGTTGTATATGGTGCCTTCTCTATTTTTTCGTAAAAATATAGCCAAGGCTTATTGACCTAGGTCCACCTCTCCTAGCCATTCAGCTTAGTTACCAGATGCGTGACCATTCTCATTACGGGGTCCTTGATGTGTGAAATGTCATAATATTGTGACCCCTTCTTAGTGGCATACTCGGTGACTTTCTCTTGAATAGCCTCCTTGTTGCCAAGGTCATCTTCCAAGCTATCTCCCTCACATATGAGGCCTATAAATTGTGAGATAAGTTTGGGAGTAATAAGCATCTTGTGCCCTGCAAAGTGGAAATAATCATCATTTACCCGTGACTTCAACCATTGGTACAGTGCTCTAGCTTTCGAAAATAAGGAAACTCATAGAGTTGTAGAAGCCCTGCCTTCTCCATTTTGATCTTAACGTCATCATTATATATTGGCAAACCCTCTGGTGTTCATTTGTTTGGTGGTGGGCGTACTAATTTTAGTGTCATTTCCTTTTCTATTGTGTTTTTGTGGTGATTATAGTCACTAATAGGTACACTTCTTAGGTGGGATTCCCATTCCTTCCCCATCATCACCCCATCCGGGTATTGCATCTCTGCATACCATTCTTCATTTGTGTTTACCTCGGGTTCTTGTTGTTTGGCCTTGGCCTTGCCCTTTCCTTTCTTGGGTGCCATGGTCAAGGTATTCTTATTACTTTACTCTCTCCTTGTTACTCTATCTTACTTCTTCCAATCCTCCGATCTCAAATCCATGATACAACTCTTCTGAACCTGTGCCCTAGTTTGTTGAACCCTAACTGGGATAAAATCTTCACAAGACAAAGTGCCTCTTCAATTCTTTCCATGCTGTGTAACCCCTTCCTTCTGGTTCGCAAAATCAAATTGGCTGCTCACGCTTCAATCTCATAGATCTTCCTTCACTCGATCGAATCTGAAAACCCTAGTTTATAGAACTTGCTTATATCTCCAACTCCTCTATTTCGCAAAGTAAGAATGAGAGTGCCCCAACTGTTTACTTATAGTTTTTCTCTTTTCTAAACATTAAATGCTACTTCACCTACCACCGTACTTTGTTCATTTAATGTGTCTTTTTCAAACAAATCCCGTCTTCAACACCTTCACTTATGTGCCCATCCTATGCGAAAACTCCTCCAACCTTCTAGCGCGCAACCAATCCAACTTTGTGAAGACTCTTGCATGCATGTAACCCACGCCAAAGGCACTTCTTCTGTCCTGATTCTTGCTCTCGCCTACCTCATGTTGCTTTAAATGCACTTTTTCCTCCTTAGTATGTGGGATCTACAAGTAGCTTTACCCTGACACCAACCATTCTTCCATCTTTCTTTGTATACCTCTTTCAACCGGGCCATTCAACAAGGATTTTCAACACAACTTCCTTGGTACTTTAATCACACACTCCTTTACATTTCTCCACCCCACACTTAAAATGATGCGTGGTCCTCTACACACTCATAAATTCTCCAAAAATATCAATAAGGTTACTAGTGCCCAAGGTGCAAAACAAAACAACAATGCAAAAGGGAAACACAAGAAAGGGGAAATGCATAAAGGAAACTTCTAAACTAACTAGAAAAACTTCCTTATTTACAAACACCAAGAAGACTTATTTATAGTAGGGCTTCATCCTAATCCCATTGAAGTGTCTAGGAAACTTCATCCCATCCAAAGCACTTAACTAGCACCTACGAATCAAGGATGTATGAGATTGTGTAAGGACCCAACCAATGGATTTTCAACTTCCCTGGATGGCACAAATACTTGGAATCATATAGTAACACCATCTACCCAAACTCAAACTTCTTATTTCTAATGCAAGTGATCATGCCAAGCTTTTTGTTTTTCCTTTTCACTTTGTTTGGCTCTGTCGGGTGAGTGATCACTCATCCAGTTTCATTAACTCATCAATCCTTTCTTCCAACACTTGTTCATTGGCTAACCCCTCGTGCACGCTATTTGTAGAGAAGGCAACATAAATTCAACTAGAAAAATAGCTTCCACGCCAAACACCAATTAAAAAGGTGTGGCTTTGTTTAGCCTTTTATACGTTGTCCTATAAGCCCATAATACTGCCGATACTTTGTCATCCCAATCTTGTCTTCCAACATCACAAATTTTGGTCAAGGTATGACTTAGTATCTTGTTGAATGCTTCTGCGGTTCCATTTTCTTGTGGGTGATAGGGCGTAGTCTTGTGATGAGCCACCATGAACTCTAATAATAGGATCCTCATGGTCTCATTCAAGAAATGTGTACCCCTATCACTGGTCAAACTCAAAGGGCATCCATACCTTGTGATAATGTTTTCCCATAAGAACCTTGCCACTTTTTTTTTCCATGTAATATTTATTTGAGGGTGCCTCTACCCACCTTATGAGATAATCTATGTAAGTGATGACATAACGTGACCTAGTTCTATGCTTTGTTGGTGCAATAGGTCCTACAAAGTCTATCGCCCACTTTTCAAAAGGCTCCATGCTAGGAATAGGGTGCAAAGGAATCTCATCTCTCCTTCTTGGTTTGCCAATGCCATCGACAATGGTCACATGCTTTACAATAGTCTCTACAATCTTTGTACAAAGTGTCCCACCAAAAACCTGCCATTAATATCTTGTGTGTGGTGGCATCACCTGCATAATGCCCACTTGCACTTCCTCCATGTGTTTCCTCCATGATGGCTAGGTGCTCATGCTCTAAGACACATCTGCATAAAACTTCATCACATCCCAACTTGTATAAGTCTCCACTGATTAACATGTAGGGTGCGACACGTATGGCCAACTGCTTCTTTTCCAATGTCTTCATTCCTTCCGGTGCCACACCTTCCTTTAAAAATATTACAATCTCTTCCAAATCCGAGGGCACATGCCATAACCTAAATAATCGTGTGTCGGCACTACTTCCTCAATACTCTGCACGTCCTCCCTGAATCAATTCTTGATAGATGATCAGGCCCATAGTTGCTTTTTCTAGGCTTTACTATAATGGTGAATTCAAACTCTTGAAACAACAACACCCATCGACATATGCATCCTTATAGAATAGGCTTGTTCACTAAATACTTTAATGCCATGTGGTCGGTGTAAAACATAAAGAGTGTTTCCAGTGGAGATTGTCTAAACTTGAAGAGTGTGTAGATCATTGAAAATACCTCACGCTCAGTTGTATAATTTTCTCTCTGGTGTCGCCTTCGTGCTTGCAAAACATAGAGGACGATAAAAAATTCCTTCACTTGGCTATGTAAGAAATGCTCCAATGGAGGTCCGTAAGGCATCTACATGGACATGGAAGGGCTTTTCCCAAGAGGGAAAATTTAAAATAGGCATGGTAATAAGACTATATTTTAATGTATCAAACACCCTCTATTGTGCCTCTCCCCAACGGAAGGCACTTTTATGTCTAAGCAGCTCCTCTAAAGGTGTGGTGATCTTGGCATATCCCTTAATGAACTTTCTGTAATAGCCCATATGCCCAAGGAATCTGCGCACTGCACTCTGGCTAGTAGGCTCCCTTAACCCCACAATAACTACAACCTTAGTGAGATCTACTAGTAAGCCCTCCTTACATATGATATGCCCCAATACATTCCCAAAGGGTGTAGCAAACACAAACTTCTTAATGTTGAGGGATATCCTCAATTGCCTACACCTTTCAAACATTAATCTCAAGTTGTCACAATGGTCCTTAACTAGACCATATACTATCCAATCATCCAGATAGACCTGAAGGAACTTATGGATGAAGTTGTGGAATGCTTGCACCACTATGTGCAAAAGGACAACATGATTCATTCTTCAACCCAAATGGCATGACTATATATGTAAAACTTCCCCACTCGGTGGTGAAAGTCATCTTCTCCTAGTCTTCCTTTGCAATCTAAACTTGGTGGTACCCTAAAAATCCATCCGTAAAGGAATAGATTTCGCGCCTAATGACTCCTTCCAAAATTTCTTCAGTGAAGGGGGTCGGAAATGGATTAATGACACAAACTGCATTCAATTCCCTATAATTCACAAAAAATCTAATCCACCCATCCTTCTTGATGTTGATTACCATCGAGACTTATCCACTCGATTCTTCCTTTGCCTCAATGATACCGAGAATCTATCATTTTTTCTATCTCCACCTTGACCTTCACGCGCAACTTGGGATTCATCTGTAGGGCCTTTTTCTAACCGAGCGTGCACCTTCCTTCAATTTTATCTTCATCTCTCCCAAGGAGTGGTGAACACCTTTGAGCTCATGGTACCTACATGGGAATAAATCCTCAAATTCATGCAGCAAATCGGTGATCTTTGATACTTACTTCTCTATCCAAGTAATCCCCAATAATAGCTTCCTTAGGTTCTTCTCCTTAGCGATGTTGAATCTCTTTGTTTTTAAAGGCTCATGGTAGGTGCACGTGTGAGTATCTGCACTATCCACTACCTCACGTATCCCCATAGAATGGCTAACATCCAAGCTTTTTGATTCCTCTCCATCAATCACATACACCAACTTTCCCTTCTCTTTTTCCAAAACACACGCTCAAGCTGTAACTCTTCTGCTTCCTCTTCTTCAAAACACACCTCCAATCCTGGTTCACCTAGTAATTCCAATAGCCTATCTTCCATATTGGCACTGTCCCCCATGGTAAGGTGCTTGATACCCTACAAGGCCTTATTAATCGATGTCTTGGTACTCGATACTCAAAGGCTAGAATAAGGTCAGCTGCGAGATCTTGCCAATTATTTGTCTGGTGGGGTGTCTCTGAATAAATTTACCATGTGCGTACACAACCCTGTAGGGTAGAATACAACTTGTGCACTCAGAGGAATGGTGGAAAATATTTTGCACCTTCTCTCTAGACATGTTCACACTCCTGGATATGGAAAGAGGTGGGCTCCTTCCCATTGTACTCCTTGATGATGGTGGGTACATTCCTCTTGGAAAACCCTGTGACAGAGAGAGCAATTCTTACCTCGTGCCACTCTAAAAGGCTCTCTTGATGTGTGGCCCACCACCGAATCTATGTGCTGTGCAAGCAAGACATAAGTGACATCCCCCTTCGTTCCTTTTCGTCCTTCCACTAAGCTTCCACCTCCTACAGAAAGATCTCAGGGAAGGCTCCTCTTGAATACTTGGGCAGCTCTCTTCCTCCAAGGCACCTAACCATGCACACCTTAGTCACCTTGGTCACCAACCCTCTCAATTGCCATCCCATTAATTCATAAGTTCTATGTGCCTAATTGTCACATGCCAGATTGGTGGTATCACTCACTGACTGAGCATCTTCAAACTAGATAACCCTGTTAGTAGGGTGTATCATCTCAAGGTCTCTGATTGATCACACATAAATCCTATCCAAAACTTCATATCCCAATGGTTCAATATATGGTTTGAATTCCCATCAGTCAAGGTTATAATGACCTATTCCTCCTTGTCCTCGAAGCTAATGTACCCTTTATTGAACTAAAGGTCCGTATTGTTCTTGTAACACCAAGGGTGTCCAAGTAGTGTTGGGAAATTTTCTGCCTCGGTGAGTGCCAAGACTTTGAAGTCCCCAGTAAAATTTTCTCCCTAGATAGTAATATCTACATCCTTCAAGACACCAATGGGAATTTCCTTAGTCTTGTTTGCCATATACAACACATTCGAAGATGGCTGTAATGCAAGTCTTCCCATCTGATGCCATGCATCCAAAGTCAGAACATTAACCTCCACACCTGTGTCAATGAGGATATTACTAAGGAGTCATCCATCTACAACTACATTCAACATAATCTCCTTGTCATAGTCAAGGTTGTGAAGGGGAAGGTTAGCATTCAAGACCTATTTCTCACACTCTTCTCCGACACGTGGTACCTTCTCTCTCAACTAGGATCCTAGCAAGGGAATGATATTCTCCTGCCTTAACATTTTACACACCTCCTTGACCTCATCCAGGTCATCCTTTTATACCTCGACTCTCCTTCCTTGTTCCTCCCTCTTGGATTACTCCTTTAGACATTATATCTCCCTTGTAATCTTTGAATAACATCCATGGTGTCTGATATATCTCCTTTTGATGCGCGGGGTCTGGATACTTTCCATGAATGACCTCCTCCCTTGAAACCAAGGTTTTCTATCTTGGTACCTCTCTTACATGCGTGGATTCTGCCCTTGTTGTTACTAAGACAAGCTCCAAACCTTCATCCCGTGTTACCTAGGGCATCCACTGTATGTCTTCCTTCTTAATACTTGACCATTGTAGCACCCTTGTCCTTCCGGTGTTATTGATTCATATGCTCAAATAATTCCAGGAACTCCTCATACTTATGCTTCTTTCTACACCATGAGCACTGCAACAAGTCCGGGCACTCACATTTGTAATGTTCTATAGATCCACAATTGAAACATGTTCCATGTGGGAACTCACTCCTTCCTCCGTAGTTACCTCGACCATGGAATCCTCCTCAAAACCTCTTCCATGCACACCTCCTTCTATGTGCTCCTTATAATGGTGATTATTATCCTTGGAACCACTAGAAAACACTTTGGTTTGGTGCACCCCATGATCAATGGCCTCATGGATCTGATTGATGAGCCTACAGTCCTTAGTATCATGGGTTGTAGAGGTGTAAATTTTACAATAAAAAGACACATTCTTCCTGATTGCGTCGTTGTAGCAAGGGACATCTACTTGCATCATGGTCCCCATGAAAAATTTCACAATCTACTATCATAGTGCGTACCATCCTCTGGGGGCAATTATCCTTAACGTGTCCCTCTATTTCAAAATCTATGCACCATAAACCACTGCAAGTCTCATGGGTTGAGTTAAAAATAATTTTTCTAGCTGCTTTTCCATAGCAGCAATTTGAGCCTCCAATAATGGGCTAACACCAGTATCAATACTACCAATATCTTCAACGTGCGGGGTATCTTCCAATGCTTAGTGTAGTCTCAGTAAAATTTTTATGAGATAAGGCCCTTCTAAAAGGGGTGATCAATCCTCCAACAAACCACTGTGCATGTTGAGAAGGATGAATATCATATGATAATTTAGACAAGAGAGTTTTAAAACATGCATCATACTCCCGTACACTCTCTGCCATTCCTTGTTAAATCTCCTTCAAAGCACTGATGCTCTTCTACTCAAACTCAGGAATGTGGAACTCTACCAAGAATGCATTCTTTAAGGTAGTATAGTCCACCACCATTTGATGAGGGTCATACTTCCTATACTAGCTATGTGCGTGCCCTTGCAACGTGGTTGTAAACTGACTAGCCTTCTAATGCGGGATTGTGATATGCTTCACACACCATAGCAATTCACACTTGTGAAAATGTTCCACACCATCCTCAATTCCCCCCGTAACTGGAAAATGTAGAGAAATTTCAAAGAATACTTGAGGTGGTAGTTGGGGTCCCTACCCTCCCGAGCCTAAGCCTTGGTTCCTCAAGTATTTCCTTTGCTACCCGATCCACCGGGTCCACTTGGTTCTATGCCTCCAGAGCCACCAGATCCACCGGGTCCAATAAGGCCTATAGGAGTTGTGCCAAGCACCCTTATAGTCACACTTTGAACTATGTCTTTGATGGTGCGTGATGGTGCTCTACTCCCACTAGTGTGTCCCACGCCACTCCCTGATGCGAGACTGAAAGCTTGTACACTTGCTCCTTATCCAAATACTCCTCTAAATACTAGAATAAATTCATCCATAGAAGAAGGGACTTTAAAATTATATCTCCCATGTGTGGATATGTCTCTTCCAATGATATCAATTGGGTCAATAACACTTCTTCCTAGTTCGGGAAAACCAAGCACTAGGGCTCGGTCACTGGGTGGGTTCAAATATGCACCAATGACTCTCCTTTCTCCGTGCAATGAAATCTCAACAAAAGCCAAAGGGGTCTCTCTCACACACTTGCAAATATGGGGCAGCACAAACTGCTCAGGTTCCATGTCCTCTGCATGAACCTCAACTCCTTCCCACAATGTCTGTCTCCATAGATCCATCACACTAGCAGCCTCACATCGTCTAGAAATATCCCTTTCATGCACTTCACTATACTTGAGCCATCTCTCTTCCCTCTCCTTCTCTGTCGTGATATATGTCATCTTCCTCCACCCAAGCTCCCTTACCCAGCACTCGAATGGTTTAGCTGGCCATTGGAAAAGCCTCTAAACTCATGGTAACCATCAATATCTTCATAGCTAGAGGAATAACATGTAGAAATGTTCCTTTAGGTTCTCACAAAAATTCAAACTCAGCAACCTCCAGACAAGAATACATGGAAATGGCATACTCTAGAGTGTAACTAGTCAGTACTCCTCTCCACCAATGATCTACAACACGGGTCCATGTCAGATCTGCATCTTGTAACTTTTTGTGGTCTTCTTTGTTCCACATATGCGATCCATAATGCCAACTTGATCTATACACATAGGCTGAAATCCATTCATATAGTTCTACTAGGAAGAAGCAGAAGAAGGTCTCATACAGATCGTGGTAGAGGTTCTCTTCTACCCATCTACATGCATTAAACTTAGGTCCAGTGCTGAATCTCTGAGAAAATTCATCCTCCATTCTCTTGAACTGTGATTCAAAATTTTCCAATGTTAACCACTCTATCATTACTCACTACACAAATCATGATGTATGTTATATCCCACTACAACTTCGAAAGGAGTTCTGGCAACATAACTAAGATCTATTCATTTTTTCTCCCATCACAAAAGGAAGGAATCCCATGTGCGTCGGCTTATCACCCAGTGAAAGATGAGTGCTCACCCAAGGCACACACGGGTACTGAGTCCCTCTTTTATGTGAGTTTAATGGGAAACATCATCTATGATTAGTGTAAGAGTTTTCATGAGGGAAGTTGAAACATACAAGAACCATGGGGCTCGGAAGCGACCTCTAGATTCTTGTGGTCACTTCAGATCGAGTGTTTTAATAGGATCCAAAACATGCATTATGACAGAAAGAATTATATAAGCATTCATTCATAGCATGAAAGGAAAGAGAAATTATAAGAGAGAAATATGCATTAGAACCATTGATTTCACATATATATTATATTGGTAACCTCATTACATTCATTGATTCATTATAGAGTGTCACAGAGAGTAGACCACAGTCATGCATATCACTGGACTTGTGTAACTAAGCTATCAAAAGAAAAATTACAACTCCATGCCTAAGACATTCTCTCCTGAATCAATTATCCACTAATAGAGTCTTCACAGCAATTCTGCAGAGCTCCACCCATACTATATCTCAAACTCGCCATGTATATCAAACTCCTAGTGTCTCTTTTACTCTGTAAGTGCTTGTATTTATAATTCTCCTACACTGCCAACTCACCTTCCAGTGCCCTTAGATCTGGTGCCAAGTGTCAAATGTGGTCCATGCAAGCATGCTTCTCCAAGCCTGAGCTTTCCACTTTATCTCATGATGTTCTTCTAGAAGATTCCATCCAAGGCATGATTTTTCCTAGACTAGACTATCGTTAGGGTGGAACCTTATCCATGCACAATTGATCATGATTTTCATGTGTTCTACCCAAGGCACTCAAATTTACTAAGTCCCTGACCTCCTTTCACGTGTCATGCATTCTATGTGCTTCCTTAAACCTTTATCTCGCGCGCTTTTTCCTTGCATGCCTTTTCATAGTTGGGACCCTGTGTGCCTATGCGCCTTCATACTTGGTTAATATTACAGGGGTCCAACATTATATTACTTAAAAGGGTGAAATCAAAAAATGCAACAGACGCCCTATGACCCCTAATGCAATCCTAGGTTCAAAATTAGATATTTTGAGTGACTAAATCATGATGATCAAAACATAAAAAAATCCTTAACATGCATTGGATCATTGTAATTGATCCAAGGTGTGGTTACTCTTGCACTATGTAATCAATATCTGAAAAACAAGTTCAGTATTGCAAAATAGGCAATGAACAAATAAGACTGAATTTATTTCCTTCATCCACATGCAGAATACATTAAAAATTTCAGCATAAAAGTATATGAAATACTTCATTATAAATTCAGAATTGTCATGGCATGATGTTATCTAATTTTAGATGATGATACATATTATCCAAAACAACATGATTAATCAGTTTTAAAGAGTACACCATCTTCAAAATGAGAATCACCTATCAACATTGGTAAATTTAATTAAAGAAGTGATCAAGGATAAATTCATGGTGGAGGCATTACAATTACACTCAATGGAATCTACCTAAAGAATCATTACTAAAGTGAAATGTCTTCCTTTTACATATTAGTTTAGGATTTCTATTATTACAAGTGCTTATAGCACATTGTTTTGTTGGTAGTGTAGTTTTTATTTGTAATAAGTGTTGGTGCACTCTCTACATGTTCTATTTAGGATAAGTATTATTTTTTTATTTGTATATAGTTTTTCCTTTTTTCTGTTGCACTTTCCAAATTTCGGAAGGATCTTGCAATGGAATGATAAGTTTTAAGCCCAAGATTTTAAAAATAATATCAGACTGATAAGTGTTTAAAAGGTTTAAGGTGTGAATTCTTAGGTGTAAAATCAGTTTTAGAAATCAAGATGACTCCATGCCTAATGGATCCTATGAGAAACTTGTCTTTCAAATCTAGTAGGTAGATCACCCTACAAGTCACCAATTGTTATCCATATTTTTCACCTCTGCAAAATGGATAACATACTGTGTTTGGGCATCGGTAGTTGATGGAGGAAAGTTTACAAACAAGGTGTCTTGCGGTGACTCGCGGTGAAGATCTCGAGCCAAAAAGGGAAAAAATGCGCATAAAATTTCCATTGGTAGCATTAATGGTGTTACTAGATGGTAGCATGTAATATGCTACCGACCAGTAGAAGGTAAGGATGCTACCGGATGGTAGAATTTTATAGGCTACTAGTTGGTAGAAATATTTACACGCTATAGAAGATAAAAAAATATTGCATAGGTTCCGATAGCACTCAAAATGCTATTGGACAAGAGTAACAATGACGATTTAGGCAATGATCAAGAAAGCTATCGATCGATAGACATTTTTTTACTACCAACCAATTGCACAAGGGTGATGATAGAGTAATCGAACGACAACAAGAGTGCTAGTAGAATATTGTATGGAAGCTACCAGCCAACAACATGTTTTAAGTTCTTGAACAATAAAAGGAAAGGCATGTTACCACTGTCACGTTTATACTACCGTCGACATTAGAGATAAAAATGCTATCATCCGGAGTAGATAATATGTATAATCGACCAAATATAGGAACAAACCAGGCTTTAGTGGGAGTGGTATAAGGTCACTCAACTACCATTTTAATGAGGTATGGTGCCCATGATTGCCTATGTAATAAAAATATCGATTCATTTGGCCTCACATACCTCTTTATTGCATTTTGTCGGTTCGTGGCTCAAATTGTCTATATGTTGTGAAATATGCCTCATTTTGGGGGATTCATTCTAATTTTGAAAGGAACTCTGTCAATTTTTTTCCATAGTTATTGTGAGATAAAGGTCTCAAATTTGGGCTTATTGTAAAGGATTTTACATTGTGTTTATATTTTAATATATTTTGTAAGCTTTTAAGTAGTAAAATCATTCTTATTTGTCTTTTCTTGCCTTAATTTGGGTTATATTTCATCTTTTTCCTTCCATTGTGTTTATAGGTATATTTTGCATGTCATATCTCTTTGCGAGGCCTTTTAATTCATTATGTTTTATGAGTCTAGGGAGTGGATATTGTTTTATCTTTGTGGCATTCCTATCCGCCCTCTCTTACCCGGTTCACTTCCTATTTTTAACTTACCTAGAATGTCTCACAACTTTTCTGGTGCATCACCTTGTCTTAGAGTTTACTTTTATGCATTCTTCTATCCATGTCTCCTTAGAAATAATTAGGGTGGGATTAGATTAGTTTTTCCATTCTTTGCACTTTGGAGAAGTTAGAAACATGTTAGGAGAATAATTCAGCTTTCTCTGGAGGTTTATCTTACTTGGGACTTCCCACACTATAGGATAATCCCATGTTATGCGGAGTTACACTAATTACCTCACATACAAATTTCAGGCAATCGAGAGTCTGTAATTTTGTCATAAAATTTTATTTTGACAAAAGATCCTAAGGGATGAGACCTTTTTATAAGGATGGCACACTTTTGCAAAGGCTAAAATGACATTTTTATTTGGCAATGTAGGAATAGAATCCTAAAACAAGGGAATCGTCGGTGATTGCCACAATCACTAGGGATTGTATTGCATGGAAAATTAGGGGAATAAATACCCAAATGTATTCTTTATTTTCCACTTTAGTACTATATGCCATAAAGACTTTTTAGAGGGAGAGAAAAACATTTTTGGAGAGTGAAATATTTTCTAGATTTCCTCCTCAAGTCGTAAACAAAATCCCATTCTAGCAGAGGTTGGTTTTCTAACCTGTTTTGGTTTTGTAGTTTTTTTCTCTTTCTTGTAATTTTTGAGGATTCAAATCTGTGATGGGGCATGCAGATGCCCTAGGTTAGATTTATAGGAATCATTGGAAATTCCTTCAATCACTAACAATTGAGGTGAATCATCAATGATTCACCAACAATCAACACAATTAGTTTTTTAATAAAAAATATGATTTTTGATAAATGTTTTTGAATTTGTGGAATGTTTAGAGTTATATTATACAATTTTTAATGTTAGGCTCATGCTATGAGGGTATTTTTATCTTCAAATGTTTATTTTTCAAAACTTATACGATTTTATTAATGTGTTCTTTCATGTATGTGTTTTTGGTGGATGCTCAGTTGACTATTCAACACCGCATCCCTCGATGGTAGACAACGTCAGAGAAGTCTTATCTAATGATTATTGGGAGCACTTGGAGGCTAAAGAATTTTGTGGGATGGGATTTTATAGGAGAGTGCATAGATGCCATAGTTTTATTTTGCATTTGATAGAGAGGTGGAATCCTTTCACCAATACTTTCTAGCTACCCACATGAGAGATGACCATTACTTTGAAGGATGTTCATTGCATTACTATATTGCCGATTTAAGGGAAGGCCATTTATAGTATTTTATATGTAGAGAGATAATATACTATGCGGTGGTTATATGGGGACGAGGCCCATAATGTGAGGTATTCATCGGTAGATTTTGATTATCATGCCCTATATGAGTCGAGAGACCAAGCTTCCCACGGATGACTATGATAATGTTTGGGATCTCATGTTTTTCACCGCCAAATTCAGGATGTGGGTGGTTCCCATGGATGGTGAAAGGGGTAGTCAAAAAGATAATGGAGTACCGTAGAGTTTTTAGCGGGGTCCTAATTTTTGGCACAAACATATAGAGAGTTACAGGTAATAATTATGGGATTGATGTTGGCTTTTTATTGTAGTGTTGGACACACGAGTACATTATCATTGATTTTCCTTTTGGAGTTCCTAGTGTTATTGAGGTGAGGCATCCATGTTTTATGAAATGGAGCTAGATTTTAGGTTGGGACAGGAAGGCCAAAGGGCCTACCTATTACAGAGATTTGATATAAGGATTACAGGTTGGTGACGTGGTGTGGAGGCCATATGTGGAATTTCTTGATTGGTATGAGTTCCCTCGGTATTTTTGAATTTTAAATCAAGATATCTAGGTTCATGGGGAGAGAGTTAGGGAGGATGAGTTGTTGCATTTTGGCTGAGTGAGGAGATAGTTTGGTCTCATTCAGAGTATACCTATAGATATGGTATTGTACAAATGAGAGGATGGGGATATTGATACCCCGTAGGCTATAGTAGTGAGACATGTAGTTATCTTTGATCATCCAGGGGATATGGGTCAAGATGAGGATGGGAATATGGTTCCTATAGATGATGTGGGATTGTCTCCAAATTTTGTTTCTTGATCCTATTCATTAAGGGATATTGAGAGGATGAGGGTGGTGGAAAGGAAAGACCGATCGGTTAGATGAGTGTGGGCTTACGAAGAGGGAGGAGTATAGAATCCCAAAGAGTAGAGAGGTGATGTTAATGAGGTGACAGTTGAGCTCGATGTTACTATAGCCATAAATGTTGTAGCTATAAATGTTTTGATAGTGACATCCAAGAAGGCCGTACTTGAGGCGAGAGAGAGATTATACTCAAAGAGAGCATGATGATTTAGTCATAGTTCAAGATACTCTCAGAGAGAGATATTTATTGACAAAAGTAGAGTGAGATGGCCTCAAGAACAGCTTGTACAGGTCTCTTCGATAGAGACAAGTACAAAATTTAGACAGATACCTTTAAGAAAGCCTTAGGGATCATGAGGCCTTTTATTTCGGCCCGTAGCTATCGGTGATAATCGTGACAGAGAGGATCATCTACATCACCTCCTCTCGAATGATTGTAGTGTCTCATTACAAGGTTATGTGAGTAAAGAGGGAATATTATGTGGATATGATCATTAAGAACTACCACAATGCCACTTTATATGGCGATCATGTAGCTTCTCAAAGGGGTGCCACAAGGGGGTTAGGCCCGGTGATAATGAAGCAAGTGTGAGGAACCCACCTTAGAGACCACCGAGAGGAGGTAAAAACATGGGTGGAGTTGATGATGGTGTTCATGTAGTGTGAGGCACTTCTGATCCTAGTTTGATAGAATTTACCACATGATTGTATATAGGATCATGGAAGCAAATTTTTCTTATGTGTGATGTCATTTTGATTATATGGACATTTGTATAGTGGATTTTGATATATATATGATGTTTATTATGATTATGACAATGTTCCATTTCATTTTTTCATGTGTATTCTAGATGTATGTGTTGATAGTACTTTAGTTTAATGTGTTTTGATCTCGATGTTTTAATTTGACATGTTAAGGTGTGATCAATGTATTAAAAACAAGGAATTTGATAGGATGAAGTAAAAACAGAAGAAATGCCCCATTATAAATTTTTGATATAAAATGGGTTTAATCCAATAGTTGCACTTGTAGCCTTTCAAAATGTTAAAATAAAAACGTCAATGGACAATTTACGTAAATCACAATGGATTTGGATAAAATATATTTTCGCTAGGATAATGTAAAAGAGGACTTTGTGGGTGTAGATTTGCATGGGGAAAAGAGGTTCTCCTTTTAACAAGTATATTGGGAAATAGTACCCCAAATTTTATTATATTTTTGATGCAAAATGATCAATATAAGAATTTTTCTATGCTAGGAAAGTTGATAGATGAGGGAAGCTTTCTCGGATGCTTTTGATTCGATGTATTTTAGAGGTTGATTAAAGTGGGAAGCCTTCTATATGAGTAACCATCCTTTGAGGGTATGGTCTACATTTTTGAATTTTTGACTTAGATGTACGTACTTCAAAGGATCGGTCCATGATTTTCAAATGGTAGTTGTCCTTTGAGGGACTAGTCTACTTTTTATTTTTGACAAGATTATATCTAAATAGTTGTCCTTCAATGGATCAATATATTTCTTTTTGAAAGATGATAAGAAGCATCCATAGATATTTTTACTTTGTTTTTGTTGGAGGAAATACCTAATAAACCATTTTCCAAGGAGGGTATAAATACATAGGTGAATTACACCCACATTCCCCATGTATGGGAGGATGAATAATTCGAAGGGGTTTATGAAGAGGAAGTTATTATTTATAATGATGGAATGGTAAGATTTGACCAAAAATATCCTCATGAAGATTGAGCATTTAACAGTAGAAATGCCACAAGTGCAAAGCATTTAGAGGTTCTTGTTCAAGTTCCCCATCAATAAAAGTGGGACAATATGCTCTTGACCCATATTTGTGCAAGATAATGTACGAGACCAATAAAATTGGGGTTAAAATTACCAGTTTACTCCACTCTAATATAGTCACATTATGGTTTTCTTTAAGCGTGAGATAATTTAATTTAAAATCTTGTTTCATAACATGTTTTTGTATTCCCTACTAATATGTTGTTGATAAACCTTGTGATGTTCAAGATTTTTTAGACATTTTTCATCTAACAATTCCAATTGTGCTCAATGATCTTGGCGATATTCTTTGTTAGGGATGAAATGCTTGAGAGATAAGTGTAGTGACAAAGTTTGAATTTTAGGAGGCAAAATGGCATCAGAGCCATAGACATGTGAATAATATGTTGTGCTGGTAGGTGTGCAAATTTTGGATTGATAATCCCAGAGAGCGAACATGATTTAAAAGTGTTAATTTCTACCTACATTATTTATAGTTTTCATGAGGATTTTGTTAAGTGTTTTGTGAGAATCCTCTTCTTGTCCATTTTATTAAGGGTAGTATGGTGAAGAAATTTTAAGTTTGATGTTGAATGTGTCACAGATATTTTTAACTTCCTTGTTTTTAAAAGACTTCCCCATTATCTATGATAATCTTATGTGGTATGACAAAGCGACACATAATGTTTCGACATATGAAATTAATGACGGTTCTAATTTTTGTTGAGGTCAAAGGAATTTCTTCAACCCACTTAGTGAAGTATTCAGTTATAGTGATTACTAAATGATGTTGTTGAGAATATTTTGGATCAATCAAGCCAATGAGGTCTAATTCCCATTGAGATAAAGGCCACAAATCTTGTGCAGTTATAACAATTGACTTGTAATATTAATAAGATCATAATGGAGTTGACATTTAACACACTTTTTCATGTACATATAACAATATTTGGTTATAGTAGGCCAAGTAATACCCTAGTTGTATTATGTGTTTAGCATATGGCATCACCACTAAAGTTACCACCACTTATATCATTACGCACTTCTTGAATTTATCTTATTGACTCATGTGATTTAAGACGTCATAGTAGTACACCTTCAAAACTACATTAATAAATAATACCATTTATGATGATGAAGTGGGTGGCACGTTGGAGAAATGATCATTTAGCAGATTGTGATAGATTTGATGGGATTTTACACTTAGAAAGGTAATCATATATTTGTGTGTACCAAAGATCAGGTGAGTTGTCATCAATGACATCAATGGATGGTAGCTCATTATGTTGTCAAGGATGGTCCAAATGCTAGATGACTACAAACATCTTAGTGTTATCCTTTGATTTTTCTATTTCAAAAGGGATGAGAGAGTTGATAGATGTCATACTTTCTATAAATCTATTATAAGATCATGGAATGGCTTGAATGGTGTAATGGTTGAATATGCCAAGGAGAAAATTGACAACAGCCTTGTACTTCTAAAGGACCTCATTTTTACATTGATATTCTCCTTTGACTTGACTAATGACAAGTTGTGAATCTCCATAGATTTCTAGATCATGGACACCTAGGAGAATAGTGGTAGTAAGGCCCATTATTAAGGCTTTGTATTCTACCATATTATTAGTAAATTCAAAGTTGAGTTTGAATGATAACATGATGGGAATGTTCCAGGGTGGTATGATAATGACACTAGCCCCTCCACCTTCTTGGAATTTAGCACCATCAAATAAGAGGGTAATTTTTATGGGGGTAAATTCTTATTCATATTCGTCATATTTAATAATGTTATTGATAGATTTTTCAAGAAAGCATTCATTTGGAGGTTGATTATATGGAAGATGTGCTTTGGTTAGTTGACCGCAATAGCGACCTTTAATATATTTTTGTGGTATAATTTCAAGATTGAATTTAGTCATTAACATCAACCATCTAGTTATATGATCATTATGATATGGTTTAGTATGCATGGCCTTAAGTGGATTAAAACTAGTGACAACGTATGTTTTTTGGTTGAGGAGATAATGTCGGAGTTTGGAAGTAGCAAAGTATAATGCACAACAAAGTTTTTGGCTTCATAGTAGTGTGTTTCATATTCATGGAGTGTGTGAATAATGTAGTATACAACCTTTTCACGACCTTGATTATCATGATGGGAAAGCATGGCTCCTAAGGCATGTTCCTAAGTGAATATGTATAGATAAAATGACTCCCCTTCATGAGGTGGCATAAGTACATGTGGTGATAGTAAGTATTGTTTGATTTCATCAAAGGCCTTTGGCGGTCAAGAATCCCAATGAAACACTACATCCTTGTAGAAAATATAGTGAAATGGTTAGCAGCGGTTGGAGGGATGTGATATGAAACATCGGATTGATTGTAATTTCCCTTATAGGTTGCGTAGTTGCTTAAGATTAGAATGTGGGGGAATATCATTGATTTCTCTTAATTTTGTGGGATCAAATTCAATTTGACGAAGAGATATGATAAATCCAAAAATATTTCATATTAGAACACAAAAACACACTTTGTAGGATTCAAGCGAAGACAAAACTAAATAAGACAGGTCATATTAATTCAAGGACATTAAGATGATTTTTTTGTGATTTTAAATCTTCCTTAATTCTACTGAAAGCTTTAAAGTCACAAAAGGATTCTACTGAAAGCTTCCTTTCCTCCCATTGGATAATTTGTTCCTTTTTTAACATGTTTGTAATAGTGATAGTAATTTCAACAAAGTTTTAAATGAACCATTGAATGAAGTTTATTTGACCAAAAAGGACTAAATCCTTTTCTTAGTTTTTGGGATAGGAACTTTAACAATTGCTTCCAATATTTTAGGATCAATCATGACCCCCTCTTTTGATACAATTTAACCCAAAAATGTTTCCTTCTAAACCCTAAAATGACACTTCTTAGGATTTAATGAGATTTCGTATTCTATACATCTCATCAACATCTTCTCAACATGAATTAATGGATCATTTCTTTTCTTAGAAAATACTATCACATCATCTGGATAAACAATAATAAAATCATTGATATAACATGAGAATGCAACATCCATAGCTCTTTGAAAAGTAGCCCCAAAATTCATCAGGCCAAATGAAATTCTCACATACACATAGGTACCCCATGGAGTGGTGAAAGAAATTTTGATTCTTTTTGGTTGCTTTACAACCACTTATATGTACCCCGATAATCCATCTAATTTTGATAGCAGCTTAGACCCAATGACCAATTGCAACATATTATCCATATTGGTAAATGGATAATTCTCTTTTGTTGAGGATTTATTTAAATTCCTAAAGTCCACACACAACCTTATATCTCCATTCTTCTTCCTCACCAACACTAATTTTTGCACCCATGAAGAATATCTTGTTGTATGTATGATTCCCACATCCCTTAACCTTTTGTGTTTTTCTTACATCTTGAGGGAAAGGAGTGGATTTATCATCCTCTTCTTTTTCCTATAGGGTCTAGCATTTGGCTCCAAAGGTATTTCATGTTGGAATATATCTTCCCTATATGCTTTCATCTTTGAGTAATACCATGTTAAATAGTTTAGATACTTCTTTAATAATTCAACATAGGACTATTTTTCCTCCGTACTCAAAATACTACCTAGCCATATTTTTCTAGGTTTTTCTTCAGTCCCCAGATTATGTTCCTCTACCTCCCTTGAGGATGAGATATGTCTATGAATCACCCTGTCGGTATTGTCAAAGTTTGATTCCAAAGAAACTAATCCTCTAGGGATAGTATTAGTTTTCAAATAGATAATATCTTTGTCAAATAGGGTTTATTTTCCATGACATACTGCGATCATAGGTTCCCAATCACTACATTGGTTAGTAAATTCTCCTTAATTATACAAGAACCTATAAAACTTGGCATCATCTTCAAATACTTTCCAATGTTTTACGTTATCAAGGATAAAAGATCTTGTCAATACTTCAATATCATAATCACAGTAAGGAGAGACAATACAATTTTTAAACATAGATCCCAACACTACCAACCTATACGCCTACAACATGTTGATCAATGTCATGATAGAATATGTTGAAAGAGTCAAATATTTCAATGAAATCCCATCGCATGCTTGTATTGTTTCATCCCTCGATTTTTGTAGCATAGAGTTTTCTTACTTATTTGACTACTAATTTTGAGTCTCCTTTTATGATTATGTCCTTAATACCATATTTCCAAGCAAATCTCAAACCCAAAAACAATGCCTCATACTCTGCAATATTATTTGTGTACTCAAAATTTAGTTTGAAATAAAAATTAAAATTATCTTGACTTGGAGATACAAGGACAACTCCAGCATTGTTCCCCATATTGGAGGAAGCTCCATCAAACATCAAATTCAAGGGACACCAATCTAATCCAGATATTTACTCTTGTTAATAATTTTCTCCTTGAAGTATGTATAGCCAACAAAATTATTGAAATCTACATTTATATATAATACTTCATAATAAGCATTATTAGGATCTTTAATTAAATGTAACATCTTTTTCTCCATATAATTTGACCAAATTCCCTCTACAAGTATAATGGTGTATAACATATCCATTTTCACATTTCCACCAACAACGATGACAGGACCATTTCCTTGATAACAACATACCCCATTTAGTAGGGTAGTCGACAATAACTACATTCATGGTCAAGTACCTACAGGTAAATTACTAATTGTACAACCAAAGCTTTTTAACATATCCAATTACTAGTACCTATCTAGAATCCATGGTAGTGTACTTCCAAAATGTTGTTTTTACTTTTATATTCAACTCATTCAAGCACTTCAAGTGGCATCAAATTACATGAAGCCCTTGAATCAAACATGCAATTGTGAAAACATTTCTCTTTAATAATCAAAATACAATAAAAGGGATAAATATCATGTTGATATTTGACAAGGGAGTGCCTATGTACACTTGAGAGATTCCCCAAAAATTTCCAATGTTTGTGGCACTTCTAATTCTTAAATAATAGGAGGGAGATCAAAATTTCTAACATATTTTCCTAGGGCTACCACTTCTTCCTTAAATCCCAATCTTGGAAGGATCTTTTCCTATGCTTTGGGATCCTAAGCAATTCAATAATGGGTATAGTAACTTTAGTCTCTTTTTACCACTTATTTTAACAACTAACCCCAAACATGCCGACATATCATATAGATTGGTCTGGAATCTCACCTGAGACGAGCGCAGGTGTCGCGCCCTTCCTTTATGTGAGATTTAAGAGAATGATCACCCTTGGTAAGGGAGTTCTTGCATAAACATGGAATAAACATACCCATTCTAGGAATTGATATAAAGAACTAGTCCTAATCTAATGCATCAGAGCATGGTATAACATGATCAACTAAATGAAAGTAGAATAAAACCATGAATAATATCAAAAAAACCCATAACACACACATGAACATAAGGGAAATGTACAGATCAATATCCATCACATGAGTGCTTTTGAAACTCTTCATTATATTCATTAATCAAATACAACAGCCAAGATTACATCAAAAAGGGTATCATCTCTAGGAATGTTCATAGTAGAAGAGATTTTATACATTAGAGAGCTTTCCATTACACATTACACAATACCTCTATCTTTCTCTTGCTCCCTTTCTTGCATACATCTCCACACATGCTAGCTTATCTCCCTCCTTAACCCTATTAGAAAACCATCCATATAAATAATAAGAAGGAATCTTCTCTTAACCGCTCATCATTACCTGTGAAATATTGAAGGAATCCTCTCATGATTTCTCTACCACTACCTAGGAATATGCCAACCGTCGTCATATGTTTCCCTCAATTGAGTGCCTTTAGCATGCATTTTTCAGTTTATCCTTAACAACCTCGACTCCTTATCCTTTCATGATAACCGTATAGATGCCCTAGAGTATCCTTTCCTTGAGCCACAAGTCTCCATAGCTTATATACATTTGTATCTAGTCACTTTTCCATTTGTTTTCTATGCACATCTTTTCATGTTGTCAAGAACTCACTAATTCCCAAATCCATCCTTCCTGGGCATGATCCTTCATGCCACTCTAAGAATTACTTCTTCACGTGCCTTCACGCCCTTCTTTCACATGCCACAAGGCTTCAAGCCTTAGGTACTTACTTATTTTAGGGGTCCAAAATCAGCCCACACTAAACTGGTTGTCACCCTGGAAATCCTTCATTCTCCCTGAACAAAAACTTGTCAACCTAAATCCGATAAGGTAAGAATGTTTCTCTAAATAATAAAGAATAGTGGTTGGGAAAGAATCTGAATAAATAATTGAAGGATGGAGGAATATGTTATGTAACTAATTGGAGGAGTTTATAGAACTCTGCATCTATCTCATCCTTCAACTTTTCATAGGCCCTCAATTTTGATAGGGACCTTTTTGGCACTTCTCTTATGAAGTTGGTCACCTAATTTGGGAGGATATCTTCCACCTTCCCCTTTAACACATTGATAACCACCCCCAAATCCATGTAGAAACCTTCAAACTCATCCATCTATTCAGTGATGGAGTCTCAGAGTTTGTTGATTTTGAAGTCCAACTTCTTGTGCTTTGTCTTGATCTCTTCCTTCTAGGTCATGGTGTTAATGACCAACTATGCACACTTTTCCTTGTTGGTATGGATGGTCTCTAGTAAAACCATGAGGGATGCCTCCTTTTCCATCACCCATGCATTGATAATTGGATCACATTTTCTACAGTTGTTGAAGACCCTAGCTGCTAGTATGTTTTCTTCCTTGAGTTGGGATAGAAAGTCTTCCAACTCAGTGATCTAGGCCTCAACGGAGACCATGTTCTCTTCTTTTTTAATTTGAAACCTTTACATTTGTGAGGCCCATTCCATCCTTGATGATAATTATTAACATCCCTATGAGGTCCTCGAGGTATTCCCTTTCATCTCCATAATCGGTCCCGACTGGCTTACCAATTCAAGAAATTGTCCCAAAATGCTCTTTACAGGTGCTAGCTTGGTCATATTCCTCCCTAGTTTGTTCTTGTTCACCCTTTAGTTATTGGTGTAATATATCTACTTCTTTTTCCTTCTCTTTATTTTCCATAACCAAGGTCCAAACAGTGGCTCCTACGTCCGAGATACGTCAAATCACTTTCTCGGACATCTTACGCATTTCATTACATTCCTATGCATATGTCAAGTGGTTAGGATCCACCACCTTATATGTATCTCCTCCTTTCTTCTCCAAATTAATGGTCCTAATTACATGATCATTGACCTCAAACATAGGCTCCTCGAGTGGTAGTTCATCTTTTAGCTGAGAATCTTCTTGCTCCCGGGCACACCCCTATCTTAGTCCATCAAATCCCAACCATGTAACTTTTCTAGTGGGAGGGTGGCTTTGAACCTTGCACACAAAACCTTCATGGGTTCATCTACAAATTCCATATGTGGGGACATGGGGGTCTAGTTCTTCCTCATTACCTTGCACTTGGTCCTTTGCTTCTTTGATCCTAGAGTAAATCCTTTATCCTCCTTTATAGTGAAGGAATCCCTTTTATCTTCTCCTCTGGCCTAGCGATCTGCGTACGGGGAGGCCTCACGTACTAGATTTTTCTCTGGTTTTGTAGAGTTCTCCTTCCCTTTCTCATGTGCCTCACCCTCAAACCACGGCTCCAACTTTGGCTTCCTTCTCCTCAAGTTCTGATTCTAACTCTACCTTAAAGGTGGTGTTGTCTTCCTCTTCTCCTTCCTCCGAGCCTCTGTAGTGAGCTTGACACATCTTGTGTTTTTCGCTTCTTTTCTTTAGTATCCTCCTCTTCTTTCCCTTCCTCGTTCCCCTGGTAATGAGGCCTCAACACTACCTTGCAAAGTGTTGGCAACCTTACCACCATTTTGGCATGTGTAGTACCTCATCTTCCTAAAGTATCTAACTTTCCCTCATCTTGTTCCTCTTTTCCCTACATTGCTTTCATGGGTGGGATTGGTGTCTCCTTTCGCTTTGGAAAGGGAGAGTCTATAACCTCCACATCAATCCCCCATTTTTTTGGGGCGTAGCTACACGAACATTAGATGGACATACCCCTTGATGGTAACACTGACTTAAGGGTGTAAGTCTAGAAAATATGGCTCCAAGACTTTGATGTAAGCAAGTTGAGTGCCAAATTTCTATGTTGTATGTAATGTGTGGACATCAGCATCTACTTTGTCCACATCTAAAACCAAACCTGTGCATCCTTTATTGGGTTAATGGCACATTTCAAATATTTTTAGTAAATGTGAAGGGGATTTTACACCATGGCCCCATCTCTCCCTTGTACATTATAAATTTTTCTAGATAAAAATGTTGTGTAATGGAAAACTTTACCTGGTCCCCAAAAACTTGTGGTAACTCATGGGGGATGTGCCACTCATTCTCAAAATATTCACACAATCACTTGAACCACATGTTCATCTGAGCCTTATAAGCACTTGAGATGGTACCATCATAGGTGAACTTTACAAATTCCACTCCAGGGGATGTGTGTGTGGGTGGATGAACCCAAATTTTCCCAACTAGTCCATCTAGGACACCAATCTCCAATAACATGATCAACAACAAGATGGAGCCACATGTGATAATTTCTCCTACCTCATTTTACACTCGTTCTTCCTCAACAATGCCCTTCATGATGTGATGTAGGATAGAATTCTCAGATAACACCTAGTCGCACTAGCACATCATTCAGCCTAGGCTGAGCACTCACCTAAAGCTTGAAAAGGTACCAGTTCCCTCTTTAGGGTTCTTTGTGTAGAGAATGGTAGCATGATGAAGTAGTATAACAAACATATATTTAGAAACTAATCCATCTACACATTGTTACACCATACAAGATCTATAAGTACTTTAAGTATAAATCATCATGATAACAATAGTGTATAATGACAAACATATCAAACATTGTTTGTTTTGACAATATTCTTCATATATTCATCGTACCAATAGTACAAAAAGCTTCATACAATACCGAGACATGTGCACATGGATGCATTACAATTATCCAGTCTCATGCACCCATGTATCTCTAACCCTTGAGTAGTATGTGTCCCTATAAATCTTTTACTAAGTAATTCATTACATATATATATAGGGTGGGGGGATTGGCCCTTCACTACTTAACTCTACCAAAATAGGTCATATGCTAATAATAGCCATGCACCTTTTACAACTATAGCCATACATGCAAGTATGCTATCTATAGATCGTTGATAGTTAACTATAGTGGTGGATCTATTCTTAGCTTATGTCCATGCAAGTGTGACTGAACATGCTCTTTAAAATCTCCATGAAGAGTGGGAGTAAGTCTTGGCATAGATTTATGTGCTCACACACCAACCTCTAAGAATATCCCCGATCTCCAAAATCGGCTAAGTCCTGAAAGTCGACTCTACACCTCTGCGCATGACACCTTCCTATACCTTCGAGCCTTTACTCTGTGTGTTGTTCTCCCATGTGGACTCGTGTTTGAGCTCTACTAAGTGTTTTCTCTAATCAAAATTACCCCACACTAATCTCATTATCACCTCGACAATGGTGATGTCCAAAATTTATGCAAAGAATGGATAAATAAAGAATGGTTGAATAAAGAATTTTGAATAAGGTATATAATCCTAAAGAAAAATTATTCGGGCCTTAGGCTCCTGTCATTGTCATTCAAGAAGCAACTCTAGATATTCTTCCTTTATATCTACTTCCAAGTTATCCCACTCTTCAATGCCATTCCTACCTTCTCGGCATGTCTACTGATGATAGACTACAACTCTTCCATAGTTAGCTTTCCCTATTCATTCGTATCACAAGCATTACACTTGACATAGAGGTTTGCACCCCTTCTAATATATCCATATTTTGAGAAATGAGCTTTCCAAGCTCATCTAACCTTTCCTTATGTGGTGTCTATGTCATAGCTAGTGTCTCTCACTTTGTTTCACGAGGATTAAACATTGGTGTGACCGTGGGGTTGCATCCTTCATAGCCTTGTGCACTTCATTTTCCTCCTCCAATGTTTTTACCATGATCAGCGCATCTGGAGCTATGCATATCATTAGTGCATGGTCGTCTTTCTTCAGCTCGTCATAGATGGCTTGCGGTAGGCCTTCATAAGTAGCAATCTTCCTTGCTACTATAGCTTGTGCTTTCTTTGCCTCTTCCGCAGGGTCCTTGGGTTGTTTTGATACACGCACCTTTTCATCCTCCAACACTAATGTTATCATTGTCTTTACATAGTGCATCGTAGAAGGAAATTATTTTGGCACTTGGGATTCCAAATGTGGGCATACCTTTAGGACATCATCTCCAATTTCCTCCACCATACTAACAAAAGTGTCATATTTTCTCTTAATCAGGTCCTTTTCCTACACTAGGCATGTTATCTCCACATCCTTGGTTTCCGACTTCTCTGTCAGTGCCTTAATGGTAGTAGATTTATCAATGTTTCTTCTTGCTACCTTGAAGATACCTTTACTAGAGCATTGCTTACCTACTCATCTGTCATCACCGTTGGCTTGATTTTCATGTGCCTTATTTCAGGTGCCTTCTTCAATCATCTTGATGTGCATGATTCTTCACCGACATCAAATTCTGGCTCATCCATATGCGTGTGCATTGACCATGAAAGTTGCTTCCGTGTACATAGAGTTACCTTGTCCTCGTCCATGAGCGCCCATCTAAATAGATCCTTTTTCTCGATGGTGCTTTGAAACTGAGCACGAATAATCAGCTTTGGGTCTTCTACATATCCCATGGTATGTGCCTTGGCATCCTCACCTGTTTGATGGGATCTTGGCCCTCTTGGAATGGTTGCATCAAGGTTAGGAATACTAGATGTATCCCCACCCTTGTCTTGTGTGGCCTCTGATTGTTCCCCTTCTCCTCCTTCCATTTTCTCCTCCTCCTTGTGTTGAGGCTCCTCTTCTGTTGGAGATGAGGGCACCTTCTCCTCAGATTCTTCTACTTCCTCATCTAGCCTAAGTTTTCTTCTTTTCTTCCCCTCTGGCTCCTTTACTTGTTGGGTTTCTCCTTGCACCCTTGTGCACTTGAATACCTTCTTAAATCTTTGGTCACCCTGCTCTTCCCCAGTAACTTCTTCTCCTTATGAATTCAACACGCGCTCCTCTCCTTTCGGCCGGATAATTACTTCCTCCTCTACACCAAGCTACCGCTATCCTCCTGCTCTTCATCCTCTTCCTCATCATCTTGCTTGGGTTCAGAGGGCCTAGGTGCCGGAACATTCTCCATGGTATGCTTCCCCTTTGGTGGCCTTGGAAGCATGAACTCATTTTCCACATACTTGTTATTTTCCATTTTTAGCTTAAGTTGGAGGTATATCAGCGTGGCCCCGATATCTGCAATGACAAGTGTCTCTAGTTTAATGCTCAAAATCTTTGAGATATTACTCTCATTGTATGCATTCTTCCTTGGATATCCATATGTTTTCGCAAGGTGTGATATTCATAGTCCACCTTGTCTGCATTAAACACTAACCTCCGTGTGTTGGTGTGATCTGAAGCTTAGAAGTATCACATGGAAAATGTGTAAGGTAGTTTGCACCAGGGGCTCCATGACCCATCTACCATTGGAAAGCATGCAATACAAAAGTGTTGGTAGACTACAAACTATGCCTGCTTCCCTAGAACCGAAGGCAACTCCTTGGGTATATGCCATTCCTCTTCAAATGTCATGCAGAGCCTGTCATACCACATCTCTACTCGCTCCTTCACCTCATCCGTCATTGACCCCTTGCATAGATACTTGTTAAATCATTTAGCTGGAGACTTGTGATTCATGGGGTATTCCCATATATTCTCTTTTGGGCCATTTGGTACCCCAATCTCCATGAATACCAAGCTTAGCAAAACACAACCAAAGCTTATCTTGTTTCCTACACATGCTTCCTCTACTATTTTCTCTCCAATGAAACTGCAATATTGTAAGTGACTCCTTTGACATGCACTTTTCCACATGTAACCACATAGAGTTAACTTGTGACCAACGTTCTTGGTCATTCAATTTTGTAATCAGGTGCGTTGTTGCCTGTACTACTGGACAATTTTTATTTTATCAATGTCCATTCCATACGGTCCTTTCTGGTAGCCCAACGCTTTTTGTGTCTCCAAAATGGTGCTCTTGTCAGCTAGGTCAACCTTAATATCCTCACTTGTTGCCCTTAGTCTAGTTACGGTGGTAATAAGAATGGGTGTCAATCTTACCCTCCATCCTGCAAAATAGAAAAATTCCTCATGGACTCGGCTCATCAGCCATCTATACAATGGTGCATACTTCCCAAAGTATGGGAGCTCATACAGCTGGTAGACACCAATCCCTTTCAGTAGCCTTTCCCTAGTGTCATCATATATTGGCATGCCATCCTCAGTTTGTCTGTTCATTTGGGAAGTGAGCAAGTCATCTAATTTCTTCTGGTTATCATTGTTCGGTGATTATACTCACTTATCTTACTCTGTCGTATGTGGGTATCCCATTCCTGGCCCACAATTACCTCCTCAGGGTACTACATTTTGAAAAATTGCTTTCCAGAGCCATCTCTTCCTCTTCTTCTACTACCACCTTCTTCTTTTCCTTTACTGGTGTTACTTTCTTCTTTGGAGCCATTCTTCTCTTTGGGTTTTATTTTATAGACCTTCTACGAAAAGTTTTTATTGGTTTCCTCAAACCCTAACTTAATTCAATCATGCCCTAATTTACAATCAAAAATCATGCACCCTAGCTCTATTATGTCACTCTACTTCATTCAAACCCTTCTCCTACGGGATAAAATCCCTTCTAATACAGATCTATCTTTGTGCTTGGTTCACTTGCATCGTACCTTGGACTACTTTACTTGGCTCTTCACACGTAGCTCTTTATTGAATTCTCATAGTCACAAGGGTAAAAATGAAATCGTATCCCATCCTTATATAGATTTCCACTTTTTGCTACATTAATTTCTCCTCCACCTACCAAATTCTCCTCATTTATTACCTATTTTTATCATTTCCGTGCGGTACATTTTCGCGCCAAAAGCTATAACCTTCTAGTGCACCTTTTTACCTTTTTTATAGACTTCTCTTTGAGTGCACGCTCTAGCACTCGAGTACCTTGTCACTACATAATCTCTTGGTAGTTACCATGGCCGCCACACTTACCTTGTGTTATACTTTTCCCTCATTCATCTTCATCCTTGGTTATCTTGAGAAGCAATCTTTTGTCAATCACCCTTAGCATGATCTTTTTCTCAACACCACAGCATTAAATATTTGCAGCATATACCTGAGAGTCACCAACAATCCACCCCACACTAAAATAATGTGCAGTCCTCTGCACATCAACATGCTTCATATTGTAGTTATCTTCCTCTGCGCAAGCACACTTATTACACAAACAAGAACTAAATTGACAAAGCATAGCGATGATGAAATAAATACATTAAGGGAATGCAGAAAGGGAAACCTAATTTATCTAGCAATACTACCTTATTACAAACACCAAGAAGATTGATTTATAGTATGGCTTCAATCTACTTCCATTAAAATAACCGGGCAACCTCGTACCATCAATTACTTCTAACTGGAAAGCACCTGACTCAAGTATATGCCCAACCAATGTACCTTGAGCTTCCCTAGATGGCACAAAAACTTGGAGTCATACAGAAGTACCATTTTTCCAACCACAAGTTTCTTATCCCTGATATGTCGATCATGCCATGCCTTTTGGCATGCTTTCTCTTTTATAACTCTAGCATGCTATGGCTCGAAAGCTCATCTAGGTGAACCATATTCTCAATCTATTCTTCTAAGGCTTGCTCATCATCAAGAACTCTAGTGCACACAATGCACAAAGAAGGTAACATAAATTCTAGAGGAAGAACAGCTTCCACACCAAACACCAATTGAAAAGGTGTGGCTTTGTTCAATCTCTTGTATTTTGTTCTATAAGCCCAAAGAACAACAGATAATTTATCATCCCAATCTTTCCTTCCAACTTCATAAATCTTGGTCAATGTGTGGCTCAAAATTTTGTTAAAAGCCTCAGCAGTCCCATTTTCCTGAGGGTGATAGAGTGTAGTCTTATGGTGGGCAACCATAAACTCATCTAACTGAATTATTATTGTCTCATTCAAAAATGTGTGCCCCTATCACTTGTTAAACTTAAAAGATAGCCATACCTTGTAAGAACATTCTCCCAGAAAAACCTTACTCTGTTGTAGCCATTGTACAATCCTTTGTAGGTGCTACTTATACCCATCGGGTAAGATAATCTGTACAGGTGATGATATAGCGTGATCCAGTCCTATGCACGCTGGTGAAATAGGCCCAAAAAGTCAATCGCCCATTTCTCAAAGGGTTCGGCACTTGTAATTGGTCATAAAGGCATCTCATCCCTTTTTCTGGTCGACCGAGACATTGACAATGGTCACATGTCTTACAATACGCTTCTGATCCTTGTACAAAGTTTCCCACCACAAACCAACAAGTAGAATTTTGCGTTATTGCATCACCTGCATAGTGGCCACTGCAATACCACCATGTGCTTCTTCCATTATATCATTTCATTCATGTTGTAATACACAATGGCATAACACCTCATCTCTGCCTAATTTGTACAAATCACCACTGATTAACATGAATGGTGCCATGTGTATAGCAAGTTACTTCTTCTCTAAATATTTCATTCCTTTTGGTGTCATACCAGTCCTTAGAAAGACAACAATGTCCTCTAATTCTGATAGCGTGCATTGTAACCTATACAGTTGTGCATCAGGCATGGTCTCTTCTATGGTTTTTGCCTCTTCTCTTGACTGAATTCTAGACAAGTGATCTGGTCCAGAATTTCTTTTGCCTAGTTTTACCATAACTGTAAAGTCAAACTCTTGAAATAAGAGTATCCATCGGCATATGCGCCCCTGTAAAATGGGATTTTTCACCAAATACTTTAATGCCATGTGATCTATATAAAACAAAAATGGTGTGGCCAACAAATACTGACAAAATTTGTGCAAGGCATAGATCATGGACAAGGCCTCACGCTCTGTAGTGGTATAATTCTATTTTGAGGGGTTAACTTCCTACTAGCAAAGAAAATGGGATGATCAACGATACCTTCTCCTGGTTGAGCTAAGACAACACCAATGGTTGTGCAGAGGCATCCACATGAACATGAAAGGTTTATCCCATGAAGGAAAAGTGCAAATAGGTGTGGTAGTAAGTTTCTTCTTCAATATCTCAAATGTGCAGCTCTTGTGACTCCCCCTAATAGAATGTACCTTTCCCCTTGAGAAAGTATTCTTCAAGGGTGTGGCAACTTTTGCATACCCTTGGATAAAATTCTGTAATACCTGTATGACCCAAAAATCCATGCACCTCACTGACATTGGTGGTAGGCACTTTCAAGCCTACGATGACTGCAACTTTAGTTGGATTAACTAGAAACCCTTCCTTGCAGATAATGTGTCCTAAAAGTATGCCAAAGGGAGTAGAAAAGATGCACTTCTTGATGTTCAATGAGATACTCAACTGTCTACATCTTTCAAACATTAAGCAGATTGTCACAATGATCCTTAATTAGTCCATAAATGGTCCAATCATCAAGATAGACCTATAAGAAGTTGTGAATAAAATCCTTGAATGCTTGTACCACTATCCTTGAAAATACAAGCAGGTGCATTCTTCAATCAAAGGGCATCATAGTATAGGAAAAGATTCCCCATTCAATAGTGAAGGTGGTCTTCTCTTGATCTTCTAGGGTAATCCTAACCTAATGATACCCTGAGAACCCATCTGTAAATGAATATATTTCATGCCCGACCACTCTTTCTATATTTCCTCTATGAATGGCGTAGGAAAGGGATCGTAACACATCGTTGCATTCAACTCTCTATAATCAACACAAATTCGAATCCTACCATCCTTTTTGATGCTTATCACCATAGGACTGACCCATTCTGATTCATCTAATGGTCGAATGATCCCAGATTTCAACATCTTGTCAATCTCCTCCTTTACTTTCTCACACAAATTGGGATTCATCGATAAGGTTGCTTCCTAACAGGCGTGCACCTTCCTTGAGCTTTATCTTCATTTCTCTAAGTGATTTATGCATGCCTTTAAGTTCATGGTATCCTCTTGGGAATAAGTCCTCATAGTCTCTAAGTAACTCTATGATCTTTGCTACTTCTGATTCTGACCAGTAATCCCCAATTATCACCTCCTTAGGTTCAACTTCTGTGCCTATATTTACCTTTGTTGTCTTCATAGGTTCATGATATGTGCATGCATCTACATCCGCATTGGCTAACACTTCACATGTTCCATGTGAATGATCCACATCCAAGTGCTCAACTTCCTCATCATCAATTATGTAAACCATCTTCCCCTTATCTTTTTCTAGAGAAGCACGCTCAAGTAATATGATATCACCTTCTTCATCCGCAAAATGTGCCCTTGTCTCTGTCTCATCAAATATTTCTGAATAAGTTCTTCCACTTTCCCATTATCTCCCATGGTTAAGTGCTTGATAAAGCTTAAAGTTGTGTTCACTGGTGGTGTAGATGAAAAGAAGTCAAAAGTTTGGATCATCCTGTAGTCAAATTTTCCAATTGCGAGTGTCGCGATGTAGTTCAGCATATACATACCAAGCACGTGCGAAACCTTGTAGAGTAGAATAAAACCGATGCACCCAAAGTGAGGGTGGTAATGCTTCTTGTCTCCTTTATCAGAGGCTCTCACACTCTTTGGATATGATGTAGAGTAGGTTGATCACCATGATAAGGGAAAATTTTTGTAGGTGCATTACTTCTTGAAAACCTGGTTGATAAGGTGGTCCCAATCATTCCCCATTCTAAGAGATTATCCCTATGGACCACCCACCAGCGCGCTGCTGTCCCACCCAAAGTATATGACAACATATCTTGTCATTTAAGTTGGTTAGCCCAGTTTTCTTCCATGGCCTATAAGAATCTATCCAAATCTTTGGATCCAATATAGCGGAGTCTTGAGTGACCTATACACCGGAAAAGAGAAAACCAAAGAAAACCCTTTTTGTAAGAAACCGCGTGCTTAACTTTGTGCCCCACCAGTTCATAAGTGCCATGAGCCCAATTATCACAAGAAATATTGGTAGTATTGCTGATTGAGTGAGAATCTTCCCAATGAAGGATTCCTTCCTTAGATGGCTCATTGACCTCTGGGTCCCAATAGCACGTATATAGATTCTGTTCAAGTCCTCTTCGCTCAAAGGTTCCACATATGGTATGGATTTCCCATCTGTCAATGGTATTATGACCCTTTCCTCCTTGTTCTTGAAGCTGATATACCCCTTGTTAAACCTCAAATCAACATTGTTTTCATAACACCAAGGGTGCCCAAGCAAAGCTGGGAAGCTATCTGCTTCAAGCGCTAGCACTTTGAAGTCTCCTATAAACTTGGTCCCTTGTATAGTGATAGATGCATCCTTCAAAAATCCTATGGGAGTAGCTTTCATTTTATTTGCCATGAATAATACATTAGATGATGGCTGTAGTGGGGGTCTCCCCATTTGTTCCCATGCATCCAATGTAAGTACATTCACTTCCGCACCTATGTCAATAAAAATATTGCTCAATAGCCACCCATCCACAACAACATTCAAAGTGATCTCTTTGTCATAATCAATGCTATCGGGGGGAAGATTTGCATGAATTATTTGTCTTCTAGTCTCAATTTCCATGTGCGGAGTATTCCCCTTAACCAATTTCCTAATAAAGGAATAATATTCTCCTAGTGCAACATTCTACATACCTCTCTAATGTCATCAATATCCGACAAGGCCTATTCTGTATCCTTATGCTCCAATTTTCGAGACTACTCTTTCAAACCCTATATTTCACCTTGAAGGATTCTAAGGACCTCCATCGTTTCCTGATAGAATTCTTTCTGATGAGCTGGATCTGGATACCTAGCATGCAAAACCTCCTCCCTAGTGATTGTCGGCTTCTGTTGCAAAACCTCTCTTACGCGTGCCGCCTCAACTCGTGTGGTTATCTTAACTATTACTACCTCGGGTTCTGGTGTTAACTTGGGCATCCATTGATTCTCTCTTGCATTTGGATTCTAACCATCCTTGCACCTTTGTTTTCTTGCTTGTGCTACTTATTGAGATGCTCATATAAGTCTGGACACTCTTCATAACTATGCCCCTTTCCACAAAATGAACAAGAAATATTTGTAAGCATTCACACCTATAATGGTCAAGTGAGCCACATGTATAGCAAGTTCCTCCTCCAATTCACTCCTTCCTCCACCTCGGCCTCATCCTCCACCTCGATATCCTCGTCCCCTTTCACGAACCCCTTCAAACCTTCCATCATTCCTGTCATAGCGCATTTGATTATAATCCCTATCCTAATGCTCATTCTTTCCTTTAGGATTATCATCCACACTCACCTATCTTACCCCAATATCAATGGCATCATGGATCTATCCAATCAATCTATAGTCCTTAGTATCATGGGTCGTGGACCTACAAATTTTACAAAAGGAGGATACATTCTTCTGATCGTGCGTTGTAGTAGGGGAAGTGACTAGCATCATGATTCAAATGGAAAATATCACAGTCTAACAACAACGAATGTATAGTTCTGCGAGGGAAACTATCCTTGGTGTGGCCTTCTACTTCACAATCTATACACCAAATTCCTGAGCACGTTTCATGAGCTGAGTTTGCTGATAATTTCTCTAACTATTTTTCCATAGCTGCTATCTGAGCTTCCAAAAATGGACTAACTCCAGTGTCAATACTCCCAACTGCTTCAATGCATAAAGCTACTTCCAATTCTTCATGTGGGTCGGTATAAGTTTTATGTAATAGTTCTCTTCAAAATGGGATAATCAATCCCCGATAAACCATTGTGCATGCTAACTTGCATGAATGTCATAGGAGAGTTTGGATAAAAGTGTTTTAAAATGGGCATCATACTCACGTACACTTTCAGTAGTGCCTTGCTTTATATCCTTGAGTGTGCTTATACTCTTCTACTCAAACTCTAGGATATGGAACTCTTTCAAGAAAGCATCTTTCAATGTTGCATAGTCAATACAAGTTTGATTGGGATCAAACTTCCTATACCATCTGTGTGTGCGCTGCCTGTAATGTAGTAGCAAATTGACTTGCCTTACACTCAGAAGCCATGATACCTTTTGCACGCCACAATATTTCACACATATGAACATGTTCAGCAGCATCCTCGATACCTTTGTATTCTGGGAGATGAAGGGACATCTCCATATAAATGTTTTAGGGTTATTGCGGGCCTTGACCACCTGACCCAGAACCTCCTTGGTTTCCTCTTCCTCCAAAACCACCCAAACCACAAGAACTAGAACTACCCATACTGGTTGATCCTCCTCTAGGATTTGGAATAGGGCCCGTGGATGCACTCCCTGTGTCCGACGGTGGTGCTATATCTTTGGACCCCTACAGTCTGTGAAGTAGTCCCGGTTCGGAGGTGAATCCCACACTTGGTGTGCTCATATTATGTGTAGATGATGAGCCTAAAAATTTACCCCCAAAGAATAATGAAGTTGTCTGTGTTGCCATTGTTGTACTTGTTGTCTAACTTATTTCTACTCTTTCACTTCCTAAATTAAAATTGTGTTTACCTCTTGTATTAGATCTTTGGAAAACCAAGCACAAGGGCTAGGTCAGCAGGTTGGCTTAGATGTGCACCCACGGCCTAGGTCATATCTATTGGTGTGCTTCCATGTGAGGCTGAAGAGGGTTCTTTGTCATGCTTTCCTAGATGGGGGAGTTCCTGATGCTCTTGCTCTTCTTCCTCCCCATGAGCCTCAAATCCTTCATGAGCCATCTCTCTCCATAACACCATCCATTCTGCAATTTCTTATTTCTTGCATAATTCCCTCTCACGTGCCTCATCATACTTCAACCACCTCTCTTCCCTCTGCCATGCTGCCACTAGGTCTGCCATCTTTCACCAATCCTATTCCTACCCCCGTGCGTGGAGATTTTTAGCTTTCCATGGGTTTATCTTCCAAGTTCAACATTACCATCAGTATTTTGATTTCCAGTGGAATACCTTGCAAATACATCCCTCTAGGATACCATAGGAACTGGAACTCCGCTACCTCGAGAATGAATAGGTTGAAATTGAATACTCCAGAATATAGTTGTTTAGAACACCACAAAACTAGGTATCTATTATGTGAGTCCAACTCAAGTCAGCATCATATAGTGTTTGAAATTCCTCCTGTGTCCAAATGAGTGTGTGATACCTCCAATTTTACTTAGATGCATATGTAGTCAACCATTCATATAATTCTACTAGAAAGATAACAAAGAAGCTCTCGTACAAACTGTCATACAAATTCTACTCTACCCAAGTGCATGCGCTAAATCCGGATCCAGTGTCAAACCTCGTGCATATTCTTCCTCCAGATCATGAATCCACTCTTCAACGCTCACCAAAGTTAGCTGGTATGTCTTCATCATGAACCATTCTGAAACAACTGAAAAAGAGGTCCTGGCAATGGAACTAATGATGTAGCCTAGAATTCTCAAATAACACTTAGTCGTGATGGCACATCACTCAGCCTAGGATGAGTGCTTCCCAAACCGCACAAAGGTACTAGGTCCCTCTTTAGGGTTGTTATGGTAGAATGGTAGCATGAGTAAGTAGTATAACAAACATATATTTAAAAACTAATCCATCTACACATTGTTACACCATACCAGATCTATAAGCACTTTAAGTATAAATCATCATGATAACAATAGTTTACAATGACAAACATATCAGACATTGTTTGTTTGTCCAATATTCTTCATATATTCATCATACCAATAGTACAAAAGCTTCATACAATACCATACATACACACATGGATTTGTTACAATTATCCAGTCTCATGCACCCATGTATCTCTAACCCTTCAAAGTAGTATGTGTCCCTATATATATTTTACTAAGTAATTCATTACATATATAAGGTGGGGGGACTGGCCCTTCACTGCTTAACTCTACCAAAATAGGTCAAATGCTAATAATAACCACACACCTTTTACAACTATAGCCATACATTCAAGTATGCTATCTATAGATTGCTGATAGTTAACTATAGTGGTGGATCTATTCTTAGCTTATGTCCATGCAAGTGTGACTGAACATACTCTTTAAAATGTCCATGAAGAGTGGGACACAAGTCTTGGTGTAGCTTTGTGTGCTCGTGTATGTCAACCTCTAAGAATAGGCCTGATCTCCAAAATCGGCTAAGTCCCGAAAGTCGACTCTACACCTCTACGTGTGACGCCTTCCTATACCTTCACGCCTTTGATCCTGTGTTATTATCCCACGTGGACTCTGTGTGTGAGCTCTACTAAGTGTTTTCTTAGCCTAGGCTGAGAACTCACTGAAGCACGCAAAGGTACCAAGTCCCTCTTTAGGGTTCTTTATAGCGAGAATGGTAGCATGATGAAGTAGTATAACAAACATATATTTAGAAACTAATCCATCTACACATTCTACACCATACCGGATCTACAAGCAATTTAAGTATAAATCATCATGATAACAATAGTGTATAATGACAAACATATCGAAACTATTTGTTTGGCCAATATTCTTCATATATTCATTATACCAATAGTACAAAAGCTTCATACAATACCTGGACATGCGTGCATGGATCTGCATTAGAATTATCCAGTCTCATACACCCATGTATCTCTAACCATTCATAGTAGTATGTGTCCCTATATATCTTTTACTAAGTAATTCATTACATATACATAGGATGGAATGGCCCTTCACCGCTTAACTCTACCAAAATAGGTCGCATGCTAATAATAGCCACGTGCCTTTTACAACTATAGCCGTACATGTAAGTATGCTATTTATAGATCACCGATATTTAACTATAGTGGTGGATCTATTCTTAGCTTATGTCCATGAAAGTGTGACTGAACGTGCTCTTTAAAATCTCCATGAAGATTGGTGCACAAGTCTCTACATAGCTTTGTGTGCTCCACATGCCAACCTCTAAGAATAGCCCCCGATCTCCAAAATCGGCTAAGTCCCAAAAGCGACTCTACACCTCCATGCTTGACACCTTCCTATACCTTCGTGCCTTTGCTCTTGTGATGTTCTCCCATGTGGACTCTGTGTGTGAGCTCTACTAAGTTCTTTCTCCGATCAACATGATGAAATTTTCAAAGTTATAATGTGCCCTCTTGGACACTCTATAGGCCATGTATACTAACCACTTGTTAATGTCTTTCCATCTCTCGATGCGCCCAATTTTCAGCTAATGAGCCAAGAGGTGACTCTCAACGTTGGGTCTAGGAGATCTGTAATTACCTATGCCTTACCGCCCTTCTCATAGTTTAATTTCTTTACCAACTCCTCAATCTTAGCAGTGGCACATAAATCAAGTGCCATGTCCTCGCCAATGTTTTTCGGGCATGTAACTATCCTACTCGAGTGGCATGTTATCCTCATCCTTTTCCCCATAAAATAAAATAAGTCCTAATTCACCCATATCATTAACCACTTGAATAACGGGGTGGGTTTCACAAAGAAAGGAAGCTCCACGGTGACAAGACTACGGTATTCTACAATTCCTTCTATACTAATTTTTCAACCCTAGGGTTTTCGATCTTGTCTACCATCGGAGTTTCGACACCAATTATGCCCTCATCATCTTCTCATTGTCACTTGTCCTATGGTTATACTAGTTGATTTTTCACTTTTATAGCTTCGAGGTCCACTTTTCTTCCTTGATAACTCCATGAGGGTACTGCATTTATGAGAAAATTTCCACGGTATCCTCCTTTTCTACCATTGGTCTCTTTGTACGTGCTTTCTTTGGTGCTATCTTCTTCCTCTTTTCCTTCATTCCCTAGGTGCTCTTAACGTCTCTTGCATCTGCCAAACTTGAAGACTTCCACGCTTTTGTCTCGCATAACCCTTTCCTACCCTACTATCTCCTTTCTCCTCTTGTTTCCAGTAAAATATTACTCCACAATTTTGCATAATCACAGTAGTTCATGACAAGTTCTTCACTCTCCTTCACAAAACCCTCATCACACTTCGAGTTTGTCCCTAAAAAAATAAATTCTTTAAGGAAAATTAGTGAAATGACTACCCTTATCCTTATATTTATACTTTTACACCACCTTAAAGTTCTTCTAACCACATGTCTCAACGTCTCTTTTTAATATATTACTTTATTTTACTCAACTTAAATTTTGTGACTTTCCTTCACACGTAATAGCTATAATCTTCGGAAATCCAACACTACTTCACCGCCACACACTTCCTTCGTGTGTGTCACCATTCCAAAGTACATAACCTCTACACTAACTACCCAGTAATTTCCCATGGTGATGCCTACCTTATGTTATACTACGTGATCTTTCTCCTCTCCATGGTCTTAAAACTTCTCTCAACATACCTTTATAACCACCGAATAAAAACACCTTAATCCACCACACCACCCATTCTTCTATCTTGAGAATGAGTTTCCCAACAATTTTTTAAAACATATCCAAGAATATCTACCAATCCACCCCACACAAAAAAACATGTGTGTTCCTCTGCATATAGAGCCACTTCTATTGCAATTAGCTACTGATGCACCAACGCGCAACAAAAAAACTAAAAATGATGACAAAGGAAACAAATGAAAGGGGAAAAATTAAGGGAAACGTAATCTAATTAGAAATATTACCTTATTTTATAGAAACATAGAATCCTTATTTATTATAAGGCTTGACCTACTCTCATTGAAATATCACGCCAACCTTGCCCCATCAAGTTCTTGTAAGCTGGTATGCACTGAATCAAGGATGTAAGACATAATGTATGGTCCTAACCAATGGAATTTGAGCTTCCCGGGATGACATAGACACTTAGAATCATACGGTAGAATCATACAAGTAGAATCATTTGCCCAACCTGAAATTGTATATTCTTAATGCGATAATCATTCCATGTTTTTCTCTTACTTTCTTGGTATTTTGAATACATCGGAAATTGATCTCCTTTTATCCAAATACATTAACTTACCCATATGCTCTTGTAATGCTTATTCATCATCCAATCCTCCTGCATGCATAATATGTAGAGAGGGTAGCATAAATTCTACCGGTAAAATGGCTTCTGCGCCAAACACCAATTGAAATGGTGTGGCTTTATTCAATCTCTTGTAGGTTGTACAATATGCCCATAACACGGCTAAGACTTTTCATCCCAATCCTATCTCCCAACATCAAAAATATTGGTCAATATGTGACTTAGTATCTTATTGAATGCCTTGGCTATTCCATTAGCTTGAGGGTGATAAGGGGTAGTCTTGTGATGAGCCACCATGAATTCTACCAACAAGATCCTAACTATCTCATTCAAGAAATGTGTACCTTTGTCACTAGTCAAACTCAAAGGGCACCCATACCTACTAATTATATTTTCCCACATGAATCTTGTTGTTGTGGTCGTAGTGCAATCCCTTGTAGGAGTTTCCTCTTCCCACCATATTAAGTAATCATTACAAGTAATTATATAGTGCGAACAACTCCTCTGTGAGGCATGTGAAATAGGACCTACGAAGTCAATCACCCACTTATAAAATGAGTCAATGCTAGCTATCAGCCTCAAAGGCATCTCATCTTTTCTCCTTAGTTTACCAAGGTGCTAGAAGTGGTCATAGGCCATGTAATACTCGATACAATCTTTGTAAACCCTTTCCCATCAAAATCCTACTAGAAATATCTTATGTGCGGTTCCATTCCCTACATAGTGTCCTCCTGTAATTTCGGCATGTGTTTCCTCCATGATTGCAGCATGTTCATGCTCTAACATGCACTTTGGAACAAAAACTCATTATATCCTAGCTTGTATAAGTCTCCACTAATTAGTATTTAGGGTGCTGATGTGTATAGCTAATTGTGTCCTTTCCAAATTCTTCATTCCCTCCGGCACTATACCCATTTTTAGAAACACTCAAATATCTTCTAACTTAGAGGGTCCATGTTATAATTTAAATAGTTGTGCATCTGGCATTGTATCCTCAATGCTCTATGCATCCTCCCTTGATTCAATCCTTGATAAATGGTCAAGTCCCAAATTACTCTTACTCGGTTTCACAACAACTATAAACTCAAATTATTGAAACAACATGACCCACCTACATATGCACCCTTGTAAAATGGGCTTATTTACCAAGTACTTAAATTCCATGTGGTCTGTGTAGAATATAAATTTTTTTGCAAACATATACTACCTAAATTTGTGTAGTGGGTAGATCATTGATAATGCCTCATGCTCAGTAGTAGAATAGTTATGTTCAATTTGTGGTTAGCTTCACGCTTGGGATACAAAGAGGGTGGTCAAAATTCCCCTCACCTAGTTATGCCAACACTACTCCAATTTCCATCCCTAATGCATCAACATGCACATGAAATGGTTTATCCCAAGAAGGAAATTGTAATATGGGTGTAGTAATAAGTCTATTCTTCAATAAATCAAATTCCATTTGTTGTGCCTCTCCCCAATGAAATGTACTTTTGTGTTTTAGCAACTTTTCCAAAAGCGTAACAATCTTGGCATACACCTTGATAAATTTTTGGTAATAACCCATATGCCCAAGGAATACGTGTACTGCAGTGATCTAGCTGGTAGGTTCCTCCAAGCCTACAATAATAGTAACTTTGGCAGGATCCACCAGCAAACCTTCCTTACATATGATATGCCCCAACAGGGTTCCAAATGGAGTAGCGAAAACACATTTCTTAATGTTGAGGGATATCCTCAACTACCGATATCTTTCAAACATCAACCTCAGATTGTCACAATGATCCCTCACTAATCCATATATTGTCCAGTCATTCGGGTACACTTGTAGAAACTTGTGGATGAAGTCCTAAAATGTCTAAACCACAATATGTGAAAACACATTAGGCATATTCTTCATTCCAAAAGGCATGAACATGTAGGAAAAAATTCCCCATTCAGTGGAAAAAATTGTCTTTTCTTGGTCCTCCTTTGAAATTCTAACCTGATGATATCCTAAGAATCCATCTGTGAAAGAATAGATAGCGTGACCAAATACTCCCTCCAGGATATCTTTAGTGGAGGGGTTGGAAAAGGTCAATAAAACATACCACATTCATATCCCTATAATCAATACAAATCCTTATCCTTCTTAATGTTAATGACCATTGGACTTATCCATTTTGATTCTTAACATCCTCAATGAAACTTGAAGCGATCATTTTCTCAATCTCTTCCTTGACCCCGATGCAGATTCGGAGTTCATCCAATAAGGTCTCTTCTAAATTAGGTGTGCTCCTTCTTTTAGTTTGATTAATATATCCCCTAAAGAGTGGGAACTCCCTTAATCTCATGGTGCCCATGCAGAAATAAATCCTAAAACTCACACAACAAATCAATGATCTTTGAAACCTCCTTCTCGACCGAGTAATATCCAATAGTCATCTCCTTAGGTTTTACCTCCAAACCAATGTTAACCTTCATAGTTCTCGGTGGTTCATGGTAGACACACACTTGCTCATCAGCATTATCCATAACCTTGCATATACCCACAATATGGTTAACATCTAATTTTTCCACCTCTTCACCATTGATCACATAGACTAATTTTCCTTTCTCTTTTTCTATGCACGTGCATCCAAGTTGTATCTCCTTTTATTATTCCTCATCAAAGAATGCTTCTATGTTAGGTTCACCGAATAATTCTAGTATTTATACTCTGCTATGGTACTCTCTCCAATAGTTAGGCACTTAAAAACCTACAATGCCTAATCCACAAATGGCTTAGTACTTCGATATTCAAAATCTTTAAGGAGATCAGCTGTCAACTCTTGTCGGTTTCCTATCTCGATGGAGCATCTACGAGTGAATGTATGATGCGTTCACATAGCCTTATAAGGTTGATTAAAGCTTATGCAGCCATAATGTAGTGCAAACTTCCCTTTGACACTGCTTAATACTTATTCGATACATTTGATCACATTATGGACATTATTATGTTTTGATTTAGTATGTTGTGAGACATTTGATCATAGATTATTTTTATCTTGATTTGTTTATGATGCATGATGATTATAAGAGACACTCATATGTAGATGATGATATCTTGTTTTACATGGATGGTTTATGGATGTTGTTCGGACATGTGATTTTGGATATTTTTGTGATGATAATATAGTTGTTGGGATGAATTGTATGTTATAATGTTAAACTGCCTTGATGTTATTGTGATTTACATATTTAGATGATTTTGTGATTTTATTTGTATCATATTGGATGTTCTGATATGGCCACGAGGCTGAAGGAGGTATTTGTATTTTGTAGGTTAAAAATATCACAACAAAACATTGGGGGATCAGAGACCAACCACAATATAATTCTAGGTGAATTCGACAAGGTCACCATGACAACTTGTTTTGTGTATGTGTGATGTTTTGTTAGGGATTCTCATGGGGGGGGGTTTCCTTTATATGTGACCATGGGTTTATGTATTTTATTAATGTGGATAAATTTTATTTATTATTGTATGTATTTTATTAGTGATGTGTTCCTTTATTTAATTATGTTGTGGAGAATTAATGTGAGGAATCATATAATTAAAATTTAAATAAATTAAATTGGGATATGGGAAAGTAATAATGGAAGTTGTTGGTTCTTTGTATTAATTATGTAAGGGATGTGTAAGTTGTGTAAGAGTTTGTGTAATTTAGTTTTGGAGTATGAAATATTCCACCTCCATGACAAATTCGAATTTGTCCTTGGGGATGTTTTAGGAGGCTTGTGGGATAAGTAAAACTTGTCCCATACCTCTAAATTTAATTTACCAACCATACTTATGGTTGGAGAAGTGAATTGTGACTTTTATAATGAATTTTATTAATCATGTTGATTGTTTTTGGTTACGCTCTCTTACATTTTATTTATTTTTGTTGTCCCTTGAGGTGTGGGCTTTTGGAGTGTGCAAGTGACTTGTCATATTTTCACCCACCTCTTTATTGTGCTTGGGAGAATGGATTTTTTTCTTTTGTGTTTGAATGTGAGGATGTGTGATGTGGCATCCTACATGGATCCACATCATCCTCTCTTCTTCCCTCTTCTATAAAATTCAAACTCTTTGCTTGTTTTGGGTTGTTGAATCATTTTGTAACTTCTTTGGGCGCATTTTTCTTGTGTTGGAGCTCTTGTTTTTAGAGGAAGCTTGGAGAAATCTTTTCATACTTAGGAGATTGCTGTTTGGAACTATGTTATTGAATTTGAAAGCTTGTTGTTTGGAAGCAAAGTAACCATGGAGAGGTAGGAATTTAACTCTCCTTTTTATGTTGTTATTTTCTTGTTGTGTTGTCTGAATGGTGCATGTTTTGTTTTATTTGTTGGCTGGTTGGGTAGACTCGCCTTAGGGATAGTGTAGAAGAAGCTGTGGGGAATCCATGTGTGGGACCATGAGGAATGCCATTGGCATAAAAAAAAATTGGAGGGAGTTTAGGTTTGGGATCCACCATGGAAAAGAAATATCTTGCATTTCTTACTTTGTGGGGGCATAAGGAAATATGTGGGGGGCATAAAAGGGATTGTGGGGAGCATAAGGATTTGTGTGTGATGAATTATTTTGGAAATTTGTTTTGGTGGATGCCCAATTCCCAATTGGGAGGCATAAGCAACTTCTCCCATAGACCTTGCTCCTTTGGCTTGCATGATCAAGCCTGAGTTTTGATTTGAATGTTTCTATTATAGTTGAAAACTATTGTTTTGTGTTGAACTATGTTTTATATTGAAATGTGTGTGTGAAAGAATGTTGTGTGTTGTGGGAAGCGAGTTGTTGCCATGGTTTGAATCACACCTTTTATTGTATCTTGGTTAGGGCTCGGGGCCAATGATGAAGGATGGCCTCTCCTTTCATTGGATGTCTTGGTTGGGTGGAGACAGTTGCCTTTCCACCTCTTTTGTTGTGATCAACTTAGAGAAAGCGAAAATGTGCATGTTGCTATCCACGGAGCAAAGGAAAGATGTGGTTTGACATTGCCTTGTTAAAATATATTCATTTGTAATCCCTTCCCACTTGTTGTGGATAAAATTGTAATATGTATCTTGTGAATAAATGATGGACGTAATTTGATTATGAAGTTGTATGTTTGATGTGTGAAAGGCATTTATATTTTTTTTGTTTATTGGAAAGAAATAGAATTCTCATTTTATTCTGATCAAACTTGAAAGATGTATTTATGTTGAAATTAATAAAGGATTGAAAGATCTTCTCTCATATGCATTGTTGAATTAAAATTCAATGTTTCATTGTATGGCAAAAGAGATAGTCAAATATCTGTTTTGAAAAGAAAAGAAAATGTACGTGGAGATGATGTTGCATTTTATATCTTTGGGAATGTGTAAAAATGAGATTTAGTAATTGCTTTTGATTCAGAATGGTTTGTTTATAAACAACTGAATGTAATAGATTAGTTTAGGAGTGAAATTCCACGTTTATAGGATAAAATTGACCTCGATATAAACTTTATACTAGTAATAAATTTAATCAAAATGTAGAGTTTGGGCTTGCACATTCTAATCAGCTTGGAAACCTTAAAATTTAACATGATATAATAGCAAGGAACTCAAATTGACAAAGAAAACTTAAGAAAACAATTTAACCATAGAAAAATTGAACTTAATCCTTTCCTTAGCCATTTTTGTCAATTATTGAACAAAATTAAAACATGATTAAATTGAGAAAATTTACTTCCCTAAAACACTTTAAATCCTTCCTAGATAAATCCTCCATGTCTATTTAGCATGTTGAGTGAAGGAGGAGATCTAATTTAATCAAATTTGAAAGTTAGAAATTACTAGTTTGCTAATTAAAATCTTGCAAATCATTTTTGTAAAATTGACCACTTAAACCCCATCAAAATGTAAAATTTATGATTCTTGTGCAAAGAGGGCATCGAGATATTTCTATAAAGTCCTCATTTTCCCAAAACCAAGCTTTCTAGCTCAAGTTATGACCCTCTGAAGTTTTCATGCCTTGGCGGGAAAATTTGGGAAAATTTTCCCTAATGGGCCCGTGGCCTGAAAAATTCCCAAAAAAATCCTTTAAATTTTTTTAAATTTTTGGTTCGGAAAAATTTTGAATTTTCCTCTGTTGGCCCATAGCCAATCAAAGGCTTTCATGTGTCCTCACAAGACATCGGTGGAGGCGCGGTATCTTTTTTTCCCTTAGACCTTTTTAAAATTTTGGAAAATTTTCCATTTCTCCCCGCCGGACCATGGCCTATCACGGAGTTGCCATATATAGCAACTTTGGGTGCTTACGAGAGGGGTGAAACCCTCGTGACCCCTTTTTATTGAAATTTTTGATTTGGAAAATTTTTGTGTTTCCTCCCAAAGCCCCGCACTCCCATCCTCACCTTGAGAACTCTCTTCCACGGGTGCGTGGACCCACGCGCGCCATTTACCCTTTTTCCCCTTTGGCGAAGTTGCTCCAAAAATTCACCATTGAGCCTTTCCCTCTCCTTTTCCCCGTGTTGGCCCTTTGAGCACCATGTGTCCCTAGCAGACCTATGAGTGCATGGATGTTGTTTTGTTTTCTCTCCCTCTTGGGTGAAATGCCCCAAACTCTTCCATAGCTCCATCCTTCCCTCACCCTTTCCCGCTTTGGATCGGGACCCGTGGAGGCAAGGGCATAAATGGTAATTTTTCCTGTGTAAGGAAAAATTCCAAACGCAACCCCACAACCTACCAACCTGAATTTTCTCTTCACCCCTACTTGACACGTGTCCCGTTGGGGAAAATTTGACGCCTAAAGTCTGCATGGTCATAGCTTGAGTTTCTGAAGGACTTAGGAGGACTTCTTTATATCACCAGAAAGGTGAGAAAATTTTCTATCCAATGGGAATGATTTAGGGAAATTTTTGAAGCATTAAGTATGAGAAGAATCAAGTTGAAACTCTGATCTGTTAGAGAGTGGGTATGGGGTAAATTACTCCTAAACCTAACTGAAACTTCTAGCCCTAAAATTGAACCATGTGAACTTGAAAATTGTTGATGAAGGAAAATAATATTCTTATAATTTAGATATGTTCTAGAATCCTAATAGGCTCAACTAGTGTCTTGCAACTTGGTTGTGGACACTTCTAATCAAAAAAAAAATCCATAATTTTCTAACTAACCCTAGGTTCTTTCTTGGGTCTCGGTGGGTTGTTTTAATGGGCATCACACATAAATAAGGTGACAAGGATTCTTCACCTTCCATCAAGGAATTCTCACATGTTTAGATGTGAAACAAGGAAGGATCCTTCCCATGATAATATTGTATAATAGTAGGTGCATTACTTCGGGAAAACCTAATAGAGAATGCGATTCTCACCTCGCGCCACTCTAAAAGGTTATCATGATGGGTTTCCCACCAACATGTTATGGTATTGAGAAAGATATAGCTAAGCATCCTTCTCCTTTCGATCTCACATCTCCTTTGGGATTCCATTTCTTGTAGGAAAATATCGAGGGTCGGCTCCCCCAATATAACTTGGCAACTTCTTTCCTCCTAGGCACATGGTGAGCACACCTTTCTTACTCTCAACACATATCCTATTAACTACTTTTTGACTAACTCATATGTCTCATGCACCCAATTATCACATGCCACACTAGTTGTATCACTTACAGGTTGAGTTTCTTCCCCTTTGAATAATGTGTTTTATTGGATGCACAACTTCAGGATCTACGATGGTGCATACATATATTTGGTCTAGATCTCCTTCTCCAAAGGGTTCAAAGCATATGGTGTTGACTTTCCATCTATCAAAAAGATGTTAAAATTTTCCTCCTTATTCTCAAAACTTATATACCCCTTATTGAAATGTAAGTCATCATTGTTCTTATAGCACTAGGGGCACGCAAGTAACACTGGAAATTTTTCCACCTTAGCAAGTGCCAAAACTTCAAAGTCTCTAATGAATTTCTCTCCTTGGATAGTGATACTAGTATCCTTCAAAACTCAATGGGAATTGCCTTTGTCTTGTTTGTCATATATAGCACATTTGAGGATGGATATAATGGGGACCTTAGAATTTTATTCCACGCGTCCTAGTTATGAATGTTAAATTTTTCACCCATGTCAATCATGATATTTCTCAGAGCCTTCCATTAACCATGACATTCGGGGTAATTTTCTTATCATTATCAATGTTTTGAGGAGGTAGATTAACATGTAAAACCTATCTTTTGTGCTCTATTCCAAAGTGCTTGGTACTTTCTATCTTAACAACTCTCCTAGTAAGGGGATGATATTTTATTGCCTCAACATCTTGTATACCTCCTTGAAATTATCTAGATCCTTCTTTAGAGCCTCCATGCTCTTAGTTTTATCTATATGTTGCGACTACTCCTTCGGGTACTAGATCTCTCATTATAGGCTTTGAATCACATCTATGGTCTCCTAATAAGAATCCTTTTGATGAGTGGGGTCTAGATACTTCCCATGCACCAACTCTTCTCTTTTGACCATTGGTCTCTCGATTTCATATTTACCTAGTGCGTGTAACCTCATCTCATGTTTTTACCGGTACAAGTTCTAATTCCGACTCATGCACCACCCTTGGTATCAATGCAAGTCTAATTTCTTCACGCTTACCATCATGGCACCATTTTCTTTCCATTTTTTCTAGCTCATGTGTTCAAATAATTCTAGACACTCCTTATACTCTTACTTCTTCCCACACCAAGAGAAGTCATGTAAAGTCAAGACATTCATACTTGTAATTATCTGTAGACCCACGGTTATAACAAGTTCTATGAGGGAATTCACTTCTTCCACCTCTGCAATTACCACGACCCCTAAATCCTTTGTGAAATACTCTTCCATGATATCCTCCATCCATGTGTCATTCATAGTTACAACCATCATCCTTGGAATTATTTTTTATGTTAGTACGGGTGCACACCAATATCAATGGCATCATATATATGTTCAATCAATCTACAACCCTTGGTTTCATGAGTAGTAGAGGTGTAAATCTTGTAATATCGAGACACATTATTACGGATGAAGTGCTTGATAATAGACACCTATTTGCATCATGATCTCCATGGAAAATATCACATTCTACCATAATGGCATGTACCAATCTCTAAGGAAATTTTTCCTTCATATGTCCCTCTACCTCACAATCCATGCACCATATGCCACTACAAGTCTCATGTGCTAAGTTCACGAGATAACTTATTGCTGATTTTACATGGTAGCAATCTAAGATTCAAGAAAAGGACTAACATTTGGTGTTCATGCTTACCTGACCTTATCACATAGGGCAGCCTCCAAGACCTCATGTGGGTGCAGTGAAAGTCTTATACAACAATGCTCTCCTTAAGGGCATTATTGATCCTCCAAAAACTGATTAAGCATCCCGAGAAGGATGAATATAATAAGATAATTTTGATAAGAGAGTCTTAAATTGTGAATCGCACTCCCACACACTCTCTACCATACCTTGTTTATTCTCCTTTAGTGTGCTAATTCTCTTCTATTCAAACTCGGGAATATGGAATACAACTAAGAACATAACATATCTAGTGATCAATAGAACATATACAAGTCATATCAAAGCATCATGTAGCCCTGATACTCATCTTGGGTCCATAGGAGAGGTCTATAGTACTACCTTTTTCTAGATGCATATGCCAAAATCCATTCATATAAATCCACTGGAAAACAATAAAATAAGGTCTCATACTGACTCATGATACAAAAATTTTCTACCCATTTACGTGCATCAAACTCGAGGTCTAGTATTAAATGTCTTAGAAAACTCATCCTCCATGTTTTTAAGCCATACTTTGACACTATACAATGTCAAGTTCTCCTTCATCATGCACCATTCTCACAACAACTTTTAAAGGAGGTCCCGATAATAGAACTAAGATGTAGTCTCTTTTTACTTCTTGCTTTAACAACCAACCCAAACGAGTCGACATATCATCTAGATTGGTTTGGAAGCTCACCCGAGGCACACACAGGCACCGAGACCCTCCTTTATATAAGATTTGTGAGAATGATCACCCTTGGTAAGGGATTTCTTGCATAAACATGGAATGAACATACTCATTTTGGGAATTGATATAAAGAACTAGTCCTAGTCTAATGCATAAGAGAATGCTATAACATGATCAACTAAATGAAAGTAAAATCAAACCATGAATAATATCAAGATAACCCGTAACACACACATGAACATAAGGGAAATGTACAGATCAAGATCCATCACATGAGTGCTTCTGAAACTCTTCATTATATTCATTAATCAAATACAACAACCAATATTACATCAAAAGGGTTTCATCTCTGGGAACATTCATCATAGTAGATATTTATACATTACCAAGCTCATCATTACACAATACCTCTATCTTTCTATTTCTCTCTTCTTTCATACATCTCCAAAAATACTAACATATCTCCCTCCTTAACCGTACTAGAAAACCATCCATACGAAGAATAAGAAGGAATATCCTCTTAACCGCTCATCATTACCTATGAAATCCTAAAGGAATCCTCTTATGATTGCTCTACCACTACCCAGGAATATGTCAAATGTCATCATGCATTTCCCTTAATCAAGTGCATTTAGCATGAATTTTCTAGCTAAGCCTTAACAACCTCAACTCATTATCCTTTCATGATAACCATATTGATGCCCCTGGAATATCCTTTCCTTGAGATGCAACTCTCCATAGCTTATGTGCATATGTATCTAGTCATTTTTTTATTCACTCCTATGCATGTCTTTTCCTATTGTCCAAAACTTAGTAAGTCACAAATCCATCATTCTGGTACGAGCCTTCGTGCCTCTCCAATAAATACTTCTTCATTTTCCTTCACACCGATTCCACATGCCACAATACTTCATGCCTTAGGTACTTAGTTATTTTAAAGGTCTAACAAGTAACCTTGATTTGAAACAAAATTTGAGCCATGTCACAGGGGATATACTTGGGTAAAGCTGCATTGAGGGGTAGGGTAATTACTTTCTTTTGAGGTATAAGGTTCTTCATGGCTTCTTGAGTCACTTTGGATTTATTGGCATTAACTATTTTTTTGGTTGGAAAATCCTTATTGGGGGTATCCTTTGGGATATTAATGAGGAGAGTAATATTTTTTTTAGGTTTTGTCCCTCCCATTTTAACAGTCACATTTCTTAGATTATATTCTTTCTTCTCAGGCCACCACTACATTCATTAATAATTGTTTATCCTCCTCAAAAGGAATTCCACCATCATATTTCTTAATCATTAGTGATCTCAAATATTCAAAATCATGGTTAGGAAAATCAAAATCTTAGACCATATCAATATCAATGTTAGCAGTAGGAGGGACAAAATTTATTCGTTGTATATAATCCCAAAAATTTCCATTGTTTTTGCACTCAAAAATTCAATAGTAGTAGCTCCTAGTTGGGAGTTATTATTACACTCCATCATACAAAAACCACCATAAGTAGTACTGTCATAAAAAAATTTCTTCTTCCTCAATAGGGTCACATGGGGCATGTGGGAGGAAACATTTATCATACCATTTAATGACATGAGATTCTTCTACCAGTGAAACCCAAGTAGTTAATGGATCAAGGACTAAATTATTTTCTCTTGATGGTGGTTTATTTCCTAATCTTGTGGGGCCCTTTCCTCTCTCATTGTATCTTTCATCACCCCTAAGATGATTCCCAAATCTATTCTAGCCTTGGGGTTAGTGTTATCCCTAAGATTTTTGTCTTTTTCCTTCTCTGTGCTAGAAAGTTTAAAGGAAATTTCCTTGACTCCTCCTTCTAAATTCTTAACTAATTCTTCCAGATCAACTCCCTTTCTCATTTGAGGCTTTTTAGGATTGATTAATTTGACACCCTCCCTTTTGGGAGGTTTTCTGCTACCTTGATATTATTTTCTATCTAGACTTCCATGGAGAAAGATTGCCTAAAAGTCCCGGGGTTTTGTCTCTTAAATAGTATGTTTCCTTCTTATCAAAGGCATTAGAATACTTTATTAGGGAAGATTGATCACTTTCTCTCAATATTCCAAGAAGTTTGTTAAAGGTCTTATTGAATATAGAATTAAAATCTAAGACAGGTTTGTTGGGATTCTTCTTAATGTTCTCAAACTTTGAGAGAAGGAACCTTGGATCAGTCTTATCCCCATATTGCAATTTGAAGGCATTTTTCATTTCTACCCATGAATCAATAGAATTTTCTGGCAAATATTTATACCAATCACGGGCATCCTCCTCCAGAGTATGAATAAACAACTTCATATATACATCCTCATGCTCAATCTCAAAGTCTTCCATAATATTAGTAAAGATCCTAAGGTGTTGGTCACCACTGATGGCATTATTCCCTTGAAATTTATGGAATATATTCCTTGCATCATTAGGGACTGCATTGGGATAACCCACCATACCTATTAAATCTATAGGTCTATATACATTAACAACAAATGGGGGTCTAGGAGGTGGGAGTGTCATATTATTTTGAGGAGGTTTTTGAATATAAGGATTAAAATGGTATGGGATAGGATGTCTTTGATGCATGGGGTACGATTCTTAAAATACCAATCCTTCAATGGTTCAGTTTCACATAACACTCTATTACTTCTAAGTGATAAAAGAAGAAGATGAAAAATATCTATATTACTTGCAAATGAAGGCCCCTTACTAGCTTGAGTATAAAGATTTATACAGGGACTACTCGATCCAAAACTATCTAAGGAACTAGAGTAATCCTCTATCAAAGGCTGATCACTCTCAAAAATAGGAACTACTTTTGTCTTATAACCTTTGATCTCCCAAATCTCTCCAGACTTGTATCTTCTTTGGATTTGTCCTTCCCAGCTCTGGAAACAATTTTCTAGCAGGATCTGTCTTAAAGAAAGACCTTCTTCCTTCTAGCTTTACAAATCTTAATGATAGGTTTCAATGAATTGAAACTTGAGGAACTGATATTTACCATAAATTCTAAACAATATGGAGTCATCACTAAGTTCTTGCACCTTAGATGTGTAGATCACTATAAATGACTTATCAATTCAAACTTAATGATTAATTTCAACAAAGCTTGAAAAATCTCAATATCCTTTGTTAATATTTACCCCTAGCCAATAAAATTTAATGGAAATATTTATTTAAACCAAGAAAATATCGGAAAATAACTTTTGATTAGGCTCAGTTTTGTAAAGATCATGTATTTACATTTAAACATATGTAACACATTACCACATGTTAATATTTATCTATATTTGCACAACTAATTCCCCAGAAATGATGATGAGTAGTATTAGTACCCAAATTGGTTCTCCCTTTGAAGTTGAGAAACATCAATCAGGCTAAGTAGGATGCTTAGAGAAATATAGATCAGAATTTAAGTCATTTTATATCAAGTGAAGGATCAAACTATCTCTTTGTCACTTGAGCTTAGAAAACTTGGATAGCACCGTGCTAAGGGTTTGACCTACCCTTGCTACTTTAGGTTTTGCCTTCAACCAGGGTGAGAGGACCCATTTTGTAACATGTATTTGTAAGGGAAATGAATAGATTAACAATATTTGACTCTCCTTTTATGATATTGAGAGATAACCTTGAGAAAACAATGTCAATGCAATATAATCTAACTCTCACGAGTTTTCAACCTAGAGAATGTAGATTCCCTCTAGATACGGTTTGGGTTATGAAAGACAATAATAAAACCAACTTACTCTTGTATACTTTAGGTAAAGGATGGGTAAATTCAACAAATATCTTTGGCATTTATTTATAATCGGTGTAAGCATGGGTGGTTCTTGTAGGATTTATCAGTTATGGATGTATTTTGTTGGGGAATTAAGCAAGATAAAGTTGATTATACCAAATATTAGAGAAATTTTAACAAATTCTATAAGATATGCCAAGTAAGATGATGAACACACTTCAAATAACCAACAATGAACCTTCAACCGAGAAGATGTGTACCCACGAAATCCCAAAATACACAATTTCAAAAATTCTTTGAGAATTTAAACATAAAATATCATGTCAAAGACTTAATTAAACATCAAGAATCCCTTATCTATCATGCCTAAGATACACTCATAGACTAAAAATAACCTGTATCAACAAAATGGAAGTAAAGTGAATTTAAAATTATTTATTGCACAATGAAATGAAAGATCTTCTCACAACACAATTGTAATTACCATAATATTACCATAAGGATAAGATCTTATGTGATTCAGAGGAATTTCTAACATAATATTGTAATAGGAACATGAATAGCTACTTGAAACATATCAACTTCAAAAGCAGACACAACAATGCTCATGATTAACACAATTAACTCAAGGCTCATCAAATTTATCAACAAGGGAAATTTTCATTTACAGTCTCAATGCTTCTAAATGTCTATAAACTCGCAACCATATTGACATGATTCAATTTCAAGGCTCAATAAATTAATAGGTTTATCAAAGAAGTTCTTTGGAAAATGGTTTCTCTCAATTTACACTTTTCTCTAAACAATTTCAGAAAATTTTAACCCCCTATGTAAGAGTATTCTCATTGCATTTATACAATCTCAATCGTTCACTCACTTTTCACTTTCCCCCAAAAAGGTCAAATTTTCCAAGGAATTTTATCCTTTTAGGCTCTCAAATATGATCCATTATTGTTTCTTTGCAAATATTTCCTTTCTTACATTTCCAAGTGGAAGTATTGCAAGTGAATCACATTTTTCACTTCTATCGGATATGATTGGGATGCAATATTATTACCTCTTCAAAGTTTTCTAATCATTTCCTTCCCTTTGGTGTGCAAGGAAACTCCATTTTGATAATTTCTAGGTGCTCCCATATGGCTGGATATGACATGCAATCCTTTTCACCTTTTGAGAACCAACCTTGAAAGCAAGTACATACTCGTGATCATGTCTTTCAGAAATAATTATCTCCACATGGATCCCATCATATCAATCAAATTTTTTTTTGCATAATGCCAATTCCTTTTAAATTCATTTCCTTTGTGTTAGATGAGTGAAAAAAATTCTTCATTTGATGGAAATGATCCTATTTAACTCAGCTTGTCTGTGTCATTTTCATTATAAATTCACTTCTACTTTCTCACCAACATGCATCACTTTTCCAATTTTGAAATTGAAGAATTATTACAAAAAAATTTACTAGCACAATGGTGAGTGTAGTTGTAGTGAATAGTATGAGAGATATTTCTTCATAGGATTTAAACTAAATTATTCTACTTACATAGTCCAAATGAATCCTTTTCAGGATTTTTTTATAATACAAACCGGGGTATATAAAAGGGGCCCTTAACATATCGGCTAGTTCAGATCTCACTCCTTCCGATATTGGTCAAGATCAATCATGTCTTATCATCCTTCCAATCTATGTATTACCATCTCTTCGGTGGGAACACCGAGAAAACTCTAGAAGATTTTAAGAAATTATGGATCCAAAGGAGGCTGTTATGACGAGGGCAACAACATATAAGTGTCCCTTCTTGTATGATGAAAATTTGTGTTGATGGATATTCCCAAAGAGTCCTATGTACTTTACGAAAATTCCTACATTGATATTATACCTTCCATGTCTCATAAAATTAGAATAATGGAGAAAAGAATCATTTCTATAGAATAAAGGCAAGCAAGTTTAGTGTCACGCATAACATCCACCTCATAAGAACCAATACCATCCTCAATAAGGAAGAGGGGGAGTCAAGCTCCCAAACCAAAATTATCATTTTGTATGAAGAGGAATTGGGTCCTTTATCTCCTCTTCGTTCCAAAGAATCATCATCTACTTCTAGGGAAGGCAAGGGAAAGTCCACTTTCTAACCTTTTATTCTAATGCAATGGGATTCTTTAATGGAGAAAAATTATCGGGACCTCGTCATGTTCCTCGCCAAGAGAGCACACAACTTTCATGAGGAGTCACAAGGGTGGTTATAGTTCCATATCCCTTACTCCATCGGTCCCTATCCTGTAGCACTTGTTCTTTCAAGCCACTCGGCATTTTCCGTCTCATCTTTATTCTACTTATCCCATTTCTTATTAGCTTTGCTCCAACTAGTTTTTTCCCTATAAGTCAAAAGGAAAAACAACATTTCCTACAGGTGTTTCGGGTCTTTTGGATGGGTATCTTCTTATCGGAAGAATATTGAGCTAATGAATATCCATGATAGCCCTAGGATGACCGTTGAATCATTGAAGGATATGGAGATGTCTCAAAACTTGGAGGGGTCGAGTTGTGTTTATCAAAATAGCTCAAGGTTCAAATGAATTCATATATAGGAAGAACATGTTAATGAACAATATTCCCCCATTCAGAGGAGATTTATAGGTGGAAACAAAAAAGAGCTGAGCATTATTTCTCATCTTTTGTCCTTATTTCCAAATATGTAAGCAATTTTGATCAATGTCTAAAATTTCTTGAGTGATATTTAATCTTCATGAAATAATAATAATAATTGTAATGAGATAAAATAATAATTCAAGAAAACAAGCTCGGTCTTGCTCGTTAAATTTCATATCTACATTTTTATCTCTTTTATCATGTAATTCTCCTATGTTTTTGTATTCAAAACTCTTAGGTTTGATTCAATATTGTTTGTAAAAGAAAAAATAATTATGAATCAAATGGTGTCCATGATTTTTTTCCACCCACTACTTTTTTATATTTAAGAGCCTCAATTCTAATTTTTAGCCATGCCTTCAACTAAATTCCTTGGGACCTAACACTTTGTATTAAATTTTGTTGAAAATTGAGTCCTCTACCTATTTGTTTGGTCCTTTCACCGGTGGTGGCTACTTCACATGACACGTGGAGACCTGCGCATTTTTGTGTCTTCTCTCTCTCTCTCACTCTTTCTTACGAATCTATGCCTAAGTGACATGTGGATACTGTGATCTTTGCTCTTTTTTGACTTTTCATCTTTGTCTAGGTTGCCTTTCCATGCCTTAGCCATTTGGTGAATCCTCCCTCCTTGAAAGTTTCTTATTCTCTCGCACCTTTCCAAAGATACACCACATGGACACATGGATACCTTCCGCTTCATTCTTCCACACTTAGGGAAAATTGAGCCCTACGAAATAATAAATAATACCAAGAGGAAAAGAGAGGCCATTTTTCACAAGGATTTTGAGGGGCAACATAACTATTACATTCCTCAACCAAAAAATTTGATTCCCATGCTAAAATAAAGAATCACATTTGCATCCATCATGGTCCCATCTCCGAGCATATATTTTAAAATATGGGAAAATCAGTCAGAGAAATTTTTTTGAAGGCATACTTTGGATAAAAGGGTGATATTTTAATCAAGCACCAACATGTCCGACCTTAACTATGTGAGGATATTGAAGTGTTCCTATGATAATGTAGAGTGTGGATTCATTAAGGAGAGTGGGTGTTTTATATGGTAAGGATTTCTAAAGATAACTATCCTTAGCTCCCATATGAGATAGGATATCTTGGTCATCTTGACATTAAAGGATGTCTATGGTTGATGAGTCTTCATAAACCATTTCGAATGAATAAGTGGTAGTGATTTAGTGGAGTGGCCGGATGTATAATTGATTGGTCCTAATTATATAACATTGATTAAACAAAAAGTTAGATGGGATGGGTACAATGTCATCCGTGTCCTTGGGGTCTTCAAAATTTGTTTACCATGCTGGTTTTGGATCGAAATAGTTAGGGATGTGGCAAGTTTGGATGTAGTGGCTTCATACATGTCAGAGGTAAAACTTTTATAACCTAATACACTTTTATCATGATATTTGAGGGTATAAAGGACACATTGATCATGAACACCTTGCTCATAATGCCCGAGGTCAAAACCTTTCCACGCACAACTAATGGTGAAGATACATATAGGAAAAATTTGGGTTGTTAAGGTATTTGAAGTTTAATGTAGATGGCATGACATGATGCGAGTTAATAAAATGAGATGGTGGATTATCGAGTCCTCCATAAATTAATTTTATTTTAATATAGGCTCGGTCGTAAGAGATGACATATCGAGACAATAGGGTTGTACATGGGTTGTTTGTCAAGGTGACCATACATTTTAGGTGAAGGGATGGAATTGAGCATGAGGAGGTGATATTACACAAGGGTGATATGCTTCATGGCCTTAATGACAAAGGAATAATCTAGCAATGTGGAAGAACATATCAATATTCTAGTAGATACTTGATTAGATGACTCAGATGAGGACTTAGGTACAAGTACAATATTTGGATAGTACATCATGTAATATTCATCTAATGGGTTTGTATCAAAAGAAAAGTATAGGTATGACCCTCATGTTCATATTTAAGGCAACAATGAAGGATGGAAGGAACACAATGCATAGTGCATATTTAAGGGCATCCTAATAACATATTGTATCGAAAATCTTGTTTTGTAATGTAGAAGAGTTCGGGTAAGGTCTTAATGCTGACTTTGAATGGAAAGATAATGGTACCTAATGTGGATGTGATAGTTTCATTAAAGGATCGTGATAGAACTTGAGTTTGAGCAACACCCATATTGGAAAACTTAAGTTTGTCAAACGCAAGAAAACATATAATATTAATGGTTGTATGACTATATATAATGACCCTTTTGATGGAGATATCATTTATCTAAGCAGTAATAAAAAGTGGAAGGTCATAGTCTTTTGGTCTAAGAGAAGGTATTTTAAATGGTTCAAATGATATGGAGGTGGATGCTTTCGGGGCACCCATAAAGCTTGTAATGAGACTAAGCCATAAATTTATATGGTGATGGGTTGAAGAGCTTCTATCATGGCTTGATTATGACTAGGTGATGTATAGACAAGCTTGTAAAGTGACATCTAGATAGGGGGTTGGTGTAATTGTTTAACAATGACCTTTTTGTATCACAATAGAAGGTGGTGTTGTTGTTTGTATGGAAATTTTTTCTTTTGATGAAGATGCTCGATTTACAATCTTCAAGAGCCAAGGAGATGGAGACCTTAGACTTATTAGGGAGAGTTGATAATTCAAGGGGTGGACATATGGTGATAGAAGGGTTACGTTCTGAGGCGTAGGCGGTGCTTTATCATAGTCTTGTGAGCGTGTGGTGATGTGAATAATGTCGACTTGATGAATAAACATTTCGGGGTGGATTTCTCTAGTGATATGTTTTTGTATTTGATGTTATGTCGATTAAGAGGGAAGAAAGAGTGAAGCTCGACAATCTTTACAAATTTTCTATGAAAATATTTACAATCTTCTATGGAGTGGTTGTATGTTCTATGGTAATCGTAGAATGCATTAAATTCATATGAGGATGGTTTCCACCCTTGATGATCGATAGCTTGGGAGGTGGTAAAGTGATCGGTGGATCTTGTAATAAGTTTTCCAAAACAGTAGCATAACATCCTTTAGGTCCAAATGTAGATGGTAGTAAGGCTAGATGTTCATCCTTACGGGAGGAAACAAAATAGATTATTTGAAAATAGGTTTTTTACGTGGTGGTGTGGAGGCATGCTAAGGCATTACAACAGAGATGAAGGATGAGGGTTTTGTATGAGTGGAGGCTACGGAGATTAGAAAGATTATGTAGGATACATAGTGCAAGGATGGGATGTAGATCTCCATTAAGGAATAATGATTTTGCATATGGACTTATGATGGGGCTTGAAATATAAGGTTTACTCCTCTGTAATAATAGGGTGATTAAGCGGTATGATCATAGAAGGATTGTGCGGGGGATTCGATGAGGATTTCTAGGATTTTGAATGATGGTCTATTCGGGAGGTCCCATAGGTCTTGACTTTGACATGGAAAGAGGGGATCCAAAGGAGGGAATGTCCCTTGGATGAAAGTATGGATGAAAAGATGGAGGGCTATGAAAATGATACTCTTCATAATAATAAGGACTTCTAAAGACTTGAACTATGCCCTAATTATTAGGACCTTTTGAATTTTTAGATGAACTAGACATATTTGTCAAGGTTAGTGCTAAAGAAGGAGGAGGAAGAGTTTGAGAGGTGTGGTCTAAATGATTTATAGGTTTGAAATATTTTTTTCGTAGATCAAGAATAGTTATGCTCCATGGTTTTCTTAGGGTAGGGAATTTGTGCTAAGAATGTTTCAATTTGTATCATAGATATATTTTCAAATCTAGGTGTTGGCGCTAGTGGAGTTTTGCCGAAGGATAAGGATATGGGTATGGTAATAGTATGTGGTGGAGATGTGAAAAGGATTTGAGTAGAGACCGATGGTTCGGAAACTTCGAGCTTATCAGAATTTGGCGTTGATTATATGGGTGTTAATTTGGTAGGTGACAAGGGTGGAATAAGGATTTCAATAGGAGGAAATTTTGTATTCATTTTTTTAGATCATTAGGTTACGGGGTTGATTCTCTGATTTTTCTTTGTTGAGTGACAAGACGGAATACGAGGATAGGCTCAATTTTCGTTATTCTATTAATGGTATAGACTACATTTCTTTGTGGTTTCTTGGAGGAAAAGGGGTGATTTAGGAATGGTTGTTTGAATATGTCGATACTTTGATTTAGGGGTGTGTTTGGATTATCTAAGTGAAGGTCACCTTTGTTAATCAAGTCTTGAAGCACATTACAAAACATGTGACACTTTTCAATTTCATGACCATTAACCCTATGGTATTTGTAAGAATAATCATCTCAATACCAAATGGGTTTTGAAATTGATATATCAATGGGGTAGAATGGTGGAATTGATATTACATTAGAGGTGAGATATTTTCAAAAATTGTGACCTAATTTTATGTTATAGGTGTATATTTGCATTGTTGACGGATGTGTTTAGTGGTAAGCTTTTCATTAGGAGTGGATTTGACCACGACGACATTGGAAGATGATTTATATTTATCTAAGATAGATTTTGACGTGGGTGGGAACTCTATTTTTGGTTTCTTAGGACAAAGCTTTACCCATATATCCTCTAGAGCTCTCAATTCTAGCTTATGGGCCATGGTAAAGGCCTCATCAAAGGTTTAGAAGGTTTGGATTTGTAAAGTTGATGAAATATGTTTGGCATAGGAGCTGACAAAAGATCTCAATTAATTATGTATATGGTAATGTAAAGGAAAGGTGATTAGTGAAACCCCTCTAACAAATGAAAAAAATCGGTGATGTATTCATCTTTAAATTGTCTAATGGTATAAAGATCATTGATAGTGATTTTGTGGGCTATGTTTATGGAAAAGTGGTCTAAGAAAATGTACACGATTTGTGTGAAAGAATAAAGTGAGTGTTGTGAATTATTATTATACCACTCTAAGGTTGAGCCATCAAGATACATGGGAAACATTCTCATTATCAAGTCTTGATCATGGGATATTAGATAACATGCATGGAAAAAGGCATAGTTATGTAGTTGGGGATCCTCTTTACGATAAAAATTAGTAAACTTAGGAATTTCCTAGTAAGGTGGATAAATTTTATATGGTACATGAAGGATGAATAGGTTGATTAAAAATATGATCATAGGAGAGCACATTCTTGGATGTTGATGAAGAGGCTTATAAAGCTGTATATGTTTATTATGAGAGCTTGAAGAGGGTCAAAATGCATTGATTTCTACAGAGTAGAGCTATGTTGACTTGAAGACTAGTTGGGTTGCGATTATGCTTGATATCTTGATGTAGAAAATTTTATTGGTAAGTAAGGGATGTTTTGTTGAGGGATGTTTTGTTGATATGGAGCCTTATGTTTATAAGGATTGTTCTATTGCAGGATATGGTATTGAGGAATATTTTGTTGAGGTATGTACCACTAAGGTATGTTTTTTTGATCTCAGGATATTTTGTTGGGGGATTTTTTTGATGATAGGGGACATTATGTTGTGGGATGTTTTACTAAAAATAGTAGCATGTGAGGTTTGAATGTACTTGATACTCCAATGGCATCAAAGTTTGCATAAGAGGTTGTGAATATGTAGGTGCTTTCTAAAAATAAATTGCAAAGCAAAAAAAGATTATGCTTATTGTGGAACACCTTAGTGTAGGATGTTGTATTGTGGGATACTCTATTGAGGTATGTCTTTGTGGTGCTGAGGTCAATGGTTGTGAAAGTTGTGATATGTATTGTGAGATGGGACACATACTAGTGATTGCACTAGTATTAACCAATGGTGTTGTTATGGGAATGGACATAGTGATGTTTTGGATGGGAGTATTAACTTATTGGGAAGGCATTATTATGGAAGGGGAAGAAAAACCCAATAGATATGTTTGTACCTATGTAAAAATGAGAGGAGTGGCTGAAGAAGCGGTGGTACTACTTAGACCAAGCGTGGATCCTATAGAGGGAAATGGTGAAGATGTAGGTTATTGGTCAGATGTGTTTTGTGATGATATCATGTGAAATCCATCTCATGTGCCCTTCAACTCTAGATCATTCCCTATTTCTGAATGGATATAGTTCTATATGGACATAGAATAGAGATATTATATCTAAGAGTCACATCTTAGATTTTATAGTTATCCATATAAGTGGTTTGTCGAGACCAATAAAAAAATTAAATCACATGTGCATGATGGATAAAATAATGATAGGTGAAAAAACATAATGAAATATTTAGAGGTGGATATTATCGAAGGTCTTGTGGTGGTTGAGGAGGAATATTTTCTTAGGGTATATGTTATACATTTGGATCACTAGACCATTATCGGTGCGAATGTTGAAACATTTTCATGTGCATACGGTGGAAAGGCACATAAGGTGGAGGATTTCCTAGATTTATACACCCGCATATGTAAAAAATAATAAGGATAAAGGTACATACATGATTCAAATTGAACATGCTAAAAAAGGAAAGTTGGTACCAAATACATTAGATGAATTAAAGCCACATCCATTATTGGTCACTATGCATGTAGAAGCATCACATGCATGCGAGTAGGGAAAATCAAAACCACTCATCAAGTGAGAAGAGGTTGTGCAGCCAACAAAGTACCTAGATGTAAGAAAACAAAAGGAGGTATTTCAAGAGATGATATGTGTCATTAGAGGAATTCGGGGAGATATAACATATTAAGGAGTAGTGACACAAGATAGAATGTGCAAGCTATGTTGAGATACGAGAATAAGGGTCCTAGTTACCTTAGAGAAGTATGCAAAATGCTCAAATAAGAAAATATCATAACTCTTTTAGTAGAATGGTTATAGGAAATGGTAATGTGAGTGGAATTAGAAAGGTAGCGCTAGATCCTCCATGCCAACATACCAATACAAGATCATGAGTATGATAAGGAAATCACATTAGATGTTGTAATTAATGATTTATTGGTAAGAAATATTCTAATTAATACATGCACAGAGGTCAATGTATTTACACTTGATGCATGGAACAAAATGGGAAGACCACCATTACATCCTTATTTGAGAGTTTTGTATATAGAAACAAGACAAGGGCCATGGTTGATACAGCCTAGAATCCACTATATAAAACCCAGGCATGCTAACACACCACCCAGACTGAGTTGATCGCTCACTCAAAGCACACAAAGGTACCAAAGCCCTCTTTAGAGTTACTTATGCAAGATGTTAGTGTGATGAGGATAAAACATATATTCAGATCCATAAATAAACATAAACACTCTACAGTGCATAGTCCATATCTAGATCTTAGAGAATCACAAATTAATCAATAACTATAATAAGATTAACCATACAAAAACCAGTTATAGTTATGTTTAACACCATTATCCAGCCAATATACTCTATTACACTAAACACTGTAAATCATAAGAGATTCTTACATTATGAAGTATCACCATAAGTTATGCACACATCAGATTCAACATCATAACTCTACAATTATTTAGTCTCTCTAAACTACATAGTTCACTACTTATTTATTGGGGTGGGGACTTTCCCAACACCACTTACGCACTTCCCAGAGTAGGTCGCATCCTTATAATAGCCATGTTCCTTTACAATAACATGCACACATGTAAGTTTGCTAATAATAGATGTCCTATAGTTAACTGGAAGAAGTAATCCTATTATTATCTCAAACTCATGCATGGTGCTTATCACGGTTGCTCCTTCCCAAAATAACATGTGTGTGTCATGCAAGTCTCTATCCCAATGTGTGATCCATATGCTATCTCTAAAAAAATTATGTATCTATAAAAATGAATAAGTCCCAAATCAAAATATCCTAGCACGTATTTCCTTTCCTATCATTCTATGCCTTCAACTACACCTTTTTCCTATGTGCACATTCTTTGTGTGTCTTTGCCTTAGCACAATATTATGTCTAATCAACATTATGCCACACTAAATTCCATTGTCATCTCACAAATGGGATTTCTTTTTATGTTCCCAAATAATAAATAATAATAATGGAAAGAATATAAAGAATCACTTTACAAAAGAATGAATCTCTACTCTGTAACACCCTCTTCTTCAACTGGGAGGATCAACACTAGATATTCAAGTTTGATTTCTTCCTCCGGTATTTATCAGTCATCTAGTGTTGTCCTTATCTTCTCTAAAATATCTTTGGTGATGTCTTCAAAATCATCCTGGGTAATATTTTCCTTCTCATTCTATAAAAAATAGACAACATTGGCCATAACAGACATCATTCCCTCCAGAAGGTCCATCTTCTATACTATGAGCTTCCCAATCTCATCTATCCTCTCCTTATGTGGGTCTTGGGTAGCTACAAGGGCTTTGTGCTTTTGCTTTACTAGTACCAATATTTCTACGCACTCTAAAGTCGCATCCTTCATTTCTACATGGATTTCATTATCCTCAACAAGAGTTCTAGTCCTTATTACGCCCTCCGGAGCTGAAAAAAAAATCACACTTGGTCTTCTTTCCATAGCTCATCCTTTAAAGTCCTGGAGCAATTCCTTATAAGTAGAAATTTTTCCAACCATAGATGCCCTTGCTATCTCTGCTTATTGTTCACCATATTTTAGGTCAGGCATTTTAAATGGTCCATATTTCCACACCAAATCAACCAATGTGCATACATAATGCATTGTAGAAGGAAACATTTCAGAACCATTGGTTCTAAATGAGGACTTTCCTTTAGAATTTAATCACCAATCTCATTTTTCATTCTAATGAAGGCCTCTTTCTTTTTTCATTCTCTTTCCTTATCTTCCTTTAGGAGGTCTATCTCCTCATTTTTATCCTTGTTATCTTCCATTAGTTCCCTAATGGTGGCGACCTTATCAATATTCCTTTGTGCCACCTCAATAGATGCCTTGACTAAGGAATTTCGACCTACTCATCCGACATAAGAGTTGGTTGTATGGTCATGTGTCTACTCGATGTTCCTTCTTCACTCTCCTTGATACACAAAAATCCTTGCATACATCAAAATATATTCCATCCATGTGAGTCTACATGGACCAGGATAGTTTTTTCCTTGCACACGTAGTGGCCATATCAGGTCCATCAACTCCTACCCATATAACTCCTTCAAGTCCACTATACTTTAAACTGAGCATAGATGATTTTTCGTATGTCCTCAGCATATCCCATACTTTTCACAACATAGTATTCACTTCTCCTCATCCTTGGCTCCTTAGGAACCTGAGCACCAAGGTTTGGAGTTTGCTCTTCTTCTTGAGTTGTATATGGTGTGTTATTTTTCTCACACACAATTTATTGTACTTCCTTCACCCCTTCTTATTCATCTCTCATTTTCTTCATCTCTGGGCTCCTCTAAATATTCTAGTTACACTATATTTCCAAGTGCGCTCTTTTCAGAATCCTCTGCCTCCTCATTAATCTTCAAATTTCTCCTTCTCTTCATCTTAGGTGATTATTTTTTAAGGGAGAGTCGAGGTGATATTCTTACAGGTTGGGGTGTTTCTTTTCCTTGGGTCTTGATTATTTTGAATACCTTCTTGAACAGACGCTATTTAGGGATTACATTTATGTCCATGTCCTCTTCTACTTCTTGCACTTGATGTGGAGTATATGCATGCTCACTCTCCACTCTATCTTTGGGCTACCTCCGGCCTCTATGATCTAAGCCTCCACTATCTTCATGTTATTATTCTTCCTCATCTATCTGTATGGTCATAATAGGCTTTAGAGCTGGCACATTCTCCATTGTATGTTTTCCCTTAGGTGGCCCTGGGAGCATGAACTCATTCTCCACATACTTATTATTCTCTAGCCTAGGCTTAAGCTGAAGATATATGAGTGCAGATCCATTGTCCCTAATAGCCAAGCTTATTGGATTTATGTTTATGACATCTGAAATGAGCCTCTCAATGTAGGAAAACCAACTGGATATACATATGTTTTCCTGAGGGTATGGTAGTCACAATCTACCTTTTTTGCATTGAAGTTCAGTCGGTGTTCATCAAGAAATCGTGAACCGAAGCCTTCAAGTAGCACGTTGTGAAGGCATAGGGAATTTTTCACCATGGACTCCATGTCCCATCCTTCATGGAAAACCACGTAATGCAAAAATGTTGATACACTGCAAACTGTACTAACTTTCCTACTAATGCAGGTAGCTCCTTAGAAATGCACCACTCCTCAAATGCCGCATGAAGTTGGTCATACCATAGTTCTTCCCTTTTCTTGAGTGGCCCACTCATTGATTCTTCTTATAAATATTTCTCAAACCTCTCCATAAGGGACTTCTTATTTATGTGGTATTCCCAAATTTTATTCTTTAGCCCATCGAGCACTAGCATCCCAAATGCTTTGTATTTCCATGTTCCTTGTGCTTTGTTTTATTCAAGAAACTTCTTCAACTTTTCTATTTTCTTTATGGCCTTTTGTATCCTAACTCCTTAGTGGAAATAATAGTTTCCTTATCAATTAAATCACTTATGATATTTGTCCCTGCTTCTTATTTACCCAAAATTATAGGAGGTTACGAATGATGTTACACATGCCCCAATGATGATACAGGTCACCTCACAAGGTGTTCGAGATCCAAAGAAGCTCACGAAGTATATGTTAGCATCCCAAATGCTTTGTCCATGTTCCTTGTGCTTTGTTTTATTCCTCTACCTTTCTTTTCTTAGCATTTTGACCTTTAGTGATGAAATCACCACCGCAGTGGTGGCAGCCTCAGAATCCCCCGATCAGGTGGTGGTCCTATAACCACCACCCTACTCTTCGGTCCTTCACATTTTCTACACATGTTCTTTTGATCACGACTTGCATAATTTTCAACTTTTACCAGCTTTTCTCCACCACCTTGGCTCGTATTAATGTTTTATGTCCCCTGGAATAGTGTTTCTCCATTGTTTAATGGTAAAAGAGTTCCATTCCAAGTTACCCTTTGGTGAATGGGAATTCTATAAATAGCTGGTTTGTTTTCAAACAAATGGCCCCTCAACTTCTCATTTTTCATTGTTTAAGTCTGTCAATTTCTTGTTTAGAAGCTCATTTTGTTTTCATGTTTGCATCCATGCTAGTTTTCCTTGTTGTTGGAAGCCATTCGATCTTCTTGCTTCAGTCTTGTTCATTGTTATCCATACAAATTAGTCTAGAGTAGAGTAGTGTCAGTTTTAGATTGAATTCATTAGAGTTACAGGTTGTGTTCTTCACAAAGGTAGATTCTAGAATCTCTCGGTACCCTTGTGTTGTATTCCCAATAAATCCCGCTAGGAATTACATATGCCAAGCTCTGTCACTTGCTATCCCTCTCCTACTCGCATTGTATTTGGTCTATATCCAAAGTTGTCATTGTTCAAATACCTTCTTTTGTTGATGCTAGCATATACATGCTCTTCTGGATTCACGTGAACATGAAAGAATGAGGAGATCATTCTGAGGGGACAAAGTCATACACTACTGGATTCACCACTGTTTATGCAAATTCCAGGTTTTATCTGTCAAAGTTCTAGTTAAAACATATCAAATAGAGTAGTGAAATATTTCATTTTAGTTAAATTTCATTCTCGATATTGCCAGGGAAGTTGTGGGGATTGATAGTTTCTGAGAAACTATGATTCATTCCTCACTTTTGAGGTAGGATCGAGAATCTTTCAATTAAGTTAATCAGCTATCTAGTTATTTAGGATAAAACTCACAACTGCACAGGCAAGTAGCTACACCGGGCTACCTTGTTTGTTTTAATTTTGTTATTAGATTAGTTGTCATTTTCTAAATATATTAGATTAGTTTCTCTTTCATTTCCATTCAAAATCTTATCAAAATACAAAAATAGAGGAATATATATATATGTTGTAGATATATCTCACATAGTTAGTTTATTTCATTTCAGTTAGGCTTATATTGATCTTGTATGACAATCACGGGACCTAGGGAGCCCAGGGAATACATTTTTGAGCCAATCGTGCCTCAACCAAATACTGTTGCAGCAATAACTAACATAGACCAAAATCTCAGAATTCAGTCTTCCAAACAACAACAAACCTACAAGAAATCAGCTCACAAAGTTAAGGGATTAAACATAGAAGATGACAAAGCACACACGTTCTGGTCAAATCAGACAAATTATAGATTGCCTTGATAGACATCCGTATGACTGTAGAAGGACCTGAAAGAGAACAAACATTCGGTTGTGATCCACTAGTCCCACAACCAGATGCAGGAGACCTCCTTGTTGATATAGACACTAGCTTACGTATCCAAGTTGCCAAAACACCTGTTAGGTACTCGAGAAAATCATGTAACTTCTAGTTCTAAACGTAGAGGCTAAAAAGGCATATGACTACTGGATACTCGGAATTAGGAATTGATTCTTCACATGACCATAGGAGGTCCACAACAACCATGAACTTATGGTTGTGATCCAAGGTCCCACAACCCAACGGGCCTACAAATCAATCCAACATTGATGCTAGTTTGCAAACATTAGTGTTTAGATCCTCTCCACTCCCACCAGACATTATCACACAACTATCATTATTAAACATAGTAGCTAATCAAGCTAAATATTTTTGGACTAGACAGAGAATCATCCATAAGGCACAAAAAGATCCACTACATATTTAGCCATTCCATTTTCATGACCTTGTTGGGAGACATATATGAAGCACCCACATGTTATCTTCCACGTATTCCACAACCCATAGATCGGATCATGGCAGAGCTCGATATTGATTGGAGCCTTCGAGCAGCTATCCTCACCAAACGATCTATCACACCAATTCAAGTTAGGAGGGCCTTCTTTCCTTAGATTCATAGATCCTGCTATTGCGTGTTGAAGACATAAGATTACCTAACTATCTTATCTACATCCCATGTGTATTCCATCCCCCCACCGGCTATCTCTATCTCAAAAGGAAGAGCATTGTAGATTCCCATGCTCGCATGTCACTTTTCCATGTACAAAAGTGAAGAGTCACTTTTTAGATTCCCATGCTTCGTATATGTCACTTTTCCATCGCATTAGCCTTCAAATTGGTCAGCTTTACCAACAAAATTAGTGAAACTTAAAAAAGGAACAGTTTTCACTTTCACTCTTTTTTCTTTCATCCACCTTCACTCTTTCCCATTATTCTATGGGTATTCATATACCCCCCGAATATGTCGGGATATGATGCATATGGAAGACCTCTCCTAGGTCTTGAAGCATACTACGATCAACTAAATAGACAACCATCACCCTCACTCTCAGCATGGGGTGAAAACTATTCAACTAACCGATTTTCAACACAAACTCCACCTCAAAGGACTAGATATAGTTCTTCTTTCCAAATAGAGGAGTTGGATCAGCTCACTCAAATGCAACAAATAGAGCCTTCAAGCTCAAACAATATGACGCTCACTGGAGAATCTGGTTCATCTCCTCAGGTGTTGCTTAGACCACAAATTAGTAGACAATCAGATCCATATCTGTTGTTAGATGATGAATACTTAGCACATTATGCTAGGAGTGAACAACACTCTCAAAATATGTACCCATCTATAGGAGGTTTGCAAACACAACCCGAGGTCTCATTCCAAGAAAACACCCCCATCCCTCCACCTATAGGAAATGCCCTTGGTGAAACTTGGTAGGGCACCGATCAATTCATAGCTGGGTACCATATGCCTATACAACCTCAAGGTATACAACAAACACCACTAAGGAAAAATACCATGTCTTCACCAAATGAGGTCATCTCAGCCTTAGTTGAGAAAGTTAGAGGGTTGGAACTTGCTCAAGCAAGTCAAAATTCACAATTCATGCAGGCAAGAACTTCCAATCCTCCACATCATCCTAGCCAAATAGACCTCCTCACAGGAACAGGCACATTGGGCATGCCTCCTCAAGCATTCACAACAAATGCCAACTAGAACCATATTTTCTAATGCCACTCCAGTGGAAAATATGATACCTCCCGGTTTAGTACAAAACAATCCATTCCTGAGCAATGCTCCTCCATACTTAAACATGTATTCCAAATCACCACAGGGAGATATGTTCTCTTCTCCTAGCATATTCACTCAACCACAGGATTCCCTTATGCCCCTGCAAATACATATGCTATGCCATATCAACAACCCATTCCACCTCCACCCCCTCAGCAAACACCATCAATGGTCGAAACCTATGCAATAGGAACTTATTCAGAATATTTGAAAGAACCTTTGGACTTCACTATATGAAGCGTCATGCTTCCAAGACCTCTCCCCGATCTACCCAAGTACAAAGGAGAGGGAGACCCAAATGCACATATTAAGGCCTACGCCACAACCATTCGAGAACTACTCCCTTGGGATGGAGTTGTTGCTAAAATATTCCCAAAAATTTAGAGGGTATCCTCGATTGGTATTATAGAATACCTAAAGCCTCAATACATTCATTTAAACAACTCGTTTCAGAGTTCATCAAGGCGTTCGACATGAACAAATTGTTGAGAACAAGAATCAGGAATTCTTGCATATTAAACAAGAACACAATGAATCTGTTGCTCATTTCATCCAAAGATGGTACATACATCCTCTATTCTTCAGCAAGCACTCCAAACATGGATCAGATGGAACTATGTGATTTATTCCTTCATTCTCTCAGCAGAGAGATAAAGGAAGAAGTCTAGAAGTTCCCACTAAGAACTTATGATGAAGTACTCGAGAGCGCTCTCCGAATAGATCAAGCTACAATAGATAGTGGTCGCAAGACATATGGAACAAATGGGAGGTTAATCATCCCCAACCAAAACACTATGACTTATCCTACTACCACAAATGCACCAATCAAGGACCTAAAATCCTTAACAAAAACCGTGAGTGACAACAGATGGAGTGACTGACCAAACTAAAAAGCAAATGTTGTAAATGTTCCACCACCAGTTAACAACCAACGAAACAACAATTTCACCCCAACAATCAATGCGGTGGATTTTAATCATCCCCAACGACAACAACAACAACAACAACAATGGTAGATCCAGACATAGGGTCCAAGTCAAAACTCAACTGGATATCAAAACCAAAGACAACAAATGCAAAACTTTAATCCTAATAGTCAATAGTTCAATCAGAATTTTGGACCACAACACGTGCCAAACCAACAACCTAGGAGTTATAATCCCAACTCATATTGTGGTTTCCACAAAATTTGAGGCCATGACACTAGGACTTGCCATGATTACAATAAGTTCATGCAACATTTTCCAGAAGAACAAAGACAACTCTTCATAGATATGTTCTTAACAGATTTTGTGACACCGATGCCAAATACTTTCACAGGGGTAGTTTCCCTCAAAACGCACCTCTTAAGATCTTCAATGATCCACTTCCAAATCACAATAGCAATAATAAATTAAATCCAAATGGGATGAACAAAGGTGTAATGATAGGAAATAATGATCATGAAGCCTCAACTTCACTAAATCCACCTATCGCACCACAATTAGGAAATCAGCCATGAACCAAGATAGTTGGTCTAGTGGAGTTAGATACTGAGCTGCACGTAGAAGCCATAACAAGAACACGAGAATATTCTTCTCAACCAAATCCAATCTATCCACTAGAACCAGATAACATTCAACAAACATTGGTAAAACCCGTGGGTGCTTATGATTTAATTAATGACTTAACAAAGACCTTCTCTCACATCTCCTTTTTGGACTTATTGAAAAATTCTCCTGCCCATAGGGCTGCTCTTTTAGAAGCACTAGGTCTGGGTCATTTAATTAACATCACTCCACCTCCCAAAACACAAGTAAACCATATAGACTTTGATATCCACCCTCCAGGGCAGCCAGATAGGGATACCGAGTTTATATTCGACATAAACAAAATGCCAACAGATGCTGAAATTACACGTAGAGGTGATCGGCCTTGCATTTACAAGTGTGGGTTTACAATAATTATGTTAAACATGCAATGGTGGATGATGGGGCAGCAATTAACATTGTCCCCTTCTCTTTCCTTCAAAAGCTAGGATATGGAGAAACAAACTATTCCACAACAAGAAATACGCTAAGAGGTTATGATAGCCTTAAAGCTACTTCAATTGGGACTATAATATTACTAGTCACCTTAGGACCCAAGACAATCCTCACCGAGTTTTATATCATAGATCGGGAAACCAACTATAATATGATCCTCGGTCGACCATGGATACATCGCATGAAAGCAATCCCTTCTACGTTATTCCAGAAATAAGATTCTTACACCTAGGAAAGATATTCATAGCAAAAGGTGACCCAAAACCATTCGACATACACCTAGCAAACCTGAAGAAAAGACTGTGTTCACTCTAAGTTTGAACTCCCAACAAACCAACTTAACAAACCAATCGACTCAAAACCGAAGAAAAATTAATACCTACAACAAAACTAGAAATTACGAACCTAGTCAAGGGCATCCCAACCCTCAAGGATGAAGCTAACATTGTAGAAACAATGTCATTAGGAACTACTGCAAAATTTTTTGAGTTACTGGAACAAGATCTACCAATTTTCCTACCATTTGATTCCACAGGTATGGGATGTACCCTAGGAGTTGGTTCTCTTCCAACAGAGGAACTTTGCATGGTAGAAGTAACCAAAACAAAGAAGAAACAGATGTGAAGAATGTCCCAACATCCATCTTTCCTAGTAAATATTGGACTCTCCATTTGATGGAGCTAGATGTCGCTATGGAGCCGGGGTAGGTGTGATCTTTACTTCTCCCGAGGGAAAGATCCTACCTTTTTCTTTTAAGTTGAACTTTGAATGTACAAACAATGGCACTGAGTACGAAGCCCTCCTCCTTGGCCTCATCATAGCCAAAAGGATCGGTGTCAATAACATCAGAGTATTAGGAGACTCGCAATTAGTTGCAAACCAAGTCTCTGAAGTATATGAGACTAAAGCTGAGCACTTACAACTCTATAAAACAGCGGTATTAGATCTAAGAAAAATATTCAACTTCATATCCATTGAGGCAATCCCACGAGAACAGAACCTTCTCGCAGATTCAATAGCAACCTCAGCTTCGCATTTTACCCCAAGTAATGAGTTAGAAGATACAAGTTTCAAGGTATCACTTCGTACTGAACCATTGGTGAAGAAAATGTCAACAAACCCTCTGCTAACACATACAACTGAGAATGAATCTCCTATCTTACATCATGTTGATAGTGATAAAGTCACTCTCGAATATCTAAACACCTATGGAGCTACACCTTGCTCACCCTATAGTTGATCTTTCCCTAATACCACACTCCTCTTCCTACTTTGGAAATCCCATGGTAGAGTCTCCTCCACAGAAGGATCTCGATATCTATGAGATAGAAAATAGAGAAAGCTTGGAACTACCTCTAGCCCCACTTGAATTTGAAGAAGGTAACACTTCTTTGATAGAAGAAACCATTGACATAAACATTGGAATGGAGGAAGAACCAAGAATTTTGAAGTTAGGATCCTCGCTAACTCGGAAGAAATAGAAACACACACCCAAATCCTCAAAGAACATCAAAAGGCTTTTGCATTTAATTATAAAGAAATGATAGGTATTGCACCACAAGTTGCATGGTACATAATCTTGTCACTAAACCTAGATGTGAAGCCAATTAAACAGAAGTCAAGACCAATGAAGCCAAAAGTGGCTCTCATGGTAAAAGAGGAAGTAATAAAACTTCTCCAAGTAGGATTCATCAAACCAGTTGATTATTCACAATGGGTATCTAATATCGTCCCCATTCTCAAAAAGAATGGGAAGATATGCATTTGCATAGATTTTTGGGATATTAACAAAGCTTGTCCCAAGGATGATTTCCCATTACCATCCATTGACATCATCATTGATGCAACAACTGGATTTGAGCTTTTGTCTCTCATGGATGGGTTCTCGAGATATAATCAAATCAAAATATCCGAACAAGACCAAGCCAAAACCATGTTTATAACTCCCTGGGGAACTTATTGTTATGTTGTCATGCCATTTGGTCTTAAGAACGCCGGCAGCTACATATCAGTGGGCAATGACGTACATATTCCATGATCTTATCCATAAAATTGTGGAATCATATGTGGATGACTTGTTGGCCAAGGCCAAGAAGTGTTGTGATCACCCAGAGGTGCTCCGTATCATCCTCTCATGACTAATTGAGTATGGTGTCACATTAAACCCAGAGAAGTGCATTTTTGGTGTAACAGGAGGCAAACTTCTAGGATACATTATATCTTCATGAGGGATTGATGTTGATCCGGCCAAAATATGGGCTATTCTCAAAATGATCCCACCTTCGGATGAGTTTGGAATCAGGTCATTTCTTGGGAAACTCGGTGCAATCCGAAGGTTCATCCCAGATTTAAGCTTTTCCATTCATCCAATCAACAATCTACTCAAGAAAGATTATAGTATCGATTGGACTAAAGACTGCAATGAGGCTTTCAAAGTAGTTAAGTGCTTCTTGTTGTCACCACCCATGCTAATGCCTCCCAAGCCGACTCACCCTTTGATCCTATACTCACGAGCCACTCATGTCTCGTTGGCCTGCATGCTGGCTCAAGAAGATGATGATAAATGAGAACACGTGATCTATTTCATTAGCTGAACATTACTCGATTATGAAATGCATTATACACAGGTAGAAAGAGAATGCCTTGCCATAGTCTTCACCACAAAATGTTTAAGACATTACATGTTAAATCAAGAAACAAGGGTCATTGTGAAGACAGACCATTTACGGACATTCCTCACGCAAGGGTCCTTGTCTAAGAAGGTTGGACATTTCATAACCCTAATGGGAGAATTTGAGTTAACATTCGTAAACCAAAAATCCATCAAAGGACAAATCATTACAGACTAGTTAGTTGACAATCCACTAGATGGAGGTGAACTAGTAGATCTAGACTTTCCCGATGAATGTGTATTCTTTGTCAAAACCAGACCCCCCATCTCTACATGTCCCTGGTATACTGATATCATCAATTTTATCATGGACCATACATACCTAGAAAGTGCCACATCACAACAAAGAAGGTGGTTACACATTATTGCCACTAAATATGTTGTTTTAGACCAAGTGCTCTATCGTAGAGCCTTCGACGACATGCTTCTAAGATGCATCGACATAGAAGAATCCAAGAGGATCCTTCATGAATCCCATAGTGGGATATGTGGGGGCCACTTTGGTGGTCACGCCACCACTCACAAAATACATCGGATGGGCTATTTTTGGCCCACTCTGAACATGACGTAGTGGAATTTGTACGTAAGTGCCACAAATGTCAAGAATTCTCTCACGAGATTCACATGCCAACACAATCCCTACAACCAATAGTGACTTTGTGGCCCTTCTCCACTTGGGGTCTGGACTTAATAGGGAAATTCTCTCCCTCATCAACCGATGGCCATAATTTTATAATCACAGCCACAGAATATTTTACCAAATGGGTGGAGGCCATGCCTCTCACCACTGTACCAGGTTTGGTGATTGCCAAATTCATTTTGAACCAAATTATCTACAGGTATGGTGTCCCACAAATCATTATCTCAGATAATGGCACGTCCTTTAAGAATGATGAAGTTCATGAGCTATGTAGCAAGTTCAAAATAAACCATCACACGGCCTCTCTTTACTACCCTCAAGCCAATGGGCAGGCTGAAGTGACAAACAAAATGTTGAAAGCTATTCTCCTCAAAATGGTAAAAGAAAACAAATGAGATTGGCATTTAAAATTATATCCGGCCTTGTGGGCCCACCAAACCTCAATAAGAACACCAATAGGAGCAACTCCTTTCTCACTGGTATTTGGGGCAGAAGTAGTTCTCCCACTTGAGGTTGAAATACCCAGTCTCCGCATCTCACTACAAGGGATTCTAGATGAAGAAGCTTATAGAGAGGCACACCTCTCCCAACTAGAAAGCCTCTAAAAATGCATGTTTGGTCATTTTATATGTGTTTGGTCATGTTTTGGTTGTCAGGACATAGTTTCTTTGAAAGTATAAAAACTACAAAAAGTTGGACATAGTTATATGCTTTGACCAGGGAGGCACCTAAACTAGAAAGCCTAGATGAGTCCAGGTTGCAAATGGCATAGAGCCTATGCTGACCGGATGTGCCAGCAGTATAACAAAAAGGTCTATGAGTGAGAAATATATGAAGGAGATCTAGTTTTAAGACTAGACAGCCGGATCGATAAGAAAACCGTGAAGGAAGAAAGTTTTGGCCCAAATGGTTGGGCCCATATCGAGTCATGAAGGACTACGGTAATGGTGTGTATCTCTTATGCACACTAGAGGGTGAGGAATTTAGTGAATCAGTCAATTCCTTGCATCTTAAATGGTTTTACGCATGAAGCATCAACACTATTTGTATAATTATATCTACATTACATATTCATTTAGATAGGTTCATTTTGTTCACTCGTTTCATAAAATTTGGTGATCAAGGGACTTATTCTTAAGCAATTCATTACAAACTTCTGATAGTATTGGCAGGAGCTTTCAAATCATACTTCTTCATTTTCATAACATCATCAACTGTTTCAGAATCATTTCATCAATTAAAGCTAGATATGACAAAGTCTTAACGGTAGCCATACCAAGGCCTGCATGCTTGTTCTCACTTTTGGTTTCTTCCTAGGGTAGGTGTCTTGCCTATGGTCTATTCTAGAAGCTTCATGGTGTCACATCTATCCCACATATATATCTCTTTGGAAATAAGAACATACTGACATTTTTCTCAAGTAAGTAAGTCAAATATAGATCAAATAGAAAATTTTACTTTTACACATTTCCTTGCCCTACCAACCTTTGGTGATGAGCTTGCATCTCTTACTAGTGACGTAGGGTTGGGAAAGGATGGGAATGCCTTTACTCACCTATGCCTTGTCCATGGTGATAAGCCCATGCTTCCTACTAGTAGCATGGGGCAAGGTGTAGGGGGTCCACTTGATAGAAAATGTTAAAAGTCATAAGAAAATAGTTCAAACAAACTTTTGAAATCTTGAGTCAAAACAAATGAATCAGATGTCCAAAATTCCAAGAGAGTTCAAAACCCTGAAAACCAGATTTTGTCAACCAAGTGGCCATCTACGGATCTAAGTCTAGATAAACTGCAAAGCAAGTTACATTCTAAACTATGGAGTCACTTGAGTAAGATAGGTTTGTAGCATCCTAATTTGGTTCCACCAACTCTTTGTCTATCTCCCATCATTACCATTTCAACACACCTCATAGCTTGTGCCCTTTCTAGCTCTCGGTGGTGAGCCCTCGCATCTTACTGGTTGCGTGGAGTTAGGAGTGGGGCAAGTTCATCTGCTCATCATACTAGCTCATCATCACATTTTTCAAAACAATATGAAGTACCAAGAAAATTGCTTATAGAAACTAAAGTTCAAGATCACATAGTGTCCACATCATCATACATCAGCATCACAAAATACAAAAAGAAAACATTTGTGATATTTGTTCTCCATTGCATACATTCTGAAAAGCATATAAAAACAATTTTTTTACAAACATCTAATATACATGTGAAAATGAATCACAAAACTCTAGGTACAAAGAAATCTAGATCCAAAAAGAGATGTATATATATATATATATAAATTAGGTTTTATGTACAATGCCATCATGCACTAGGCATGGTCAAAATGCTCAATGAGCCCGAAAATACAAAATGGTCATATAAACAATCTAGCAAGAGTCACTACAAAAAGAGCCAAGTGGCCTCTCAATCCCTATGGGATCCCTCAGAAGGTGCACGATCATGTCTAGGACTCGGCTATGCCGGTGCTCTAAGTGCACTGAGGGCTCGTGATCCTAAATAGTAGTTGTAGCCTCGCTATGAGAGCGGCTCCTCCTCATCAAGCACTCTGCAGCCCTATACCCGGCTACCTCGGCATGGAGGGAAGTCACCATCTTGGCCACATGCCAGATGGGGGAAAAACATCGGTATGCCTACCGGCTATTGAAGGCTCCCCTGCATCCACAGATAGCTCGGCACGAGTCTTCTCCATGGGGAGCATCAGGGTATCAGTACATACCCGTGAATCAAGTCTCGCCACTCATCAAGCAGTCTCTGCAAGAAAAGGAGAAAACAAATTAGAAAATGATCAAAAGGTAAAACCAAGGATGAACAAAAAGAGAGGTAGCAACTAAGGCAATTCTAGCTAAAATAAATATCAAAAGAAGAGTGACAACTCACTCGGATCTCCGGGCCTCCAAGAAGGATCTCTGGGATCCACACCTACCATGGATGCCGCTACTAACTGATGTCCTCCTCCCACATCTGGGACAACATGGCATCCTGCCATGGACTCATCCTCTCCACCTAAGTCCTAAGAAAGTAACTCCTCTGAGACTAGAGTCACCCTCTCCATGCACGCTCTACTCTACCCTCTCGGCCTGTAAAATCTCCTGAGTGTCATGCCACTCGGGATCGCTATCCTCTCCCCCACCTAACTCACTGACCTCCATGTCCTGTCTCCTCCCTCTCTCTCCCCGTGAACTCCTCAAACTTAGAGTCTATATCAATGGGGTCATCACTGCTATGGGTAAGACCGGCGGCAATCCAAAGTAAAGGTGCTGAGGAGCACCGACTCTCACTCGGGTGCGTACCACCCTCTTGGCTGCAATAGGGATGCCAGGAGTAATAACTATCCAACCCCGGCCTCTAGGACCTCCCCTAGCCTCCCGAACTGATCTGAACACTGGCACCACTGGGGGAAGCATGTCAATATAAGCAAGGCCGAACTATTGAGGCACTCGATCAAAGGGGTGTGTCTCTACCTTCCCCATCCTATCCACAAGCTGCCCTGTAGTAGAGCAAGAAATCAAAGTGAAGGTCTCCTCACCCCACAACCCTGCCATGGCCTGATAAGGTGTGGCCTCCATATCCTCAGTAGTCAAGGAAGCAACTAGCTGGTGGGGTGCTCTAAGCACCATCATCTCTATCCATCTAGCTTGCCCTCACGGCTCTAGGATCTACCACCTCTATGCCTCTCCCATAAGGGATGATGCGCTCATAGACCCAACTCATAACTAAGGTCGGATGGCTCAAGTGATTGTCCCTGTAATCGAACCACCTTGTATAAGTCGTGATAGGTGGTCCCAAGTATATCGGCTCCCCAAGCATAAATCGACCATGTGCCTCAATCTGTGTGATGATGGGGGCCCAACAGTAGAGTAAAGTATCCCCTCCCTTGTCTCCAATCAATCTCAAAGCAAGGATGCCCATAATGGCCTGACGGATCAGAGGGATGGGCAAGCCAGGAATAGAACGGACCTTCACCCCCTTCTTCGAACCAGTGGAGACAACTGCGTCTCCCATATAGGTGGCCCACTGAGTCACCTGAGCTCTGGATACTGCTGTATCAAATGAAAGTCTCCTCCCAATAATCGGGACTCCCAAAATGTGGTAGACATCCTCTAGGGTGATAGTCCACTCACCCCTAACACCTGGAAATCAGAAGGTGTTCCGATCTGCATCCCAGTAAGAGAATAAGTCACATAGTATGTGACTGGCAGGTGTAACGTGGGGAACCCGTGTGATCCTCAATATACCTGCCCTCTGAAGTGTATCCTGCTCATCCTGAGAAAGTGCATCTAGCACTGCTAGAAGCCAATCACTCTCTCTCTCTCTCTGGCTCCATCTGATGTACTCTTCCTTCTTCTGCAAAACACACAAAAACACGCAAAAAGGAGCAAGTTAGTATCAAGATTGCAATAAAAAATCATTAAAGAAAATAAGAATACTAAAAATGCAAAAATAAACTCAAATCAATGTTGTTTTAACATTCTGAAGAGAACCGCCGCCCTGAGCAGGGCGGTGGTTCCACAACCACCACCTTAAAAGGTGGTGGTCCTGTAACCACCACCCTACTTAGGGCGGCGGTCCTATCCCACGTTTCAAAATGGGTCGTGCCCTAAAATGCTTAAAAATACAAAAATTTGACCATTTTAGCTAAAACAAAAGCCTACCCATTAGGCGCCCCCTAAGAGACACATTTAAAACTGACATTTCTAAAAATGACCCCCCAAGACAAAGATTTCGACATTTTAACATTTTTAGTGCAAAAACGTTAAAACAAGAAGAACTAACCTGAGATCTCACAGGTCGATGTTCCGCTCACGGAGGCATGATCGCTATCTCACTACGAACATTTCAACTATACTCTCATCGGAAACCATCACCGTGGGTCCCAGAGCTCAAAAACTATCAAATCGACACACAAATGAATAGGAAAATGGTCCCATTATATATATATATATATATATATATATATGTATATATTTGACTCATTTTGAATGCCCCTTTCAAGGTTTAGAGTGCCAACGGAGGTAAGTTCTCATCCCGCACAAATGGTAAGTCCTCATTTCATACTAATTTAGTATTTATTTTTCGATTTGTTTTGTCTATCTGCACTTGAGTCTTCTTTCCATTTTACAAGTAGTGGGAACTTGGATGGCGACATTTTGACACATGGGCATGTCAGGTATAATTTCTAACTTCCCATTTTGGGACCGCCATAACTCAGACCCACCATTTTATGCCTCTTCATGGTTAAAACACTTCTCCGAGGGGGCAATATGTACGTACCCAAAATTGTAGGGTATTGTGCCACCGAACGATGTTACACATGCCCCAATGATGATACAGGTCACCTCACAAGGTGTTTAGATTCGAGAAGCTCATGAAGTATATGTTAGCATCCCAAATGCTTTATCCATGTTCCTTGTGCTTTGTTTTATTCCTCTGCCTTTCTTTTCTTAGCATTTTGACCTTTAGTGATGAAACCACTGCCCTGGAAGGGCGGTGGTCTTATAACTGCCGCCCCGATCAAGGCGGTGGTCCAGAATTGCCACCCTACTCAGGGCGGTGGTCCTTCGCATTTTCCAGCACATTCTTTTGATCATGACTTGTGTAATTTTCAACTTTTACCAGCTTTTCTCCACCGCCTTGGCTCGTATTAATGTTTTGTGTCCCCTAGAATAGTGTTTCTCCATTGTTTAATGGTAAAAGAGTTCCATTCCAAGTTACCCTTTGGTGAATGGGAATTCTATAAATAATTGGTTTGTTTTCAAACAAATGGCCCCTCAACTTCTCATTTTTCATTGTTTAAGTCTGTCAATTTCTTGTTTAGAAGCTCATTTTGTTTTCATGTTTGCATCCATGCTAGTTTTCCTTACTGTTGGAAGCCATTCGATCTTCTTGCTTCAGTCTTGTTCATTATTGTCCATACAAATTAGTCTAGAGCAGAGTAGTGTCAGTTTTAGATTGAATTCATTAGAGTTGTAGGTTGTGTTCTTCACAGAAGGTAGATTCTAGAATCTCTCGGTACCCTTGTGTTGTATTCCCGCAATAAATCCCGCTAGGAATTACATACGCCAAGCTCTATCTCACTTGCGCTATCCCTCTCCTACTCGCATTGTATTCGGTCTATATCCAAAGTTTCCATTGTTCAAATACCTTCTTCTATTGATGCTAGCATATACACGCTCTTCTGGATTCACGTGAACATGAAAGAACGAGGAGATCATTCTGAGGGGACAAAGTCATACACTACTAGATTCGCCATTGTTATGCAAATTCCAGGTTTTATCTGTCAAAGTTCTAGTTAAAACATATCAAATAGAGTAGTGAAATATTTCATTTTAGTTAAATTTCATTCTCGATATTCCAGGAAGCTATGGGGATTGATAGTTTCTGAGAAACTATGATTCATTCCTCACTTTTGAGGTAGGATCGAGAATCTTTCAATTAAGTTAATCACTATCTAGTTATTTAGGATAAAACTCACAACTGCACAGGCAAGTAGCTACACCGAGGCTACCTTGTTTGTTTTAATTTTGTTATTAGATTAGTTGTCATTTTCTAAATATATTAGATTAGTTTCTCTTTCATTTCCATTCAAAATCTTATCAAAAATACAAAAATAGAGGAATATATATATGTTGTAGATATATCTCGCATAGTTAGTTTATTTCATTTCAGTTAGGCTTATATTGATCTTGTATGACAATCACGGGACCTAGGGAGCCCAGGGAATATGTTTTTGAGCCAATCGTGCCTCAACCAAATACTATTGCAGCAATAACTGACATAGACCAAAATCTCATAATTCAAGGTCTTCCAAACAACAATAGACCTACAAGAAATCAGCTCACAGTTAAGGGGATTAAACATAGAAGATGACAAAGCACACACGTTCTGGTCAAATCAAACAAATTATAGATTGCCTTGATAGACATCTGTATGACTGTAGAAGGACCTGAAAGAGAACAAACATTCGGTTGTGATCCACTAGTCCCACTAGCTAGACGCAGAGACCTCCTCATTGATATAGACACTAGCTTACATATCCAAGTTTCTAGAACACCTGTTAGGTACTCCGAGAAAATCATGCAACTTCTAGTTCTAAACGTAGAGGCCGAAAAGGCATATGACTACTGGATACTTGGAATTAGGAATTGATTCTTCACATGACCATAGGAGGTCCACAACAACCATGAACTTATGGTTGTGATCCAAAGGTCCCACAACCCAATGGGCCTACAAATCAATCCAACATTGACGCTAGTTTGTGAACATTAGTATTTAGGTCCTCTCCACTCCCACCAGACATTATCACACAACTATCATTATTAAACATAGCAGCTAATCAAGCTAAAGATTTCTGGACTAGACCAGAGAATCATCCATAAGGCACCAAAAAGATCCACTACATATTTAGCCATTCCATTTTCATGACCTTGTCGGGAGACATATATGAAGCACCCATAGGTTATCTTCCATGTATTCCACAACCCATAGATCGGATCATGGTAGAGCTTGATATTGATTGGAGCCTTCGAGCAATTATCCTCGCCGAATGATCTATCACACCGGTTCAGGTTAGGAGGGCCTTCTTTGCCTTAGATTCGTAGATCCCGCCTATTGCGTGTTGAAGACATAAGATTACCTAACTAGCTTATCTACATCCAAGAGGTCGGGTGTGAGGAAGAGTCACTTGTAGATTCCCATGCTCACATGTCAATTTTCCATCGTATAATTCCCTTTAGTCCTGTCAATGTGGAAATCAAGGTTGTTGTGATCCTTACCCTCCATCCAACAAAATAGAAAAAGTCCTCATGGACTCTGCTCATAAGCCATTGGTATAAAGCCTCTAGTTTTCCAAAGTATGGGAGTTCATATAATTGATAAACCCCTACCTTCTTCAGTAACTTCTCTCCAACATCATCATATATTGGTATATCATCCATCATGCACTTATTGGTCTTCTTGTTCAACAACGCATCCAATTCTCCCCTATTATCGGTGGTGTGATGATTGTAATCACTTATCTTGCATCAACGAATGTGGGAATCATAATCCCGATTGAATATTACTTCTTTTGGATATTACATCTCTAAATATTTACTCTTGGGCACAACTTAAACCTCAACCTCCACCTTTTTCTTTCCTTTTGTATGCATTGTAGGTGCTTTCTTCTTTGGTGCCATTTTAAAATCCTTCCATTTATCTTTTGTGTTAAGTAAGCTCAAACCTTAACTCAAAATCATGTTCCCTAGCTCAAAACTCCATGTCCTAGCTCATTCTCAATTCTTTTGCTTCACTCAAACCCTTCACCAATGGGGACACAAGCCTCTTCCGTCCATAATTCCATTCTCCATGTCTACTTTCATAGCTCTTCACACCTCAATACGATTTTCTTGGATCAATGCAACATAGCTCACTCGAATAATTGTGATCCCAAAGGTAAAAATGAACCTGCATCACATCCTTATATAGCTTTTCAAAAATTTAGTACATTTATTACTCCACCTACCAACAATCCTCTCATTAATTGATCATTTTCCCAATTTTTGCACAATACACCTTCACACCCCAGCTATAACCTTGTATCACACCTTCCTACCTTATGACTACAAAATTCTCTTCCATGTGCTTTCATGCCCCGAGTACCTCGCCACTATGCTTTCCTCTAGTAGTTTCCACAATTATTGCTTACCTCATGTTATATTGTTCCTTCATCTATTTCCATTTATGGTATTCTTTAGAAGTAATCTCCTTTCTAACAACTTCTTTCCATACTTGAATACACCTGTAATATTTTTTCCTCATGTGTACCCATTTGTGAATAATAAATAACAACCACCCCACACCAATGGTATGTGCAATCCTCTACACATAAAAATACTTTAGATTGTAATTAGCTTCCAACACGCAAACACACTTATTACATAAAACACCATACTAAATTGAGAATGTATAGTGACGAAGAAGAAAATACATTAAAGGAAATACAAAAAGGGAAACCTATACTAAATGGCAATACTACCTTATTACAAGCACCAAGAAGGCTTATTTATAGTAGGGATTCACCCTACTCCCATTGAAGTAACTAGGTTACTGTATTCCATCAAGCACCTCTAACTGGAAAGCATCTAAGTCAAGTATATGAGTGATAACATATGGTCCCAACCAATGCACCTTAATTTTTCATGGATGGTATAGAAACTTAGAATCATAAAGAAGTACCATTTGTCTAACCTCAAGTTTCTTATCCTTGACATGTCTATCATGCCACGCCTTTTGCCTAGCCTTTTCCTGCTTCTGACTCTAATGTTCTATGGTGCGCCTCTCATCCAATCAGTATCAAATTGTCAATTATTTCTTCTAATGCTTTCTCATCAAGTAGACCTCTAGCACACGCAATACACAAAGAAGGTAACATGAATTCCATAGGAAGAACTACTTATATGTAAAACACCAACTGAAAGGTGTGGCCTTATGCAACCTCTTATAGGTTGTTCTATATGCAAAAAAGAAAAAGAAATTTTATCATCTTGATCTTTCCTTCCAACATCACAAAATTTTGTCATGGTTTGGCTCAATATCTTTTGAAGGCCTCGGTAGTACTATTTTCCTAAGGATGATAGGGTGTAGTCTTGTGGTGCACAACCATAAATTCATCCAATAATATCTTGATTGTCTCATTCAAGAAGTGTGTTCCCCTATCACTTGTCAAGCTTAGTGGGCATCCATACCTAGTTAGAATATTTTCCCATAAGAACCTGGATATTTTATTTGTACAATCCTTTGTAGGCATTGTTTATGACCACCTTGTAAGATAATCTATGCAAGTGATGATATAGTGTGATCCAATTCTACGCATGGATGGTGAAATAGGACCCACAAAGTCTATATCCCATTTCTCAAATAGCTCTGCACTAGGAATAGGTCTCAAAGGCATTTTGTCTCTTTGCCCAGGTTTATCAAGGTGTTGATAGTGATCACACACCTTACAATATGCTTTACAATCCTTATACAAGGTCTCCCACCATAATCAAGTGAGTAGTATCTTACGTGTGGTGGCGTTACCTACATAGTGTCCACCTTAAATACCACTATGATCCTATTCCATGATATCTATGTGCTCATGTTCTAGTACACACCGGCGCATTACTTCATCTCGACCTAGTTTGTATAAGTAACCACAAAACATCATAAAGGGTGCCATGTGAATTACAAGTTGTTTCTTTTCTAATGATTTCATTCCTTAGCACCATTCCTATGCGTAAAAAGATAGGAATATCCTTCAACTCAAAAGGCATGTGATGTAACCTATATAAGTATGCATCTGGCATTTTATCTTTAATTATTTGTGAATCCTCTCCCAATTGAATCCTTGATAAGTGGTCTAGGCTAGAATTACTTTTATCCAGTTTTACAATGATTGTGAAGTCAAATTCTTGGAATAAGAGAACCCATCGACATATGTGCCTTGTAAAATGGGCTTATTTAACAAATATATTAATGTCATGTGATTAGTATAAAATACAAAGTTTGTTGCTAGCAAGTTGCTGGCAAGAAAATTTGTCTTGTGGAAAAATTGGTGGCTTTCAAGCCAATGTTATGGGAATCTAATTCCCTCTTCTTGAATGTTGCATCTTCCATATGTGCATGTGTGAAAAAGTGGATTTCAATGGTGGCCTTTCGACTAGAGATCCAATAAGGGCACTCCACTGACCCTGTGGCAAAAGTAGCAATTTCTCACTAGAGAATAACTTTATCCGAGAAGGGAAAGGGAGTGAGAATGGATGTAGGAGAAAATAATGTTGTGAGTAGAATATCGATGCCCACACACATTAATTAAAAATTTCATTTACATGCATTTATAGTTATAAGAAAAACAAACACGCAGGAGAAGCTACAAGACTGAATGAAAATCATTGGTTGCAAAGTACCAATCAATCCCTTAATAAAAACGGTGAAAATTCCTTATTTTATTATTGAAGCTCAAGAAGAGTTTGTACATAGCTTGAGAATAAAAGAAATTTGAGGAAGAAGAGAAAATAGAAGTTGTGTGGCATTTTCTATCTTTTCTAGGTACATAGCACTTTGGTCTTTTTGAAATCAATCGCCAACCCTTGGAATGACATCAAGAAGCCATTATATTCTTCACAAGAAACTATTACAACTTCACAAATCCTCAACACCTTTTCAAATTACTCTATTGTGAAGAAAACTCTCATGGCGGGTTAAAAACTAGATCTTGTAAAGTAACCATTACATTCAATTTTCTAGTTTAAATATAGACCATTTGATTTGCTCCTCTAACTTTGAAATTGGGCCATTCATGTGGTAGGAAGGGATTGGAGCGGTTACGAGGGAAGCCTTTCACATTTTGTGATTTTTTGTGAGATTTGGAAATTTGGAAAAAAATTGGCCCGAAGACCCTCTTTGACTTTTAATCTTAAACATGTGGCACATTCTTATTGGAAATGGGATTGCAACTCGTTTCTCAACATTTTAACCTTTTTTGAAAAAAGGCTCAAAAACCCAATTTCCTCCACCGGCCCGCTGCTCTGATTTAACTAGGATACGTGGTATGTTATTGTTGGAGATGGGGTCATGGATTTTTTCTAAACATTTAACCTTTTTGGAAAAAGGCTCAAAAACTCAATTTCCTCCACTGGCCCGCTGTTTCGATTTGAATTTTCAACGGTGGGCCCAAGACCTTTAAGCGAATCCGTGGAGCATTCTGGAACTTTTACTTCACTTTCAAGAATTTATTTAAATTTCTAAAAGTGCCCCGATGTCCCGCTCATCCATTTTGACTTTTCAATGGCAGACTTCACCTTTGAATTTTTCCCTGCATGCTTCAACTTTGAATTTTACCTTTATAGCCTCATCGGGGCTATGGGCAAATTTACCATTTTTGCCAAAAGTGACCAAAAGTGTTAAGTTCACCGAAAATCTCATTCCTCCCCATCTAATAGGATATGACCATGTACTTGCATTCATTGGGGTCAAAATTTGACAGGGAAAAGATGCCCATCATCTTGACTGTGGAAAAAACGTCGAGGAAGAAAACTTCATTGTTTTGAGTCCAATTTTTGAATTTCCTTCACAAAACAGAGGTATGGATGAAAAAAGTGATTTTATGACCTAGGCCATAGAACAAGTGAACAAATTTGATTAAAAATGGAGGTTTAAAGAGGATATTATGTGCAAAGATAAGGAAAAGGAGGATTTCTAAAAACGAGCAAAACAGATGTTTAAACAACTTTAGGGCATGACTTTTACTAATTTCTTGAATCTATAACTTGGCTTAAACAAAATTGAATGGTATGAGCTCAAAAAAATTTAATTTGGCTATGAAAATGCAGAGTAGTTTTCAGGAGACAACAGCTGGCTCTAGCTTGGGGACATGGCATGAACTGGGCGTGGCTAGGGCACAACATGAGGATCTAGAATCTCAAGTGTCAACACATATTACGTTAACCAATGCCTTATTCATTAGGCCTTGCAGATTCATGTACAATTCTGAGAAAGGATAGAAGAAGGAGGAAACACACAATCTAAACAACACACAACAAAAACCAAACAAAAATAAACCAAAACCACACAACAGAAAAGGGAAAAACACACCTACGAAATCACCTATAGTACAAGGTGGGGGAAACCTACTTTCACTGATGATATAGTTTCAAGTATTGTCCACTTTGAGGCAATTCCAATGGTTTTCCATCCAAGTATGAGAGGAGAAAAACATTCTCACCACAAGCTCCATGAATTTGGAATGGGCTAAGCCATAATGAATCAAACTTTCCATGGCTACCCTTTGGTTCTCTTCTCTTGTCCCATAGCAGGACAAAGTCTCCAACCTTGAATTCTCTTTCCTTTTCCCTCTTGTCAAAGATCTTCTTCACTTTCAATTGGTGTTCTTTAATTCTATCCACCACTTGGCATCTGCTTTCCTCCAGCTTCTCCAGGAAGAGGATCCTCTTGTCAATGGAGTCTTTATATTGATAATCTTCTATTTCTTGCAGCAACTTGAGAGATGGCATCTCAATTGTGAGAGGAATATCTACCTCAACTCCATACAACATTTGGAAATGTTACATACCTATTTCCTTCTTAGGAGTGATCCTATCGGCCCATAATGCATCATATAACTTCTTGTGCCAGTTCTTTTGATTCTCATCTACCAACTTGTGAACAATGGTCACAATGTTCTTATTACTTGACTCAGCTTTCCCATTTCCATGTGGATAGTAGTCAGAAGAGTGAGATATGGAGATTCCAAATCCATAAAAAAAATATGTGAGCTCCTTGGAAGAGAAATAGGTGGCATTTTCTACAACAATTTTCTATGGTATTCCAAATGAACAATGATATTCTCCTTGATGAAGTTGCGGACTATTTCAGAGCTGGCTTGCTTAGTTTGGATGGCTTCCACCCATTTAGTGAATTAATTAGTTGCAATGAGAACATAAGTATGCCCTGCACTAGAATGAGGATTTAGAACACCAATAAAATCTAGTTGCCATTGTTGAAATGGTTCTTCAATCACCACAGGCCTGAGTGGCAATACAACTAGTTGTGGCTTTCCAACAAATTGTTGGCATGCTTTGCATTTGGAAACCCAATCTTGAGTGTCTATAAAGATGGAGGGAAAATAATATCTCCCTCTAAGGATCTTATATTTGGTGACAATTGATGAGAAATGTCCACCACAAACTTGATCATGACATGCCCTAAGCAACTTTTCTTATTGCTCCTTATCTACACACTTGAGGAAACAACAATCTAGGCCTCTCTTGTAGAGTGCATGATCCCAGATTACAAACTTGGCTACCTTTAGCTTGAGTGTACTTATTTTTTTGTAGTCAAGATGAGGAGGGAATTCTCCATAAGTGAGGTAGTCAACAATGTCAACATACCACTCATCAGTAGTGGTGATAAAGAGAACCTATGGACTATCTCCTGAATAGGTTGAGAAAATATCATCTTTTTCTCCATACTGATCCTTGAGAGCTTCATCTTTAGCAATCAACTTGCACAAACCATTTCCTCTTACCAGATTAGAGGGTCTAATCTCCAAGTCATACTCTTGGATCTTTACAATCCAACTTCCTCTCTTAGCCCCAGGATCTTTTTGAGTCAAAATGGACTTGATTTCACTTCCATGGACCATTACCATTGTATGAGAATTGAGAATGTAGAATCTGAAACTTTTAACATCTTTGACCACTGCGTAGGCATGTTTCTCTAATTGGTTGTACTTTAGCTCATGATTTTTCAAAGGAAAGCTCGTGAAAGAAATGGTTGCTTCCAAACCTTCATCATTTTTCTGAACAAGGATAGTAGAAAGTGTATGTTTTGATGTATAGCAATACATGATGAAATCCTTGTTGAAATCTAGAGATATAAGAGTTGGAGCTTTGGCAATGGATTTTTTGATCTCTTCAAATGTTGTTTTTCCTTCCTTATTCCACTTGAAACTTTCTTAAGGATTAATCATGGAATTTATATGCTTAGTCAGTTTAGAAAACTCAAGCACAAAATGGTGAAGGAAGTTTACCTTTCCAAAGAATAAAAGAACTCCCTTCTTGCTAGTTAGTAAGGCTAGTGATTGGATAGCTTTGATCCTCTCAGGATCAATGTGTGCTCCATGTTTGTTCACAATGTGTCCCAGAAACTTACCTTCTATGACTCCAAAAATGCACTTCTTTGGATTTAGAGAAATTCCATGTTTCCTACACCTTGCAAGGACTTGCTCCAAATGAAAGATATGATCTCCCCTTCTCTTTGAGAAAACCGTGAGGTCATCAAGGTAAATGACAATGAAATATTTCAAATCTTTAAAGGCCAAGTCCATTGCTCTCTAGAAAGTGGCCCTAGCATTGATCAAGCCAAAAGGCATTATACTATAGGAAAATTACCCCAAGGTGTTGTGAATGTTGTTTTGTTACAATCCTCTTCTGCCACCTTGATTTTTTTGTACACAAAACCTATCAAGAAAAGAGAGCATTTCAGATCCAATGATTGCTTGCAAAATATGATCCTTGATTAGAAGAGGGTAGTTGTCCTTGAGAGATTCTGGTTTAGATTTCAAAAGTCTACACAAATCCTTATTTCCCCATTCTTATTCCTTATGGGCACAATGTTAGCCACCCATGTTGAATGGTGGATGGGGAAGATTATTCTAGCATTGAGCATCTTTATCACCTCTTCTTTAATAACATCATAAATCTTTGGATTGTAGGGCCTTTGTTTTTTCTTAAAGGGCTTAGCTCCTTGCTTCAAAGGAATGGAGTGATGCATTTCCTTTATCTAAAAAGATTTGAGTTCATAATAGGAATAGGCTAGGACATCTGAGTACTTTTTAGTAGATCAAAAAACCTTCTCTTCTCTTTTGGTGAGCAACATTTACCAATGTTAACTATCCTTGGATTCTCTGAAGTGCCAATGTTTTCTTGATCAAAATTAGATGGACATCGAGAAGACTATTTTTCTTTCTCTTGGATGAACCTATCATGCTTGTTAAAGAGATCTTCTAAAGAAACTAGGCCTTTGGGGATTTTGTTTCCTTTCAGTTTGATTACTCCCTCTTCATCAATTCCCTCAATTCCTTCCTTCTCTTCTTTAGGGACTGATTCACGGTGTGGGTTTTCACTTCCTTCAAAGAAAATATTATTGAAGTTATCCCTTTGTTCTAAGAAGGATAGGATCTTATTGCCATCATTGAAGACCTACAAGTGATTTGCATTATCTGGTACATTGGGTCTAAACACCATCTTAATGGTCACTTTATCCTTTCCAAAAGAAGGATGAGGTATCACTAAGGAAGCTGACACTACTAGAGAATCATAATTTTCATTCTTCTCCTAGGCATAGCTTCAATGGAGAATTCATCAAAGGATTCAATGTAGTCCCACACTCTTTTCCTATAGTTCCTGAGTCTAATATTCTTCACCTGATATTGTTGGTGGACTTGCTTTACCACAACCTCTACATCACCTTTGCATCTCAACTTCTTGATTCCCATGTCCTCTATTGTATTCATTCCTGAGAGAAATTCTTCATACTCTATTATATTATTTGTATTGTCAAATTGCAGCTTGTAGGAAAAATGATATACCTCATTGGAGGGAGAGTATAATACTACACCAGCTCTTGAACCTGCTCTAGAATGGCTGCCATCAAACTCCATTTTCCAAATCTGATCTTCTTCTTCCTCCATGAGGAGTGGAAAGTTCTCTTCCTTTTGTGATGTAAGGAAGTAGTTTCCTAGCTCACAATCTTGAAAGAGGATGTTAGCTCCTAGATCATCAAATTTCCTTACTGTGAATTTCATTTTTTTTGACTAACAACAACTTCTTTATTTCTCCTTTCACTAGGATAGTTGTAGATGACCAATCTATTTTTATTTCTCCACCTAAGGTCTCTACAAAAAAATCTCAACAACATACCAAAAGAGGTTGGGATGTTTACCACCAAGATGGTCAGGAGTATCTTCTTGTTTGGATAATCAGCTAGTATAACCTGAGCATCCTTGATTCTTCCTACCAATGGAACTTGTTTGGATTCCATTGAATAGCATGTGCCATTTTCTGGGTCAAAGTGAGGCCAAGAGCATTTACAAATTTTTTTGGCATCACATTATCTGAAGCTCCAGAGTTTATGATGCAATTGTTCAATTGGAAGCCTTTGATGAGAAGTGACAGGTAAAAAGGCTCAACTCTGTTGGTGTTGGGGACTAAGGGCTAACATGTTTTGAGAAGGTGGTATGGATGGTGTGGGTAATAGGCCTTTAGAGATTGGGCTTGAAGAAAAAGGGTTACTACCATGAACTACCTTGATGAATCTATCAAATTGGGTAGGATGTGTTTGTAGGTATTCAATCTCAGAGAGCTGAAATTTGGTTTTGCTTGCATGCTCAAAAAGTCAAATGGAGTTATGGTAGATGAGGAAGAGGTTCCAGCAGTGGGAGAGGATTTAAATGATAGGGGTTTTGTTAATTTTGGTGCTAAGTTTTATTTTTCAAATGTATCAATTGGCTTGGAAGGAGGTGAGGTGTAGCCTTTGATTGAAATTTAGATGTTCTTATAGAACCAATATTTAGAAGAGAATTTCTCTTAACAAATTTTGAGTTGGGAGAAGAATTAGATAACTTACTTGGCACAATAGTGTGATCCTTAAAAATTGGTGAATATTATTTCTCTTTGGATGATTCCATGGAAGATGGTAAAGGTGATCCCCGCTGATCATCTTGTTTAGTGGAGGCTTTAGAGAGTTATCTTCTTTGTTCTTTCTACTCTGAGATGCAACTCGCCGAGGCTAAAACATCATTCTTATATTGTGCATGAGTGAAAACAACACATGAAAAACTTGGATATTTTTCATCACTTTCCTCCTCATCAGCAACGTATTCAATTAGGCCATTTACGCATGCCAACATCTTTAATTTCAAGATAGTTTTCATAGTCATCCATGCTTTCTTCTTCATTTTCTGAATGTCTACTCCTCCTTCTAATTCCCTAGTGTCAGATGACATTGATTGGTGGTGCTTCAAGAGCAAGCCTACGAGGGGTGGAGCAATTCTTGTTCTATCGGGAAGATTTGGTCTCCTTGGAGCATTCCTCATCGTGATTTGTGACAATTTTTTCTTCAAAGCAACTAGGTCATTTACCATTTTTGGAACATTGGATTGGTGATGACTAAATTTGAACTCGACATTTTTACTTTCCATTTTGTCCTTTCAATTTTCCAAAAAGAATTACATCATCATCAGATCTATAATTGAAAAGTCTTTAGCTTCCCTCAATGTTCTTGGTTGGGCTCTTCGAGGAAGAAACCAACTTGTGATGGAAAAGAATAACCTTTTCGATGAAGAACATTTTCTACAAAAAGTTATTTTCGAGAGGTTACCACATCCTTTGGAATCCTTCTTCCCAAAGATGTCAACCTATCATACCTTTTTCTTGAGTGACTACAAACTCTCTCATTGATTAAGAGGTCTCCTTCTTCATCTCGAACCAATTGGCATAAACTAGCAGATCTTGACAATCTTGACCCATAGGTTAATGGGATGCTCTTGAACCTATGTTGAAATGCACTTTTATATCTTCCTAGCATGTGATAGATCTTGTAGGGGCAACATGTAGAACCATTCTTAGTGGATGTAGCTTTTTTTAGAGTGACTCCACAAAGAGCCTCATTTCCTAATAGAGCCTAGCTGAAACATCTTCATCTTCAACTCCTAACACTCCACAAGCAAAGTGATGAATGCTACTATATGTTCTTCTAGGATTTGATAACCATCCTCTTTAAATTTTGGGAAGTTATTTCTTGAGCTTCTTGGGAGCTCATGAAGTGGTTGTGGAAGAGCAAGTGGACCAGTATTTCTTCTCCATGGTACATTAGGCATGCGTACTTCACACTCATGATCACCCATTCTATTCTTGTTTCTAGCCTCCGGTATTTTAAGGATGCTTGTGTTGCTTGCTCTTTCTTCTACTTCAATTTGGAGTCTTTCTATTTCTTCAAGTTGAGCCCTTATCTCCTCTTTAGTTCTTGCCTCTCTTTCAATCTCTTCAAATGTGGGATCAACTTGTCCTCCTTGTCTCATTTTTTGGGTGTATCTTCTATCAGCCAGCTTGGAAATTTATGCTCTTCTCTAGGGTACTGCAATTTTTCTATGCCTTTCCAAGTCAATAGCACGTTCCTCTTCCAGGTCTAGAATCCTTATGACAATGAAGTAATGATTGACACTTTGTCTATTATGCCAAATAACTTCTCTCAGATTAGAAGTAATGTCTTCTTGGATGTGAAAGAGTAAATCAGGTCTCTCAATAGGAGGATTTCCTAGAATAGCCATGATTTACATCCATGTAGTTTGTGTGATTATTCAATCTAAGGAAATTTCTCCTCTAGATTATTTTTTTGTATTTTATGACCCTGAGGTCATTTTTAGGTGTAGATGCTACAAAATTTGCCCCACGGTGGGCACAAAAATGTTGGTAAGAAAATTTGTCTTGTGGAAAAATTGGTGGGTTTCAAGCCAACGCTATGGGAATATAAGTCCCTCTACTTGAATGGTGCATCTTACATATGTGCATGCATGAAAAAGTGGATTTCAATTGTGGCCTTTGACCAAAGAGCCAATAGGGGCACTCCATTGACCCTATGTCAAAGCTAGAAATTTCTCACTAGAGAAGAACTTTTTCTGAGAAGGGGAAAGGGAGTGAGAATGGAGGTAGGGGAAACTAATGTTGCAAGTAGAATATTAGATGCCTACACATATTAATTATAAATTTCATTTACATGCATTTATAGTTATAAGAAAAATAAACCTGTAGGAGAAGCTACAAGACCAAAGGAAATTCATTGGTTGTAAAGTAATAATCAATCCCTCAATAAAAAAGGCAAAAATTCTTTCTTTTATTATTGAAGCTCGAGCAGAGTTTGTACATAGCTTGAGAATGAAAGAAATTGAAGAAGAAGAGAAAATAGAAGTGGTGTGGCATTTTCTGTCTTTTATAGGTACAGAGCACTCTAGTATTTTTTAAATCAATCACCACCCCTTAGAATGACGTCAAGAAGCCATTATACTCTTCACAAGAAACCATTACAAATTCAAAAATCCTCAACACATTTTCAAATTCCTTTGTTGTGAAGAAAATGCTCATGGCGGGTTAAAACCAAATCTTTCAAAGTAACCGTTACATTCGATTTTCCAGTTTAAATATAGACCATTTGATTTGGCCCTACAACTCTGAAATTGGGTAGTTCACATGGCAGGAAGGGATTGAAGTGGTTATGGGGGAAGCCTTTCACATTTTGTGATTTTTCATGAGATCTAGAAATTTGGAACAAATTGGCCCACAAACCCGCTTTTTATTTTCAACTTAGACACATGGCACGTTCTTATTGGAAGTGGGATCGCGGCCCTTTTCTCAACATTTTAACCTTTTTTGGAAAAAGGCTCAAAAACTCAATTTCCTCCTTGACCCCGCTACTCGATTTGACTAGGACACGTGGCATGTTCTAGTTGGAGATGGGGTCATGGCTCTTTTCTAAACATTTTAACCTTTTTTAGAAAAAGGCTCAAAAATCAAATTCCTTCATCAACCCGCTACTCCGATTTAAATTTTCAACGGCGGGCCCGAGACCTTTGGCAGAGCCGTAGAGCATTTTGGAACTTTTACTTCACTTTTGGGCATTTGGTTAAATTTCCAAAAGTGCCCCAATGGCCCACTCATCCACTTTGACTTTTCAACGATGGGCTTCACCTTTGACTTTTTCCTGCAAGTTTCAACTTTGACTTTTACCTTTATAGCCTGATCGAGGCCATGGGGAAAATTTACCATTTTTGCCAAAAGTGTTAAGTTCACCAAAAATCCCATTCCTTTCCATCCAATAGGATCTGACCATGTACCTACATTCATTGGGGTCAAAATTTGATGGGGAAAATATGCCCATCATCCTCACTGTGGAAAAAATGTAGAGGAAGAAAAATTCATCATTTTGAGTCTAATTTTCGAGTTTCCTTCATGAACCAAAGGTATGGATGCAAAAAATGATTTGATGACCTAGGCCATAGAACAAGTGAACAATTTCAATCAAAAATGGAGGTTGTAAAGAGGATATTATGTGCATAGACCAAGAAAAGGAGGATTTCTAAAAATGAGCAAAACAGAGGTTTAAACAACTCTAGGGCATGACTTTTGCTAATTTCTTGAATCTCTAACTTGGCTTAAACACCAACGAAAGGGCATGAGCTCAAAAAATTTAATTTGGCTATAAAAACATAGAGTAGTTTTGGAGAGACAACACAAGTATTGTCTAAATGTATGCAACACATAGATCATCAACAAGGCCTCACACTTTGTAGTAGTATAATTTTATTCTACATGATTCAACTTTCTACTAGAAAAACAAATAGGATTATCTATAATACCCTCTCTAGGCTGAGCTAACACTAAACCAATAGTTTTTCGAGGCGTCCACATGTACATGAAATGGTTTGTTCCATGAGGGAAAATGTAGAATAGGTATTGTAGTAAGCCTCTCCAATGCCTCAAATGTGTGTTACTGCGGTTATCCCCAATAGAACATCTCATTTCCTTTTAGTAACTATTCTAGGGGCACATAAATCTTTACATATTATTTGATACATTTTCTATAATACCCTGTGTGACCCAAGAATATGTGCATCTCACTCTAACTAGTAGGCTCCTCTAGGCCTACAATAACCATAACCTTAGTTGGATCCACTAACAAACCTTCCTTGTAGGTGATGTGCCCTAAACATTTCTACAAGGTGTATCAAACAAGAACTTTTTGATGTTTAAAGAGATGCTTAACTGTCTACATATTTCAAACATTAAGTGCAAGTTGTCACAATGATCCTTAACAAGTCTATACATTGTTCAATCATCCAAATAAACCTACAAGAAGTTGTGAATAAAATCCTGGAATGCTTGAACTACTATGCGCACAAATACAACAGGTGCATTATTTAAGCTAAAGGGAATCACTAGTATATGCAAAACATCCCCATTCAGTTGTGAAATTATTTTTCTCTTAATCCTCTTATGTAATTCTAAGCTGATGATACCCAGAAAATCTATCTGTAAAAGAATAAACCTCGTGCCCTGCAACGCCTTCTAATATTTCCTTTGTGAAAGGTGTAGGAAAAGGATCAATCACACATGTAGCATTTAGTTCCCTATAATCTACACAAATCCTAATCTAACCATCTTTCTTTATACTAATTACCATTGGGCTAACCCACTATGATTCCTCTAGGGGCTTAATGATGCCATATTTCAACATGTTTTCAATTTCTTCCTTAACTTTTACATGTAGGTTAGGGCTCATCTTATACTTGTCTATTCCTAACCAAGCACACACCTTCCTTTAGCTTAATCTTCATCTCTCCTAATGAATCATGCACTCCTTTTAACTCATGGTAGCCCCTAGGAAATAAGTCCTAAAAATCACGTAGTAACTCTTTTATTTTTTCCACTTTAGAATCACACTAATAATCCCCAATTATTGCCTCCTTGGGTTCACCATCCATGCCAATTTTTACTTTCTTGGTCTTCATGGGTTCATGATAAGCACACATTTTTATCTACACTATCTAAAACCTCATATGTACCTATTGAATTATCTATATCTAGATTTTCTACTTTTTCCTCATCCACTATGTAGACCATATTTTATTTTTCTTTCTCACAATAAGCACGCTTAAGTAGTGTGGCATCTATCTCTTCTACTTCATCAAAATGTGCTCTTGAGTCTACCTCACCAAATAAATCCTGAATGAGTTCTTCATCCTTTGTATTTTCTCCCATAGTTAAGCACTTTATAACCCTTAATTCCTCTTCCACCGGAGGTTTAGTAGAGAAGTAGTCAAAATTTTGGATCATTCCTACAACCAAGTCCTACCAATTTCCAGTCTCCCTATGAAGTTCCACATAGACATACCAAGTTCATGTGTAGCCTTGTAAAATTAAATAAAGTTTTTGCACCCAAAGTGAAGGTAGTAAATCTTCCCTCCCCTCTATTCAAAGTCTCTCATAGTACTAAACGTTGTGTTGAATAGTTTGATTACCATGATATCTACAGATTTTAGTAGGTGCATTGTTCTAAAGAACCGAGTAGTTAGATAAATTATGACTTCATTCCATTCTATAGGATTATCCTTGTGAACCACCAACCAGTGCATTGTTTTCCTGCATAAGTTATACACTAACATATTTCTTCTTTCAACTTGATTTTTTCACTTCTCCTCCATGGCATGCAGAAATACCATAGGGTCTCCTTCTCAGTGTATTGAGGTATAGAGTAGTTACCTATCCTCTTAATACAATGAGGTTTTCTTCTCTGCAAAACTTTACTTCTTACTTCACACCCAACCATCTCATAGGTTTCATGTGCTCAATTATCATAAACAATACTTGTAGTATCAATAATAGACTATGCATCTTCCCACTAGAGAATTTCATCCTTAGATGGCTTAAGCACTTCTGGATCCTAAATGACATGCACATAAATTTTATTCAGGTCTTCCTCACTCAGAGGTTCAACATAAGGTTCAGATTTCCCATTTGTTAAAGGGATAATAACTCTTTCTCCTTGTTATCCAAACTTATATACCCCTTTTTGAACCATAGATCAACATTATTTTCATAACACCAAGGGCACCCAGGTAGAGTTGGGAATTCATCCACTTTTGTAAGTGCTAAAACCTCAAAGTCCCAATGAACTTGGCCCCTTGTATAGTAATGGATGCATCCTTTAAAAATATGATGGGAGTGGCCTTAGTTTGATTAGCAATAAACAATGAATTAGAGGATGGTGGTAATGGAAGTCTTCCCATATGTACCCACACATCCAAAGTAAGACATTGAATTTTTCTCCTATGTCAATCAATATATTTCTTAAGAGCCATCCATCCATAACAACATTAAGAGTGATCTCCTTGTCATAATCCAAGATATGAGGAGGAAGATTAGCATGTTATATCTGGCTATCATTCTCAATACCTACACGCAGAGTGTTTCCCTTTAGCCAATTCCCTAGTAATGGAATGATATTCTCCTGGCACAACATTTTTCATACCTCTTTCAAGTCATAAATATCTAATTGGACCATCTCTACTGCCTTCTTTTGTTCTAACTTCCATGATTGTTCCTTTAAACATTGTATTTCACCCTGAATATTTCTAAGTACCTCCATGGTTTCTGATAAACCTCCTTCTGATGTGCAAGATCTGAATACCTTGCATACAAAACCTCCTCCTTAGTGATGGTAGGCTTCTGATGTAATGCTTCTCTAGCATGCACAGCTTCAACGCATGTAGTTATCTTCATAGGTAATACCTTAGGTTCCAGTGCCAAATTTAGCATCCTTTGATTTTCAATAAGCGTATTGTATTCGAACCATCTCCATGCCCTTGTTATCCTATTTATGCTTCTTGTTAAGATGCTCATACAAGTCTAAGCATTCCTCATAGTTATGATTCTTCCTAAAAAAAAGGAAAAGTAATATTCTCGGTGACATTTACTCTGAAGTGGTGGGAGATCTGTATATAAAACATGTTCCATGAGGGAACTCTCCTCGTCCACCACCACAACCTTATCCCTCGAATCCACCATGGTATCCTTGACCTCTTCCATGAAATCCTTTAAAATTCCCTTCATTCTGATCATAGTGCACTTGAGTGTGATCATGAAAATGGTGCTCACTATTACTTTTAGATTTATCTTATACTCGTGTCTTTCGTACACCAATATCTATAGCATCATGGATCTAACCAATAAACCTGCAGTCTTTTGTATTGTGAGTTGTGGACCAGGAAATTTTACAATAACAAGATACATTATTTCTTATCACATGTTGTAATAATGGGTAGTAGTTGACATCATGGTCCAAATGGCATATCTCATAGTCTAGAACAACGAACATACTTATCTCTGTGAGGAAAACTATCCTTAGTGTTCCCTTCCACTTCATAATCTATACACCAAATCCCAATATGTGTTTCATGTGTTGAATTGGCCGATAGTTTCTCTAAATTCTTTTTCATAGCTATAATCTATGCTTCCAGGAATGGGCTCACTCCAACATCTATACTTTTGAATGCCTCATCACACAATGCTACTTCAAGTACTTCTCATGGATCCATATATGTTTTATGTTACATCAACCTCCTAAAAGGTGTAATCAAGCCTCCAATGAACCATTGTACATGTTGGCTTACATGAATATCATGAGAAAGTTTAGACAACATTGTTTTGAAACATGCATCATATTCTGAATGCTCTTAGTAGTGCCTTTTTAATATCCTTGAGTGCGCTTATACTCTTCTACACAAAATCAAGGATATGAAACTCCTTAAGGAAAGAATCCTTTAATGTTGCATAATCTACACAAGTCTGATCAAGGTCAAACTTCATTTATCAACTATGTGCATTTCCTATAATGTAGTTAAAAATTGACTTTCCTTGCACTCAAAATATGTGACTCCTTTTATTTGCCACAATATCTCAAACATGTGCATGTGTTCAGTAGCATCTTCTATGCCCCTATTGTTTGGAAGACAAAGAGACATCTCCATGTAAATATTCTGGGGTTGATGAGGACCCTACCCACCTAATCCAAAACTTCCTTTGTTACCTATGCTCTAGAACAACTAGATCCACAGAACTAGAGCTGCCTATGCCTCTTGATCCCCACTTATATCTAGAAGTGTGCCTTTGTATGTACTTCCCTTTGTCCCAACAGTGGTACTAAACTGAATTGCTACAATATACAAAGTGGTATGAATCCCAAAAGTGAGTCCAAAAGTCTGCGTGCTTGAGTTATGTGTTGACGATGCACCTGAGAAGGTACCTCTAAACAAAAAATAAGACATTTTCTCAGCCATAGATGTACTTTCTATCTAACTTAGTCCTTCTCTTCTACTTGCCAAATATATCTTAGTGACTACTGGTTGTACTAGATACTAGAAAACTAAGTGCAAGGGCTAGGTTGCTAGGTAGATTCAGATGTGCACCCATGGCCCATGTCATCTCTATTGGCATACTCCCATGTGAGGCCAAGGATGGTTCCCTATTATGCTTTCCCAAATGGGGGAGTTCCAAATGCTCTGGCTCCATGCCTTTTGCATGAGCTCCAAATCCTTCATGAGCCATCTCTCCTCGGTGCCATTTGATCTGAAATATCACATTCCTTCTCGATCTCCTCTCTCATGTGCCTCATTTTACTTAAGTCACCTTTCTTCCCATTTCCTCTCTACCACTAAGTCTTCCATCCTTCACCAAACCTACTCCTTCCCGCGCGTGGTGGGGTTTAGCTAGCCATCAGATTTTCTTCCAAGTTCATGGTTACCATCAATATTTTTATCACCAATAGAATTCCTTGCCAATACGTTCCCCTAGGATAACGTAAAAACTAGAACTTAGCTACCTCCAAGAAAGAATAAGTTGAAATTGAGTACTCCAAAATATAGCTATTCAAAACACCGTGGAACCAAGTGTCCATAGCGTGCATCCAAATCAAATCAACATCATAAAGGTCCTAAAATTCTTCATGTGTCTAGACAAGTATGTGATACTCAATTCTTTGTAGATGCATAAAACCAGCCACTCGTACATCTCTACCGGAAAGATAGAAAAGAAGATCTCATACAAGAAGTGATACAAATTCTTCTCCACCCATGCACGTGCTTCAAAATCAATTCCAATGCTAAACCTCTAAGAATACTCTTCTTTTAGATCATTTATCCACTCCTCAACACTTTCTAAGGTCAACCAGTACATCTTCATTGTGAAACATCCTAAAAAAGCTTGACTAAAAATAGGTCCGAAAATGATACCAATGATGCAACCTAAAATCCTTTGTATAAAACCTAGGCATGTTGGCACATTACCCAGACTAAGCTAAGTGCTCACCTAAAGTGTGAACAGGTATAAGACCCCTCTTTAGAGTTACTTATGTAGGATGTTAGTGCGATGAGGATAAAACATATATTCAGATCCATAAATAAACATAAACATTCCATAGTGGATAGTCCATATCTAGATCTTAGAGAATCATGAATTAATCAATAACTATAATAAGATTAACCATACAAAAACTAGTTACAATCATGTTTAACACCATTATCCAACCAATATATGCCATTACACTAAACATTGTAAATCATAAAGGCTTCTTACATTATAAAGTATCACCTTAAGTTTTGTGTGCATCAAATTCAACATCATAACTCTATAATCATTTAGGTTCTCTAAACCACATAGCTCACTAATTATTTATAGGGGTGGGGACTTACCCTTCAACACTTACACACTTCCCAAAATAGGTCGCATGTTGATAATAGCCATGCGCCTTTATAATAACATGCACACATGCAAGTGCACTAATAATAGATGTCCTATAGTTAACTGGAAGAAGTAATCCTATTATTATCTCAAAATCATGCATGGAACTTATCAGTTGCTCATTCCCAAAATATCATTTGTGTGTCATGCAAATCTTCATCCCGATGTGTGTGATAAGGCCAAAATATGCCTCATTAATCTGTAATAAATGATATTATTTTACTCTCCTTTTTATCAAGTTTGACTGCATTTTGCTACTTTTGTTTGATCTAGTATAAGTTAGGATGTAATTTTCCATATTTTGTTTGATTTAGTTCTAACATCTAAAAATATGTAATTCCTAACAAAGTGTGTGGAAATTCAAGTTTTTGTAATAAAATAGGTCACATTCGGTCAAATAATCAAAGTATGAAGCAACCAACACCTTTTTGGGAACATTGGCTTCAATATAGCTTAGCTCTGGAATCTCCAGGTTTAGTTCTAGAACTCCATCACTTAGTAAAGGAACTCTATCGCTTAGTTTTGGAACCTTCAGACTTAGTTTTGAAAATCCTTGCACTTAGTTCTAGAACTCCTACACTTAGCTACGAAACTTTCGTAGTTAGTTCCGAAATAGTTCCCTTTGGTTCCAAAACTTCTCCAAAGTTTCAAAATCAATGGGAATCTATTTATTTGGACAACAATTGGTGATAAAGAAATTAATGGGCCTTCCAATGAGGAGTAGATCAACAAATTATTGATTCTTCATACTCTAGAAATACTTATGTAGGATCAGACAACTATATGTCCAGCAAGGTTTCTAAATTCACCATCTACTTTGAGCACTATTTTGTTTCACTAGAACCTATAGATGGATGGAAATATATTGAGCACTTATGATTGTAAATGCATATGCAGATGATGAAATATATATAAGGTCATGTAGATAGATTAGATAGAGATAGAGATGATATATATGATATAGATATACAATGAAGTTTTTAAGACAAAAAATTTTAGTAATAAGATAGCCATTTCGTTTTGAGAGAATCATACTTTGTCAACTCCTGATTCAAGGTGGAGCAAGGGCCCACTCCTCCAAGAAGTACTAGACCTAGTTGAAGTAAACAACTTCCCTATGTTGCTTGTTTGTCCTTGGTGTTATGCTACTAATGTAGACTTGTGTTTTAAAAAGTGTTTTATAAGTTTTGAGTTTAAAAATGAAGAGCATGCATTTATGATTCCAATGGATGAATTGGAAATTACACTTTGCCATAGAGCTAATAACTAAAGAAGGCCTTAATGATATCTACACACATACGGTTTGTGACCATATGAATTTTGAGCCATCAAAGGAGGTAAATGAAGGGAATACTCCCTATTAGTGGGAGATGCTATCTCCAAAATAACATGTATCCATTAATGACACTAAACTATGTTGCTTCCTATCATTATGTGAGAACTTTGCTCATGGACTTACGATATTGTTGGTCATAAATTTTGGGGAAGAGTTACATGATTGGTTTGGTCATGGTGAGTTAAACAAATGGGGAAGACCAATTTACCGATATATATTATGGGAAGATAATCTAGATGAATCCTTTTACGTGTTATGGAGGCATAAGTAAAAATGAATGGGATAGGAGGAATATGTTATTCTATTCATTTAGAGGAACATAAACAACACACTAGTGGGTTGTGATATATGGAATATCTTACTTGGTTGACATAAGATAAGAGTATGCTATTCATGACAAGGTTTATGAGGAATAGTTTTCCTTCACAAATTCCAGATTGTGATGGGAATACCTCTCCCATGGAAAAAATTCATAATTGTGAAAGGAATTGGATGAAATTCCAAGATAAAAATACACACTTGTTGTGCATGCATAATCTTTAGTTTATATTATGCGGATATGCATGTGTATGGTATATACATGCAGAGTTACGAAAAGAGACCATAATTTGGTATCAACTTAACTTTAGGTATCATGTACACTTGATTATTTTTCTACTAAACCCTCTATCAATGAATATCTGCATATAATGAATCACACTCTTAGTGATGGCATGAAGTCAGAAGAGCTTGTGAATTAGTTACATGGTGAGAATATTTTGGATGAGCGCATGAATGATGTATGACTGGATAACTTCTAATGAACAACTCATGGGGCATACTTGGAAGGAAAAGGAGAAGGGGAAGATAGTCTATCCCATTGATGATGAATATGTAGATTACCTAAATATAAAACATGTATAAGGTAATGTAGTCAATTTTCCCAACAATTTAATTCTCAGGTGTGTTAGCATATCACCTAGCCTAAACTCGGAAATCACCCAAAGCGCGTGAAGGTGTCAATCCCCTCTTCTATGTGAGATTTGTAAAGAATATTACCATGAATGGAAGATAAATGCACAAACATAAATGCATACATATTATAACATGGATAAAGAAACTAGATCCAAGAACAAATGAGTGATATTATGACTATTAACATCAAGAACATCAAGTAATAATCATATCTAAACCAAGAACACAGACATTTAGATCCGTTGAGAAATGATATTCATAACAAACACCATTATATTAATCCACCATTATTAGAGTAGACAAATGCATCAAAAGGTCTATAGATAGACTAGATACATCAACTAAATAACATTCTAACCCTATAATTACTTTGCTCAAGAAGTTCCAACCAGAATTCTCTCACATTTCTCTCTCTCGTGCTCTCTCTCTCTCTCTCTCTCTCTCTCTCTCTTACCATACCATAAATACAATACAAGAGAACTATGGGAATCTTACCCTCACTTCCCATTCACCACTCAAGAGTGGGCCACATGCCAAATGTCATCATGCACCGTCATACTCAAGTACCCTTAACATAAAAATGTCAGCTATAAATCTACTTTATAGCTCTTAATCCTATCATGATAATCATATCCTAAAGTATTATTTTATTGGGATGCAAGTTTCCATACTTTTACCTTATCCATAATCAAGCCTAGCCACATCTCCACATGTTCCTCATTGTAATTTTGGCTATGTTTCAAAATGTGGCTAAGTCCCAAGCATATTTTTCTTTGGGTGCGAGCCTTCACACTTTATCTAAAATTACTTCTACATGATCCTTTATGCCTTGTTTGCATGTGAAAAATACTCATATATTTGGATCAGTTTGCACAACAAAATAAAAATAATAACTATGAATATTATTGAATACATTTGAGCACAATACAATGGCTATTATATAGTCATCGAGGTAGGCAAAACAACCTCTTATAAAATAGGTAATAAATGACCCGTTTATAATTATATGGGTGTACCAAATACATTTGACCAAAAACAATGTAAACACTAACCAATATAATTCCTAACATTACTCCCTTAGTGAAAACATGGGAAAAATTTCCTTATCTTTGCATTGTGTTGTTACGTAGCCTATTCATGATCTGGATGGTTTCAAGGACAATACCAACAACCTTTAGATGGTTTTCCAAGTGGTTAACTAACAACCACACAATGGATGGTTTTTTAGGATAGAACCAAAAACCTCTGGATAGTTTTTCTAGTGGATAACTAAAAACCAAAATATCATAATGTTGTAGTAGTATCATTGGCTCTCATCACTATCTCACTACAGGGAATAACATAAGAAAATCCAATAAGTTCTATTTCTCATACATGCAAAATAAAAACTAGAAATAGAACATTAGATCATATTCCCACTCGATGTGAAATTTACACTTATTGAAAATAGAAACATTATTGTAAATCATACCACACTGGAAGAAAACACACAACAAAAAGTGACACTAAAACTTGATGCGGCCCCATTGTAGGTGATGAAGAGAGGTCACCGATTGACCTCTAAACATTGATACCTCCATCTTCTAGTGCCATGCTACTACCTCACTGGAATGTGATCATGTCGCTCAAATTTAAATATCTCAATAGGACATTGGATTCCACCAAAAATGTGTTCGTAAGACAATTTTTTTAATTTTTTGAAAAAAATTAAACTCTTGACACAACGATAACAAAAACCTAAAATCACCTATCTATCTTTTACAATGACCGTGATGGTGACAATTGAATACAAATGACACTTTTACTGACAATAAAAACTAAAGAAATTTATTTTACGACACTTTAACACAAACCGATGGATTGATAATTAGACTTCAACAACAAAAAATATTTGAATTGAAACTCATTATGTAATAACATTGACACAATGACAATAGTAAGATATTTTATACTCGAAATTTTTTGTATAAATGACAAATAGACACTAACTGTTGAAAAAACATTATTTCTAATGAACAATAAAAATTCTTTGACCTGGCACAATCAGAACTTCTCATGGTCATTTAAGAAAAGGAGGAATATTATATGGAAAAATAGAATCCTTTTCTTTGGAAAAAATGCAATCCATAGTAGAACTCATATATAGATTGTATTTTCTTTTCACTCAAGGGCATAAAATTTTCTTCTTATTTTTGAGATATATAATAATTCCACCAAGGTTTATTTTAAGACACCTCTAGAAAATTGGAGGTGGAAAATACTTGGCAAATATCCTCGAAACTAGTTTTAGTGAAAGGTGAATTTACCATTTTTTTCATAACTAAATTTTTCCTATTTTTTGAGCCAAAAAGACAACAGAGTTACAGATACTAACACCTCATTGACATGTATCAACAAGGCTTGTTGATGTGCATCAACAAGCCTTGTTGATGCATGTCAATAAGCGTCACTAGCACCTCATTGACACACATCAACAAGGCTCGTGGACACGCGTCAACAAGGCTGCAAAGTCTTCGACATGTTTCAACGATCCTTATTGATGCATGTCAACAAGGCTCATTGACATGTGTCAACAAGTCTTGTCGATGCATGTCAATAAGCCTCGTTGATGCATGTCAACGAGCCTTGTTGATACATGTCAACGATCCTTGTTGACATGTATCAATGAGCCTTGTTAACACACGTCAATAAGGCTCATTGATGCATGTTGATGAGCCTTGTTGACGCATGTCCACAAGCCTTATTGATGCACTTCCATGATCCTTGTTGATGCATGTCAATAATTCTCTTTGATGTGCATCGGCGATATTTGTTGACCCTAGTTTTTTCCTTTAAATACCCTCCCTCCGGTCATTTTCATGTTTACACTTTCTACGGTTGTCATATTTTCTTATATACCGTAATCCATTATCCGGGTTAGGTACAATTAAGCTCGAGGACAACTACAATGGTGACTAAAATTCATACCAATCTCAAGACAAAAATCAAGAGGAAAATCCAGTCAACCCACAAGCCTTATCAATAGGCAAGATACTTTATAGGAATCCTTTGTGCCCCCACATCTAGACTATTTTACAAATGACTTCCGAATACAAGGATTTGATCGATGCATGTGAGTTTGGTGGGATTGTTAAGATGCCCCATTTCAAAACAGACCAAGATATTTTAAACTACCTTCTCTCCTCTTATAATATAGAGGAAAACCTATTTAATGTTACTATGGATGACAGCTGATTATTTTAATTTGGTATCGACTCCAACCGATATTCATTGGTTTATAGGCCTCCCATTCAGAAATTTACCCTTTGTTACAACAAAGGCAACACTCGTTAAAGATGATAAGAAATATCTCGAATCGACTTTCGGTTTCCATGTTGATTGTAAGTGTAAACTATTTTCATTCGTCATTTTTATTTAGTTTTTTATTTTGATACAATTTAAATTTATATTAATTCCCACTTTTTTTGGCATTTTCAGCTCATGTCGATAAATCCAGATGTGGTGTGGATATGCAAGCAATTGCACACCACTTTCTTACTACAATGATTTCCTTTTTTCAATCTAGAATAGTTTTGTAGGGTTGGAAAATAGATATACCAAACTAGGCCATTGCATACATTGTTGCAACTATCGCAAAACAAAAATTTGATTGGTGCACCTTTTTATCAAAAAAATAAGAACTGACATTACAAATGCAAATCTTTCAGAAAAACCTATCATTTACTCCACAAACTATATCCTTGGCCTTTATTATAGGCTCTTTTAAATTTAAAATACAAACCAATTCCCACTTGCATGGATGAGGCGTTGATGAATTTGTCAATTCCATTTGAAGAACAAAGGTATAAACTATAAATTTTGTATTTTGACATTACACTATGCACATGTATTAACTATTTACTATTTACAGAGAATGTTTATAGAGGCCCTTCCTCGAAAAAATGTGGCATCAAGAGGAAGAGGCCAACAACATGCTGAGGCATCAGGAGATTCACAATCTAAAATGGAAGCTCACTCATCTTCGAACCCCCAACTGTTTGAATTCCTTAAACACCAGAAAATTAATACCCTTATATGTATTATTTACAAATTCCAAATCTATATTTTCATTTTCCCATTTAAATTTTACCCTATTGAATTAACATATAATCATATTTTGATGAAATTGTAGGGACTTTGGACCATACACATGTTTCTCAAAGTCAACCATCTTCCCCAACTCACTCGTATGCATTTTTGTCTTCTCAACAACCACCTCAAAGCAATCCTAACAATAGACAGCTCAAAAACACCAATTACTACTCCAACACGGCCACATCAAGCACCATGACAAGCTACCCTCAACAACAAGGTACAATTTTTGAATAGTAATTCGTTTAATTTCATAGTTTTTCCTTTGTTTTCTAGTTTTTTCATATGTTTTTTATTGAACTTTTCAACACATTTCAGTCCTCCTTTTGTACAAACTAGTGGCACCACCCCCTCCACCAATAATATTCAAAATGCCAACTAGAGGATCAGGAAAAAAGAACATTGGTAGACACATGCCAATTTCTCTAGCCCTTAGTGGGACACTAAACATTTCCTCCTCATTTTGAATTCTAACCCTCTCACTTGGTGGCTTGCCCAGCGCAACGGGAATATCAGTTTTAAATAATATTAAATTTAGATGAAGATTACTTGGGTATTTATAATAATGACCCAAGTGTATTTTTCAATACACATGAGATGATTCAAGGCCAGCAGGTATACTTCTATTTCAACATAATTTACCATATTGAATTACATTTCACTTTACATTTATTTGTTTGAATCTTGATTTATTTTATCACAAACAGGATCAGGCCTCCCAAAGGTAGAAACAAGTAGTAGTTGATCAACATGAAATCCCCCATACCTCTCCAACGAGATCATCTTCATCAGATACAAATGGTGAATAGTTGCTACCTTTTCCTTTAGAGAACTTAATTGGTTATGATTTTCAATCCCATGTCAATGAGTTTATTCTACCTCATATCAGTCAAGCTCATAGAATGGGAGAGAAGGGATAAAGTACTTATCAATGAGATAATAAGTTGTTATGAAAATTATTGGCAAAGGGATAGTTTATATGTTGTAGTCCAGAATCAACCTGCAAAGATGGATTCCTTACTTACCCAAGTAAGACGTGAAACTGCATCACGTATAACAACAACTATAAAGATGAAATTTTGGATAATACATTAAACAAATTACACAATATTAGTGTTGAGGCCCAATCATATTTTAACAAATGGTCTAAGGACAAGGATCTGGTAGTAGTTGCAAATGCTAAGAGAGATGGAGCGGTTATAAGTATTATCACTTTGAAACAATATTTTTTGTTAATTTAAAGTTTTCTTATTTTAGTAATATGTTGAATTGACATCATTTTTTTGTGCAGTTGAAATATGAAAATTTGAAGAGTCAAGCAAAGGTTTTCCAAGTTCACTTGGAAACCGCAAAGAACAGTTTATCCGTAGTGAAGAATTTGAAGGAAAATATTATTTTTGTTAACAAACAAAAAATACACTAAAGTGGATAATTAAAGAGCATGGCTTCAACCCTGAAGTTTTATTGAAAAATAAGGTAGCTACTGATCTAAATTTACTGTCCCATGGAGATGTGACAAAGCAAGAAGAAATAATTTGAAAAAATCTAGATACAGTGTTGTGGAAGATCTCCTAAGTTCTGGGATTATTTCTTCCATTGGGGAAAGGAGTACAAAAGTGGAAGTGGAAATGGGTATAAAAATTGAGGGTTGAAAATTTTCATTATTGAGTATGGAAACTTGAAAAATTGAATCTATATTTGAAAATTTGAAACATTGAATGTTATGGTCATGGTATTTGAATTTTATTATCTAGATTTGAAATTTGATACTTGAATTTGATAGCCTTTGAAAATTTGAAATACTATATAATCTTTAATTTTATAACTTTCTATATATTATGTATAGAATTTCTAGATTGTATATGGCGTTTATGTTTCTTCTCTACTTGTAATGATGATTGCATTAGATGTGGATGATGAAATCACAATAGAATCATTCTCATAGATATGGATTATCATGAATTGTATGTGGACGTAGATTTAGCTTCAAGCACGATCATGGAATCGGTTGATGATAATGGATAGTTGTTTTAAGAAAATTTAGAATGTTGTATGATAGATATATTTAAATGTTCTCAAATTATTCTTCTCTATACTTGTAATGATATAAGCTTGATGACATTAGAATGGCTATAGATGATGATGAATGATGATGATGGATATTTGTTTTTAAAAAATGGAATGTGTTAGGACAGAGACGTTTCGCAAATTTAAAATAGATAAATAATTGTTTTAATAATAATTGGAGTGTTAGGATTATGATATATTTTATGTGATACATAGATTTAGCTTCAAGCACGATCATGGATGATGAATTGTGGATTATGAATTGTATAATATGGAAAAATACTCTCTGTATGCGAAATTTGATTATGTGATTTTATCCCACAAAGTTTTAAAAATATATCAAAGCATTTTGCAAATATAAAAAATAAATTAAACATAATTATAAAAAATCAAGAAAGGTCATGTGATAGGGTTTAAGTTACCTCTAGTGTTTTAGATGGATATGAAATCATCACTCGTAATGTCCTAGATCTTTGTTTTAAGAAAAATCAACACGAGAAATGGATTAGTAGATAGATGGGTGAGTTGCCTGACATTTTCAGTCCCGAGAAGTACCAGCTTCCTCAGATGGATGTCAACCCACGTTTTTCAAAAAAAAAAAAATGTATTTAAATAAATGTAAATATATATACCTATAACATATTTAATGATAACAAGAGCTGAAACAAAATTTAAGGTGACAAACAATAAAAGTAAGGTGAAGGAGATACCTATTTAAAGTTGAAACAATCCATTATCAATAGCTTCTTCAAACTTGATGTTCTCTTCTATAGAGTGTGACAATGCACCAATTCCACTCTCAACGTTGGGAACAATTGTACTTGTAGTTGTATTATTCACACCTCTTCTTTCATAAAGGGAATTCCAATGTGTAATTTTCTGTTGAAAGGAAAGGTTTCCATGGAGTAGCGAGATACATAACACCTCATGCAACTTTCTAGATTTTTATCCAACATGTTTCTCAGTTTTGATTTTATAAATGATAATGCACTAAAAACCCTTTCACCACAAACCCCAAAATCATTGTTTGGCATAACTCATATAATCTAAAATATTCATTGATATCTTCTTGTAAGATAGAACTTTGATAGATTCCTCACCATAGCCTTGTAATAGCACCACTTTCAAAAGGTTCATCTAAATTTTTATATTGGTTCCTCATTGTTGTTGCAAAATTTGTTGATTGAAACTTTAATAAATTAGCATTTAGTATACCTTTGATTTCCATACCCTTGAACTTTGAAGTCTTTGTGAAATGTTCCATTATTGTACCCATGGATTTATGGAAATGCTTTCTTACAAATTTAGTACAACCACCTTCAATATTCCAAAAATTAGGATTCATCACACCCATGGCTTCAAGAATTTTATCTTTGGAGAAACATTCTCTAATTTCTGATGATAAGGATTCTGAAATTTTTTTAAGCTTTATTCTTGTTTCAACTATAACAAACTCAAAGAGATTACGTGTCACGGGAACATCTTCTCATTCCAATCCTGTAATATCTTGACATTTTTACAAAATGTGCAGTGGTATGTCCCTCCCATTAACAGTGATGTAGAGGTGATCGTGGATATTAAATCTCAAATAGTTACTAGGATTTTTAAGATCTAATAAAGCTTTCCAATTCTCAAAAATAGGTGTATCAAAACTATCTTGGGAACAATACAAGATATCAAGACTTTGACATACCATTTTTCTCATCCGTATAAAATCCACAATATAGATTAATCTCCCATGTGCATGCTTCATTAGTGTATTGATCTCCTGCAACATTGGAAGAATACCAACCAATGTAAGTAATGTATCCAAATCAGTTAAACAGAACAACAATTCCCTCACCCTATCAACTTCATGATGATATTTGTGCATGAAACCAACCAACGAAGGATACTCCTCACGAACTTTGCATGCAGGTTCATACAAAGAGATCCATCTAGTCTCAACATCTTTCAAAAGTTTTTTTCCATCTGTAATTCAAATTGAAAATTTTGGAACTCAAGAAATCACTTTGGGTTGTTTTCCATATAGGCATGAAGTTCTCTTATAAGGTCTTCTAATTTAGCAACATTTTCATAGTTGCTTACCATTTTATACACTAAATTCATTATGTGAGCCATACAATGAATTGGTAGCATATATGGGGCCACTGTTATTTGTAATCTAACACACATCCTGTTCGGTGACCCTACATGAAAGATGCACCATCTTCTCCCACGCATACCAAATTCTTAGCAATTTCATAATCAGTCATTCCAGCAATATCTTTCAAATGAGAAATAACTATTTTATGTAGGTTTTTGGCATTACAGTTTTCAACCATTTTCGTAACACCCAACAGATGAGGTGTCCTTATATGATTTTTGAAAGTATAGATATGGATGCATACCCATGCAGTGTTGTCGAATGATGTCACTTCATCAATTGAAAGAGAGATAAACTTTGATTTTTTACATTTTTTTTTAATCTTCCTTCTCTATCATCGAAAGGTAGTTTTCCATTTCTCAACCGCTACTTTAAGACCAATGAGACTGAGGTACGTTTGGCATTCCATTATATTGATACAAAAATTTGAAATCAAGGAAATCTGAAATCGGTCTTCCTTTCTTTAGTATGTGAAATAAAGTAGAGAATTGTATGAGTTTTGCATGTAGATTTGTTTGATTCATCTTACCAATTTGCGATGTGATCATTCCTCCCTTTTCATGAGATGTCTGCATTTTTTCTGCTCTACTTCATAATCCACTGAATATTTAATGTGCATGCATTCTTTTTAGTTTTCCATCTGTGTTTTGATTTTCTAGCCATCCACCACCGTTACAGTAAAATATTGTTTTCCACAATGTTTTTCTATAGTGTCCATCTTCATTTGCATTTTCTACTACTTTCCCAATTTCCACGTACATATTGTACATGTACATTCAGATGGGATCTCTTCTGAATTAGATGATTGTATAGGTTCGATAAACATAAATTTGGCTGCCCAATTAAACTTGTATGTCCTGCCAATGGTCCACATATTCTTGTTCATTTTCAATGTTTTACTTTTTGAGTAGAATTTTGAGCAATATCATAATCACTGGTTTCCTCTTTCATGAACCAAAATTTAAATTTCATTTTTGTTCCTTTTTATTGATTATTTGTATGTGTGATATCTTGATGCACTCCTAGTTGCACCCCAACAGGAAGAATATCTTCAAGATTTGGCATATTATTGTAGGTGTCATTTGTTTGATACTATGCAGAATGCATGTCCACCTCAATATTACCTTCCACACAATCAATATTTTGATTCTTTCTAGTGGCATCTATATGGTTGTTGGTAGTTTCAATATCTGTATCAACAGAGTTTCCAAAATACTTGAACAGGGACTTCTGAGATTTCTTAGTTACTTTTAGGGTCTTTGCATTCGTGGACTAGCACCTTCCATTATTCTGAATAGAGTCGTGCATCAACAAAAGAACCAAGTATCACATCGAGTCAAATTTAATGTCACACATCAACTATCGCAATCCCTCGTCATGCGTCAACAATAAACCCCCTTGTCACATGTCAATAACGTGTCAACTATCACTATCTCACGTCAATAGTGCATCAACTATCACTATCTCTATCGCATGTCAATAAGGCATCAACTATCACTATCTCTCGTCACGCATCAACAACATGTCAACTATCACTATCTATGTCATGCATCAATAGCTAACCCCCTTGTTGTGCATATGCAATACCTCCTTGTTGTGCATCTTCCATACCTATTTATCACGCGTCAACTATATCCCTATCACGCGTTAACAACAAAACCCCTTGTCACGTGTCTACAATACCTCCTTATTGCACATCAACTATATCCCTATCGCGCATCAACAAATATCATTTGTCGCTTAACTCTAAAATACTAATAGGCTAACAAAATCTCTGGCGCTTAAGACTATGCAAGTTCACGATATTGGTAATTTGGTAAGCTACTTGTGGTAGTACCGTAGTATACTACCCAACGAATCACCTAGGTTTTTATAGGATATTTTTTCAAATGTAAGTGAAGCCAACCCCAAAAAATATATATACTATAAATTTTAGGCGAACAAGACACCGACCCACTCCGAAAAAATTACCTTTTCAAATTTTCCTAAAATGAAATTTTCACCATATTACGAATATTCGCCACTAAAATTATCCCTGAATTCCACATCACAAACTAGACAACACAAAAACTGGTAATATAAATCAAATCATTTTTTTTCTACAAACTCACAAGAATATAAAGATCTCCTCTGTAAATCAATACATGAAAGGCCTAGATCCATGGCATAGTTAATGAAAAGTTCCAAAAAAGACCTACCCAGCTATCAAGAAAATGTCTCCTCTTTGTTGAACACTTCTACCAGGGTAAAGAAATGCACATGGAGGATCTAGTAACAAAAAATTACATATCTTCTATTTACACCTCACTTTTCACACCAATCTTCAATAAGAGAACAAAAAGATATTTTTGATAGAGAAATGGATGGATATGCACAATATTTTTAGATCAAATACACATATCTATTGGTATACCTTTTCTAACCCTGAATATATTTTTCTGTAGATGTGTAGGAAATTTTTGAACTTTCTACCTTTATAGAGCACAAACTCATTAGAGAGGGGAGGCAACATATATGTCAAAAAGTGCTTCCAACGTGATGGATAATGAAATTCAATTAATGATAGTTTTGAGAAATTAATATTCAATTTTAAAACATGCTCTCATAATAATTGATATTTCTCTGTATATCACATAGATTTGAATACTATTATGATTAGCTATGCATTTACATTTATGGTTGTTATCGTCTCATGTGCTTCCTATGGAGATTCTATTTTTATTTGTTTCCTTTGATTTGAATACCTTTTCCTTTATTAGAACACATGAATTCCCATTACACTTCCTTTGATCCAATATGCAATGGTGAATAGTAACACTATTTAGTTGTTAAGGACTATTCTCATACTGAAAATAAATACTTACCTGACTAAATCACTTCAAGGGGACTCTCATGGTGATAAATATTGAGGAATATAGTCTACAAAAATTCAGATCTATGCAGACAACATCACAAAAACCTATTTCTGTAGCTATTCTAAAACCAAAACAATAATATACTCATCGGATGGGACAATTACAAAGTGTGAACAATGCCTCTCACATAAATCACATTGCTTTGATACCCAATCATAGATTTGGATTAGTTTTCACAACATAATAAACATAAGTAATTATAAATATTATATAATATATTCCAACACAATAAAATGGCTATTAAATAGCCATGGAGGTAGGAAAAACAACCTCATATAAAATAGGTAACAAATGACCCATTTATAATTATACAGGTGTAACAAATGCATTTGACTAACAAACAATGTAAGCATTAACCAATATAATTCATGATAAATCCTTCATGCCTCGAGTACTTATTTTTCTTAGGGGCTCAACATTACCCCACACTAGTTTGATTATCGTCTTCAAAAATTCTCCATGTTGTTTAAAATTCCATCAATCCAAAATTGACTAAGGAAAAAATGTTGTATGTTCCAACATTCTATATTGTTAACTAGAGGAGTTCAAGGAAATCTGCATCTATCTCCCCCGTAATTTCATCCATGCCTCTAGTTTAGCCATTGCATTTTATAGTACCTCCTCTACTATACTGGGTATTTGTCTGGTGTAATCTATTCAACTTTCCCCTTGAGCTCTTCTATGACCACCACTAGCTCCACGCAAGCTCCTCGAACTCATCCATACATTCTACGATAGAATCTTGGAGTTCACCAATCCAAAATTCTAGTTTCTCATGCTTGGTTTTTATCTTATCCTTCTACTCTATGGTTTTGATTATCAACTAAGCACACTTGATCTTGTTTTTTGGGACCTTCTCCTACAAGGCCTTTAGGATGTCCTCTTCATCTACAACTCATGCATCAATAATGGGCTCACATTTTTGACAACTATTGAAACCCTATCCATCAATATATTTTCCTCCTTAAGCTAGGTGAGTAAGTCCTCCAACTCAGCAATCCAGGCCTCAACAACAATATCAATGTTTTCCTTCTCCTTTGCAAACTCCTTAGCCATGTGTCTCACGTCATCCTTGATGTTGACTAGAAACATCCCCACCAAGTCTTCCAAATACTCCATTTCATCGTTATAATCCATCTTGGCTTGGCTCACCAATGTTGTACATTATTCTAATACTTTCTTAACCAGGCGCTAGCTTGATCATATGTTTCTTTTTCCACACCTATTCACCCTTCAAACCATTGTGTAGTCATTATATCTCTTTTTACTTCCCTTTTTGATTTGTGACCAAGGTCCGAACAATTGATCTTGTATCTAAGCTTTGTCTTATAAATTTCGATGACATATTCTCTGTAATGTTTCACACCTGCTCATCTATAAGGTGGCTTGGATCCACCACTTTATAATTTTTCACTTTCATCTTCTTCAAATGGATGGTCTCAATTGCATGATCATTGACATCAAACTCGGGCTCCTTTGCATGACAATGTAGATTCCAACTTATCATTTTCTTGGTCCTAGGTACATCCCCATATTGATATAAGATATCGTATGTAATGCCTCTAACATGGTTGATATCTATGATGACTTTTGCACTCGAAGTAGCAAACATTGATATGTGATTCTTGTCTCAAGATGATGTACTCTTGTGAACTAAGTAATCATGTTTTTTGTATATAATATGTTATCTTCTTGAAATAGATATAACTCTTCCATTTCTATGCTAAATAATTCACTGCATGTGGAAATAAGAAATTGATTCAATTTAAACTAGTTCATAGTCTTTATTACTATTGAACTTATGCTTCAGTCTTCATAATATCTTATGCATGATAGCTATATCTTGGATTAATTTCACTGATCCAAGGCATGCTTTCAATTTCATGACATTGAGGTTATCTTGACCAAGATAGGAAGAATAATGAATTTTGAACCCAAGCTATCTTGGGATCACTGGTAACCTTTGCTCCTCTCATCCTTTTATGTTATCCTTGAATGTCATTTTGATTCTTCTTTTGGTAAGTTTTAATTTTTTTTTTAGCTATTCTAAAGGAACCTAATTAAATATATGTTCCTAAGTTGTAATCTTATCCTAAGTTACTAGGTTCTTTTATTAATGAGGATTGTTTATTAAAAAGGAAAAACCTAAGACTAAACTAATAAAATTTAACCTAAGGACCTAAGTTGGTTTCTAACCTAATGTTATGAACCTAACATAAGATTTGGACTAACCTAAGGGGATGGCATGGATGACATACTATGGGATGTCAATGACACTAACCTCTAAGTATTTATGAGGATTTAATGGGATTTAAACTCTTTTGCCACCAAATTTGGTGAGTGCATGAAGGATAGTAAGAGGTTGAGTTGGAACCTCTGCTAAAGTGTTAGTTACATGGATTTAAAATTGGTAATGGCCAAACATGAGTTGGTGGAGGTAGGAGAGATAAGGAAGGACTGTCAGTCCTATGTTTGTATTTATTGTTCTTGGAAATTACAAAAACTTCCTAGGAAGTAGGGGAATTTGGAAGAAAGAATGGTTTTTGGTTTTGCACTTTTCATTTTTTTTTTTGTGAGCTTTTAGCTCTGCATGTGGTTTTTCATTTTGAACCCCAAGTTTGAATCTTACATGCTTATTTTTCCTTGCATGGTGGTGATGGTAATATAAATATTATTGAAAAGCTATAAGAAGAAGGAAAAGAAGGTTTAGATCTATTTTTTGGCATTTTTCATGAAAAAAATTATTTGGAGGCTATGCTTGAAGATTTACATAAAGAATAAAAGACATGAGCTCTATTAGGCATGATATGCCCTATCTCTTTAAGTCTTCTACTTTTATTTAAATGTATCATTAAAAGAACTTTACTATTTTGGAAAATTTTGGTTCTGGGTTTTGTGTTTCCTTCTTTGCTTCAATGGTGTTTTGGCTTGATTCATTTGGATACATAATGATTTTTGTGTTGTGTGGAATATGAATTATAGGTTGTATTAGTTGTAGTTGTGATTATATTATTTGCATTAGAACCTTGTTTGGAAATATAATGGATCTTTTTTATTCTCTTTGAATGATTATCTAGACTGAAGGTTGAATATACATTAATAGTATCCTATTTTTGGATGGAATCTATATATTATCGATTAGAATGTTTGCCTTATCATTATGATTGAAGTTTAATAGTTTAGGATACTTCACTTTGGAAGTTTAAGATTTATGACTTAGTTTCAAGAGAATCTTTGTGTTCTTCATGTTGGGTCGGTTTCCTTTTTTATAATAGTTAAACCCAACAATATTGGTTGACAAAAATTCATGTATGTATTTTCTTGAATCTTTTTTTGTTACCATTTGGGTTAGGAGTATATGAATACTCACCTTGAGTTTGAAATTGTATCATCTTTTCTCCTTTGTTGAACCTTGTATGAATGGAAGTATTTTTAATGGAAGTTGAAATAGGAAAGTATGTCTATGGAATGTTTTTGGTTATGTTCTGTTGTGTTTAATTCTTATTTTTGTAAACCTACTCTAGGCTTTTGGTTTCCTTTAGTAGATATTTTTATCTTGGAAAGTTTGTAAAGATTATTGACTATTGATGAGATTTTGTTGGTGGGAGGTTGTTTGGATGATGGAATTTTATTTCAGTGAAAACTTTTGAACTTAGAATATTATTTTTTTCTCTTTCTTGTTAGTCATTGAGTCTTCTTAGAACTCAAACCCATTTGGGTTACCCTACAAGAGGAGGAAACATTGGGTTGATTTTTCTAAAATTTATATTAAATTAAATAAAAGGTTTAATGTTTTTTTGGTCTAGGTAAACTATGTTTTCTTCCAATGAGGGAAGTATTATTTCAAGTAATGGAATCTCTTTTAAGAGGATTGATTCCCATTTTTGAGTTATGGAACTTGGGTCTACATGGGTGTATATATCTACATTCCTTTTTTGTCTAAGTTTATATTGTCTTGAATCCTTGAGTTAGTATGTTGTCTTCATGACCATGACTATGATGAGCCTCTTATAAGATGTTCCTTTATGTTGTCTATTGTTTGATTTTTTCATTCATTATTTGAATCCTTTCATTAAGATGTGTTCCATTACTTAGATAAGATTGTGATCATTTATAAAGCTTGAACTTGACTATTATGTCTTTGACATTAGCATTGGAATATAATTATGTTTTTAATGATATATAATGGTCTACTTAGCATTATTTATGACTATAATATTAATTTCTAAACTTAGGTTGGAAAGAAATCCTTAGGGAACCTTTTTAGATGTTTATGTTTTGGGAAGCCTAAATATTTGTTACGTATCACTCACTTAGGATCCTAACTCTGAAATGAATTCAAGTTTGTAGTGAACTTTTGCATTAAGTTATATTATTCTTTTTTAAATCTTAGTTGGTTAAACCTTCCTTACATGGAATGTGGAGACTTATTCTTGATCAACCTAATTTTTAGACTTGTGCTGAGCCTGATATAGTAAATATTGTTTGATGGAATGTATTTAGATTTTTGGTTGGTCTTTTAGTTACTAATTAGTTTGTTAATTTTGAATAACAACACAATATATTTATTATAGAAAGGTAAGTTTTGCATATCCTTGTACTTCTTCTTCTTGAAAAGTCAGAATAGGTTGAGTTGAGGAACTTAATTTGGAAACTTAAATGAGAAGATAAAGTTAGGTTTGGAAATATGAATTTATCCTTTCTTTAATAATTTTGTTTTGATTTATAACATAATGTAATGAGTTTATAAGGATGTGAAATAGAATTAGTTATGATGATTTAATTAGTTCTTGCTTATACAGTATTTATAGATTCCATTATCTTTCTCTCTCCTTCTTAGTTTGTGATCTTTTGGGAAAGTCTTTCTGTTAATCTTCTTTTGTGATTTTGAAACTGTTTCATAAATAACAGGGTTTCTTTTATGAAACAATTAGATAAAATCACAATGTTTTAATGTTATAGTGCTTATCATTCTCAGTTCATATGAACTGACTCATGCTAACAATTTTGTAGATGGATTTCATAAAAGATGAAAGGAGAAAGACATATAGAAAGTTACAACTTTCTTACTAAAAAATTGTCTCTTTATTTTGATGATTATGTAGTGACATTACTTGAGATGTAATTTTTTCAGAAAAGGAAGATGTAATAAAACTATTTTTATATTGTTGTAATGACACTTTGTAATCCTGAATTATTTCTATATTCAGTGAATGGATCACTCCCTTTTGATAAATAAATGGTTGATGATTGTTGTTTAGTACTTTATTTTGATACCTTCATTGGCATGAATTGGTATGTATTATTAAGTAACATCATTATTGAAGGGAAAATAGGTATTTAAGTGTTATGGGATTAATAAAATTGATAGTTCTTATCATATATAAGACTCTTGGATTAAGGATCTGAAATATTAGTTGATTCATTACACATAAAAGAGATAACTAATAGTTGATACTCTTGAGTAGATCCTTAAATAATAAAAAGGGATTATGATTGAATTATATATATGTGTATGAAATTATTGGTTGTATTTAAAACATATGTGATTTGTTTTCATAATTGGACATTAGTCCTTGATAAAGGAAAAAGGATATTTTCCTTGAAATCAATCATAGAGATTTATTTGAGATCTTGTAAAGTGTTATGAATATATTATGAGAATGGTTGACTGTGTTCTTCCTTAGGCATATTTCTTTAATAAAAATATTGAATGCTTAAAAAGGGAACTAAAGGGATTTAGACTTCATCATTATGAAGTCTAAAGTAAAGGTTTTAAATAATCTTGTTTTAAGCTAAGGCTGAAATAAGAAAATAATGAACACACCTTCATAACATTAAGATCAATCATGTCATTATATGATATAAGTTGATTTTTTAATATCAACTTAAACATGTATTTAGAATGGTTAGGGAAGCGGGTTATATCTGTATACCAAATTCTCATGTAATTTACACCTTGTAAATTTTTAGGTTAAATCATGCTTAGTTGAATATTAAATGTTGTTATCATTAATCTTTAAGACAATGATTAAATGGGTTAGTAATATTTTAATCTTAAGTATGTTAGTCCAGTTGAGGAAACTCAGTTGGATGATGGAACATAGGAACTGCAACACAATAACTTCATAATTACAGGGGTCATTACGAGGATATTATGATGGATCATGTTATGCCTCAACACCCCACTTAGTTTGATTAACTCGATTAACATAAGTGTAAGAATGGATCATGTTCTACCTAAATAGGAATAGAAACATGATCTAGTGTTGAGGTCAACTCATGTTGACTTAGGGTAAATAGACACACCCAATTGACATAATTTGATTGAGTATGTCTATGTATCCTTAGTCACCATGAGTAGTCTTCCACACTAGTGCATGTTGCTTCCCTTATCTAGTGTGAAACCTTGAATCATATTTAATTGATAGAAGTCAGAAAGACCTTTCTAGATAATAGAACAAGTGTGGTGAGGGACATATTCCTTTTGACAAGTATGTTTTCTAGGAATGTAAACATGTTAAACATGTTTAAAAACTTTGGTCAAAGTATCGTAATCTGTTGGTTGTGTTGTCTTATGTCACCTAGTCTAAGATGTAGGATTTCAGATGAATATCGATAACAGATATTCAGATAGGCCTCTTAGATAGAACACTTGGGTACCCCTAAAATGGTAAAGAACCAAGTATACCTATTATACACATTATTAAGTTAACATGAGAGATTGGTTTAATACCGAGTCATGGAATGAGAGATCAATGTTTCACCGAGTCATTTACAACTGCATATGGTTTTTTGTTATGAGATGGATTGGAATTGGAATGTGTGTTCTAAATTGTATTAATTTAGAACAAAGAACATTATGTAAGATAAAAAATTCCCTTGTTTCTAAAGTCTTAAAATGGGAATGTTACATCTTGGTATCAAAGCTGAAGGTTGTAAGCTCTTATACCTATTGAGTCCATATCTGATAAAAACTTAATTTTCTTGTTAACAAAAATGGTTAGAACAAGGGAAGTACTAAAATAACCCACCTCTAAGTGGAGAGGAAGATACCACACAAAAACTTGATGAGATTCTTGTTTCCTTGTTGGACACAAGAGATCATATGGTTGTACTTGAACAATAAGTTATGGGTAATGAGGAGGAAGAAGATACTGGTAATAACAATCAACCACTCTCGGGGACAACACCAATGTTAGAAATTTGGACGTTGATAATAATAATGTAGTAGATAACAATGTTTTAAATACAAATCAAATGTACCCAATCAAAATAAAAATAAAAAGGTAATATTTGTAGTTGAACTTACAAATGACATAAAGAGGATAAGTCCACCAAAGTTTGATGACACTATGATGGGGGATTGAGTTAAGAAATGGCTCAACAAAATAGAGAAGTAATTTACAATAAGGAACTTCTCTAGAGGAAAAAAATGTAGTATGGGGAGCTTATCAACTTTCCCATGAGGCATCCTCTTGGTGGGACAGCCATAAGGATGAATTAAACATTGATGAATCAAGCATCACTTGGGATTAGTTTAAGAGCTATTTTAGACAACGTTGGCTGCCACAACTCTATTATGATAAGAAGATGACTAAATTTCATAATTTAATTTTGTGAAAATTAATTGTAACAGAGTATTGGGAGAGGTTTACCAAATTTCTTAAGTATGTACCTTAATATCAAACTGATGAGAAGTTCAGGATACGTAAGTTTATTATGGGATCAAAACCTATCATAGGGGTGAATTATATGTTCACAACCCAACCACCATGGAAGGGGTTGTAGAAAAATTCATTCAGCAGGAATAGAAATTAAAAGCAATTTCTTCCCATAAGGAAGAGAACCATAAGAAATTTCCTAATTCTTCTTCATCTCTTGCACCCAAAAAGGGGGCATGGAAAAATTTTGGTGCTAAAAATAAGTTTGTAGCTGAAAATAATAAGAAAACAACAGCAAATAAACATGTTGCAAACATATGAAATAAGTTTGTAAAGAATAATAACAATGGACAAAAGTCTTATGGAGGATAGAACAATAATTTTAGGGCTGGAAATAAATTTGAACCAAAAAGAGGACTTGTAGGGGGTTGTTTCAACTATGGTAAGGATCACTATGTAAATCAATGCCCTCTAAGGAAAGATGACAACAATCAATAACATAAGATAAATGATGTAGTAGTTGTTAAACAAGTTGAAAAGCAAGTTACACCCATAGAAGTGCCAGGTAAATTATTTGGTATGCATGTTACTATAATTTTTATACTAGAGCTACCGAATGCTTTATTTCTAGTAAATTAGCTACAAAACTAAAATAAAATATGGAATAATGGAAAAATCTTAGACTTTTCATTATGGAAATAATGTTGTCCATATTGTTAGTAAATGTCTTTTTGGAGTAATCCTAGAATTACCTAGTTTTTCCACTGAAGTAGATCTTTATGTTTCTCCGTTTGGGTCATATGATTTCATAATAAGTGTTAATAGCTTGTTGATCATAAATCAAAAGTTGATTATTTTTAAAAACACATTAGTTGTCTTGATGATTTGCAGAAAACAACATAAATCCAAGGGGTAAAATGAGAAATTTCAGTTAGAAAATTGTCAGCTATGCAACTTAAAAGGCCAAAATAAAGGTTGCACTTTGTATGCAGTAAAAATTTACTAAAACAACTGAAGGGATAGTGATCTTTTGGAAACATTTCCTTTGTTAAGAGATTTCAGTGATGTGTTTCTAGAAAAACTACTCATTCTTCCGCCCAAATGAGAGTTTGACTTCACAATTGAAATCAAACTAGGAAGTGAGCCTATTTCCAAGGAACCTTATCGAATGAATACCATTGAACTGGTATAGTTTAATGTATAGTTGCAAGAACTATTGTCTAAGGGTTTTATAAGACTCGAGTGTCTCACCTTTGGGAGAGCATTGGTAATGTTTTTGAAAAAGAAAGATGGAACACAAAATTTGTATTGATTATAGGATGTTAAACAAAGAAACAATCAAAAATATATTTCCACTTCCTAGAATGGATGATTTGTTTGATCAGATGTGTGGTGCATCAATATATTCTTAGATAGATCTTCATTCTAGATATCACCAGTTAAGAATCAAATATGAAGATATTCATAAAACAACCTTTAGAACAAGGTATGGACATTACAAATTTATAGTTTTACCTTTTGGTTTGATAAATGCACCTATTGCTTTTATGAATTTAATGAATAATATATTTCAAGAGTACCTGGACAAGTTTGTACTTGTATTCTTGGACAATATTATTATCTATTCTCAAAGCAATGATGAGCATCAAGAGCATTTGAAAATAGTACTTGAAATCTTAACAAAGAGGAGATTGTATGGTAAGTTGTCCAAATGTTCTTTCTATGAAACATAAGTGCACTATTTAGGACATGTCATAAGTAAGGATGGAATATCATTTGATCCATCAAAGTTTATTGTCATAACTGAGTGTCCTGCACCTAAAAATCTACATGGATTCGGAAGCTTCATGGGGCTTGCTAGTTACTAGAAATTTTGTTAAGGATTTTTCAAAAGGAATTACTCTAATAACTCCATTTCAAAAGAAAGACAAGAATTTTGTGTGGAGTGATAAATGTGAATCAAAATTTAAAACTCTTAAGGATTAGTTAACATCTACACCTATTTTGGTTTTACCATATCCAAATGGAAACTTTACAGTAGTTACAAATGCTTCCATTGAAGGAATCGAGGTATTCTATTATAAAATGATCATGTTATAACATATGAGAGAAGAAAACTCAAGTTACATGAGTTGAATTATTCTCCCCATGACCTAGAGCTTTTACCATAGTTCATGCACTTCAAGTATGGAGACATTATCTTTTATGAAGGCCTTTTGAATTAAATATTGATCATCTTGGGCTGAAGTATTTTTTCACTCAGCCAAATATGAATGTAAGACACCAAAGATTGTTAGTGTTTTTGTCACAATATGATTTTGACATAAGTTACATTAAAGGAAAATAAAATAGAGTGGAATATGCACTAAGTTGTAGGAAACATATTTATGCACTTATAACTTTGAGAACTTAGTTTAAGGATGAAGTAAAAAGTATCATGGAATCTGATTTTTACTTTTAATAGGTAAAAACAACACTTGTTGCAGATCCAAATGACGTAAGATATAAAGGTTTTAACTTCGATAATGAAGGAATTTTGAGATATGAAAAGCGGGTGTATGTACCTTTGGGAAATGAGTTAAGGAAAAATTTAATGATGGAATTTCATAATTCACCTTACTCAGACATCTAGTATTACAAAAATGCTTGTTGATGTAAAACAACAATATTTTTGGAAAGGGATGAAGAAAGACACAACTGATTTTTTTTCGCACTACTTGGAATGTAATCATTAAGGATTTGAGCATATGCAACTATTATTATATATTATATCCTCATAACATAACACAATATAAGTAGTAGGTAATTAGTATGGATTTTGTTCAGGGGCTGCCTATGCTAAGAAATAAACATGATGTTATTTTAGTTTTTGTTAATAAAATGACAAAAGTAGCACATTTTACCGTTGGTAATCTTAAGGATGATTCACCTATATTAGCAAAAAAATTGTGCATGATATTTTTAGATTACATAGAGTACTTGAATTGATTATATCCAATAGGGACCCTAAAATGACATCTTGTTATTGGAAAATGCTAAATAAGAAAGATCAAATGTTTTTGAGGAATTTGCCTTAGAGAACAAAACTAAATTTTAGTTTTATTGCATACCATCCAGGAAATAGATGGTCAAACTAAGAGAGTTAATTTTGTTTTGGAAGATATGTACACAAATTTAATGTATCCTTCATGGATCAATAGTAAAATGGGAATAATACCTTCCTTTAGTTGAATTCGCTTACAATAATACATATCATGCCTCTTTGAAAATGACACCTTTCAATTTTCCTAGAAAGTTCCTCTGATTACCCCCGACAGACATTTTATCGCTTGGACGATGATTCACCTATATTAGCAAAAATTGTATGGAAGGAAATGTAAAAACTCCTAGTTAATTTGGATAAGCATTGAAGATAGAGAGATAATTGGACCTAAAATACTTATTGAAATGGAACAAAAATTATTTGTGAATGATTAAAATAAGTTACGAGATAAAAACTAAAAGTTATGCAGATCTGAAAAGGATCAATAAGAAGTTTAAACTTGGTGAAAAGGTATTTTTACGTGTTAAGCCTAAAAATATCTCTATAGTCATTTAGCAAGGCAGCCAAACTATTACCTTGTTTTGTGGGACCTTTCAATATTGTTGAAGTAATCAACCCTATAGCTTATTGTTTAGCATTACCTCCTACTTTGTCATGAATGCATGATGTTTTCCATATTTATTTTCTTAAGAAATACATTTTAGATTTATCACATGTGTTAAATTAGGATTCCTTACAGGTCCAAGACCTAGGAATAATCATGGTTGAACCCATAAGAGTGTTGGAAACTCACCAATTGCACTTACAAAATTGTGAAATTAGTCAATGCAAGGTTTAGTGGGACTAGTTTAATGAAGAAAGTGCAACATGGGAAAACCTTGAGGACATGAAAATTGATTTTCCTCATTTATTTGAACATAATTAGTTCTGATGATTGAAAAAAATTAAAGACTTTTTTTTTAAGCTATCAATAATTCTGCCAATTTTGGGTAGGTACTATATTTTATTAGTACTGGAACAACTATTTTAATGTTGTAATAAATTATGAAAATTTGAATTTCTCAAATCTAGTTTCTGTTTGAGAACTTATGGATAAAATAACTATAATTATGATTATTTTTCTTGTAAAATATGGACTAGTTAATCATCGAGATGATGATGCTTTTTAGAAGAGAGGTATGTAATTCCTCTGACATGGTTGATATCTATGATGACTTTTGTACTCAAAGTTGCAAACATTGATATGTGTTTATTGTCTAAGAGGAGTAATCTTGTGAACTAAGTAATCATGTTTGTTGTGGATTATATGTTATCTTCTGGAAATAGATACAACTCTGCCATGTCTATGCTGAATTTAAAATGAATTATTTCATTCCTTCTTATGTTGAATGATTCACTGCATGTGGAAATAAGAAATTGATTAGTTTAAACTAGTTCATAGTCTTTATTGCACTTGAACTTGTGCTCTAGTCTTCATAATCTCTGATGTAGGATAGCTATACCTTAGATCAATTTCATTGATCTAAGGCATGCTTTCAATTTCATGATGTTGAGGTCATCTTGACCGAGCTGGGAAGAATAATGGATTTATGAACCCAAGGTTGTCTTGGGATCACTGGTAACCTCTGTTGTTCATGTCCTTCTTATGTGATCCTTGAATTTCATTCTAATTCTTCTTTTGGTAAGTTTTAATTTACAATTTTTAGCTATTTCTAAAGGAACCTAATTAAATCTATGTTCCTAAGTTGTAAGCTTATCCTAAGTTACTAGGTTATTTTATTAATGAGGATTTTTATTAAAAAGGAAAAACCTAAGAATAAACTAATAAATTTAACCTAAGGACTAAGTTGGTTTCTAACCTAATGTTATGAACCTAACCTAATACTTGGACTAACCTAAGGGGAAGGCATGGATGACATACTATGGGATGTCGGTGGCACTAACCTCTAAGTATTTATGGGGATGTAATGGGATTTAAACTCTCTTGTTGCTGCCAAATTTGGTGAGTGCATGAAGGATAGTAAGAGGCTGAGTTGGCACCTCTGTTAAAGTGTTAGTTACATGGATTTCAAATTTGGTAATGGCCAAACATGAGTTGGCAGAGACAAGAGAGATAAGGAAGAACTATTAGTCCTGTTTGAATTTATTGCTCTTGGTAATTACAAAAACTACCTTAGAAGTATGGGAAGTTGGAAAAAATAATGGTTTTTCATTTTTGCATTGTTCATTTGATGTTTGTGAGCTTTTAGCTCTGCGTGTGTGGTTTTTCATTTCAAACCCCGGTTTGAATCTTGCATGCTTATTTTTCCTTGCATGGAAGTGATGGTAGCGGAAATATTACTAAGAAGCTATAAGAAGAAGGAAAAAAGGTTTCAAAGATGGTTGTTGGTGTTTTTCGAGAAAATATTTATTTCAAGGATCTTCTTAAATATTTACATCAAATAATATAAGACATGAGCTCTATCAAGCATGATAGGCCCTATCTCTTTAAGTCTTCTATTTTTATTTAAATGTCTTCATTAAAAGAACTCTGCTCTTTTGGAAACTTTTGGTTCTAGTTTTGAGTTTCCTTCTTTACTTCAATTTTGTTTTGGCTTGATTCCTTTGGATGCATAATGATTTTTGTTTTGTGTGGAATACAAATTTTGGGTTGTATTAGTTGTAGTTTTGAATTAGATTATTTGTAGTAGAACCTTCTTTGGAAATAGAATGGATCTATTTTGTTCTTTGTTGAATGATTATCTAGATTGAAGGTTGAATATACATTAATAGTAGCCTAGTTTTTATTGGAATATGTAGATTCTCGATTAGAATGTTTTCCTTATCATTATGATTGAAGTTTTATAGTTTAGGATACTTCTCTTTGGTGGTTTAAGATTTACGACTTAGTTTTAAGAGAATCATTGTGTTCTTTGTGTTGGGCTTGTTTCCTTTTTGATAATAGTTGAACCCAACAATATTGGTCAACAAATATTTATGTCTGTACTTTCTTGAATCTTACTTTTATTACCATTTAGGTTAGGAGTATATGAATACTCACTTGGAGTTTGAAACTATATCATCTTTGCTCCTTTGTTGAACCTTGTATGAATGGAAGTATTTTTGATGGAAGTTGAAAAGGGAAGTATGTATATGGAATGTTTTTGGTTCTGTTCCATTACGTTTACTTCTTATTTTTGTAAACCTTGCTCTGGGATTTTGGTTTTTTATCGATATTTTTGATCTTGGAAAGTTTGTAAATATTATTGATTGTTGTTGAGATTTTTTTATGAAGGTTGTTTGGATGATGGAAATTTATTTCGGTGACTAGTTTTGAACTTAGATTGTTATTTGTTTCTCTTTCTTCTTAGTCACTTGAGTCTTCTTAGAACTCAAACCCATTCTGGGTTACCCTACAAGAGGAGGAAATGTTGGGTTGATTTTTCTAAACTTTATATTAAATTAAACAAAAGGTATAATGTTGTTGTGGTCTAGGTAAACTATGTTTTCTTCCAATGAGGGAAGTATTATTCAATTAATGGACTCTCTTTTAAGAGAATTGATTCCCATTTTTGAGATGTGGAACTTGGGTCTACATGGGTGTATAATGTATTCCTTTTTTTTGTGCAATTTATATTATCTTGAATCCTTGAGTTTGTTTATTGTCTTCATGACCATGAATTTGATGAGCCTTTGTAAGATGTTCCTTTGTGTTATTTGTTGTTTGATTGTTTCATTCATTATTTGAATCCTTTCATTAATATACATTCTATTACTTTTATAAAATTGTGATTTTTATAAATCCAAAATTGATTGTTATGTTTTGACATTAGCATTAGAATATAATTATGTTGTTAATGATATATAAGGATCTACTCATAGCATTATCTATGACTGTAGTATTGATTTTTAAACTTGGGTTGGAATGAAATCCTTTAGGAAACCTTTTTAGATGTTGATGTTTTGGGAAGCCTAAATATTTGTTATGTATTGATCACTTAGGATCCTAACTCTAAAATAAATTATGGTTTGCAGTGAAATTTTACAGTGAGTTATGTTGGTCTTGTTTTTAATCTTAGTTGGTTAAACCTTCCTTACCTAGAATGTTGAGACTTATTCTTGATCAACCTAATTTTTAGACTTTGTACTAAGCCTGATATAGTTAATATTGTTTGATGGAATGTATTTATATTTTTGGTTAGTATTTTTAGTTACTAATCAGGTTGTTAACTTTTGAATAACAACAAATAGTGTATTTATTATAGAAAGGTAATTTTATATATCCTTGTACTTCTTCTTGTAAAGTTAAAATAGGTTGAGTTTAGGAACTTAATTTGGAAACTTGACTGAGAAGATAAGGTTAGGTTTGGAAATATGAATTTCTCCTTTCTTTAATACTGTTGTTTTGATTTATAACATGTTGTAATGAGTTTATATGGATGTGAAATAGAATTAATTATGATGATTTAATTATTTCTGGCTTATACAATATTTATATTTTCCATTATCTTTCTCTCTCCTTCTTAGTTTGTGATCTTTTGGGAAATCATTTCTATTAATCTTCTTTGTGATTTTGAAATTGTTTCATAAATAACAGGGTTCCTTTTATGAAACAGTTAAATAAAATCACAATGTTTTAATGTTATAGTGTTTATCATGCTCATTCATATGAAATGACTCATACTAACAATTTTGTAGATGGATTTCGTAAAAGATGAAAGGAGAAAGACATATAGAAAGTTACAAACTTTCTTACTAAAGAAATTGTCTCTTTATTTTGATGATTATGTAGTGACATTACATGAGATGTATTTTTATCGAAAAGGAAGATGTAATAAAACTAGTTTTATATTGGTGTAATGACACTTTGTAATCCATGAATTATTTATGTATTCATAGAATGGATCACTCCTTTTTGATAAATAAATGGTTGATGATTGTTGATTACTACTTTATTGTGATACCTTAATTGGCATAAATTGGGATGTATTATTAAGTAATATCATTATTGAAGGGGAAGATAAGTATTTAAGTGTTATGGGATTAAGAAACTTGATATTTATTATCATATATAAGAATCTTGGATTAATGATCATAAACATTAGTTGATTCATTACACATAAAAGAGATGTAACTAATAGTTGATACTCTTGAGTAGATCCTTAAATAATAGAAAGGGATTATGAATGAATTATATATATGATTATGAAATTCTTGGTTGTATTTAAAACATATTATGAGATATTTTTCATAATTGGACATTAGTCCTTGATAAAGGAAAAAGGATATTTTCCTTGAAATCAATCATAGAGATTTATTTGAGATCTTGTTAAGTGTTATGAATATATTATGAGAATGGTTGATTGTGTTCTTCCTTAGGCAGATTTCTTTAATCAAAATATTGAATGCTTAAAAAGGGAACTAAAGGGATTTAGACTTCATCATTATGAAGTCTAAAGTAAAGGTTTTAAATAAGCTTGTTTTAAGCTAAGGCTGAAATAAGAAAATATCTAATGAACACACCTTCATAACATTAAGATCAATCATGTCATTATATGATATAAGTTTATTCATTTAAGATCAACTTAAACATGTATTTGGAATGGTTAGGAAGTAGGTTATATCTGCATACCAAATTCTCATGTAATTTACACCTTATAACCTTTTTTGGTTAAATATTTCTTAGTTGAATCTTAAAGCATTGTTATCATTAATCTTTAAGATGTTTATTAAATGGGTTAATAATATTATAATCTTAAGTATGTTATTCCACTTAAGGAAACTCATTTTGATATGGAACATAGTAGTTATGACACATAATAACTTCATAATGACAGGGTCATTAAAAGGATACTATGATCAACATGTTATGCCTCAACACCCCACTTAGTTTGATTAATTTTATTAACATAAGTGTAAGAATGGATCACGGTTCCACCATAAATATGAATAGAAACATGATATAGTGTGTAGGTCAACTCATGTTTACTTAGGGTATCTAGACACACCTAATCGATGTAATTCGATTAAGTATGTTTATGTATCCTTAGTAACCATGAGTATTCTTCCACACTAGTGCATGTTGTTTTCCTTGTCTAGGTGAAACCTTAAATCATATTGAATTGATAGAAGTCAAGAAAGACCTTTCTAGATAACAGAATAAGTGTGGTGAGGGACATATTCCTTTCGACAAGTATGCTATCTAAGAATGTAGAAATATTAAACTTGTTTAAAAACTTTGGTCAAAGTATTGCAAGATTTTGGTTGCGTTGTCCTATGTCACCTAATCTAAGATGAAAAATTTCATATGAATATTGGTAATATATATTTAGATAGGCCTCTTAAACAGAACACTTGGGTACCCCTAAAAGGGTAAAGGAAGCAAGTATACCTAGTATACATATTATTAAGTTAACATGAGAGATCAGTTTGATATTGAATATTGGAATGAGAGATTGGTATTTCATCGAGTCATTTACATTGTATATGGTTTTCTTTTATGAGATGGATTGGCATTGGAATGTGTGTTCTAAATTGTATTAATTTAGAACAGAGAACATTTTGTAAGATAAAAACATTCCTTATTTCTAAAGTCTTAAAATGGGAATGTTACATCCTAGGCATGTAACTTCTCTAAGGAAAGGGTACTCTAGAACCATACATGCAACACCTTTGTGAGATTATCCACGAAGTCGATATGAGGGGACCTAGGTGTCCACCTCTTCCTCTCAACCTTGCACTTTGAATGTTTCTTCCCTAGGGTTTTAATCTTGTAACAAACCCTTTATCCTCCTTAATAACAAAGGAGTCTCATTTATTTTTCTCTTATGGGCTGGTGGGCTAGAAGGGTAAATTTACTTGTGTTGGACTCTTCATAGGTCCATCCGTAGCTGGCATCTTTATCTTTATGTGTCCATAAATTTCTACTTTGGCCTTTTCCTTAGCCCTTATCTTCTCCTCCTCCTCAAGCTCTACCTCGAGTTCTTCTCTGAACATGGTGTGATCTTCTTCGAATCCCATCTCTCCGTTGTAGAACTTGAGACATCATGTACTTTAGGATTTTTCTATTCCATATCTTCTTCCTTAGGCTTCTTAACTTCTTCGAGCTCTAGTTTTGAATCCTGGCACTACCTTTTTGTGATGTACCTACTCCCCCACTACTATTTTGGTGTGTATAATACTTCCTTTTCCTAGAAGTGTCTAATTTCTCCTCACTTCCTTCTTCTTCTTCCTCTCCTTCTTCTACCTGGACCACTTTCATAGGTGGGATCAACACCTCTCTTGGCTTTGGAAAGGTGGATTTTGTAACCTCCACTTTAACTCCTCCTTTCATCTTAGGGAATAACTACACAAAACACTCGATGGATGAAGTCCTTGATGGTGACATTGATCTGCGTGGCTGCATATCTAAGAAGTCTTCCTCCAACACTTTGATATACATGAGCTCGTATCATGCGTGTAGGTCACGTGAAGGGTGTGAACATCAAATTCCAATTTTTTTGGAATTAAGCTCATCTTTTATGCATCCTTCAATTGATTGATGCCACACTTCATATATTTAATAGTGAATGTAAACAAAATTTTACACCACGGCTCCATCTCTCCATTAACATCTTAAATTTTTCCAAGATGAAGTGTTACATAATTACAAACTTCACCTAGTCCCCCTAAACTTCGGAAACTCGTGGAGGATATGTCATTTTTCTCAAAATATTTTCACAATCTCTTGTACCATTTTTTCATACATTTATTGTAGGTATTCCTAATGGATCCATCATAAGTGAACTTTGAAAATTACAATACAAGAGATGTGTTTTCTAGTGGATAAAGCCACACATTCCCATCTAGCTATCAAGGACACCGATTTCCAAAAATATGATTAAATAGTATGATTTACCCCCATGTGATCTTCACTCTAGATTCATTTTGCACTTATGCTTCCTTAATGATACTCTTCAAAGAATTTCATGAAGTTATGGTGTGCTCATTTTGATACTATGTATGCAATGTACATGAATCTTTTATTTTATATCCGTATATCATTCTGATGCACCTAATTTGCAGCTAATAAGGTGGGCCACAACCCTTCATGTTGAATCATCAAGATTTGTGATAACATGTTCCCTTGTTCCTTTCTCATAATTCAACTACTTTTCACCAATCTTCAAGTTTTGCATTAGCACAAAGGTCGAGTGTCATATCCTTGCTAGTGATCCATGGGCCTTTCACTCTCATTATCAACTAGCATGTAATTCTCATTCTCCTCCATGTAATGTAGAAAAATTCCTCATACACCCACGACATTAACCACTTGAAGAGTGGGGTGGGTTTAGCAAAGAAATGTAGTTCCCATAGCTGTAAAACTCTAGTTTTATGTAACTCCTATTACACTAAGTCATTAACCTTAGGGTTTTTGAGCTCATATAACCCTAGTACATCTTTAACCAAGTCCGCATGTATTAACTTATCGTGTTCTTATTTCTTGTGGTTGAACTCACTAATTTTTCACTAATCTTAAAACTCCACTTTTATAATTTAATCACACCTGGTGGTACTACATTTCTAAGTATATCTCTACTGAGGTTCCTCCTTCTCCACCACCGGTCTCTTAGTTCACTCCTTATTTGGTTCCATTTTCATTTCTTCACTCCATACCCTAGGTTGTCAACTTCTCCTTGTCTTCCTGAGCTCTCCAACTTTGATAGCTTCACTCTTACGCAACCCCCTACTTCCTCTCTTCTTACCCCCTTATTACTCCACAAGATCTTGTCATAGTTTGTAAACCACCACTAGTTTGAAAATTACTTCACTTCTTTATCACACCCTTTTTGTACTTCAATATCTTGGGAGAAAAAAATTTTTAAAGGAAAGGTAGTTAAAATGACTACCCTCACCCCTATTTATAATTTTCCATGACCTCACCGTCATTTAAACCCATGCGTCATCTTACCATTACTTTTTAACAAAGAAATTTTTCCACTTAAGTAAACTTCTGCAACCCCACCTCACACACTTTAGTCATAACCTTCATGCATGCTATCATTACTTCATTTCACATACCTCCTCCATGTACCTTACTACACCAAAGTACTTAACCTTTTTGCTATCCATTCAATAATTTCTCATATCATCACCTACCTCACATTAGATTGAGAGATTTATTTTCTTCTCTATGTGGTCTTTAATCATCTCAACCTTCCTCAAACACCTTTTCATATAAACAAACCATTTTTTCTACTTCGTGCTAATGTCCCAAAAAGAGTTTTCAACCAATCCAACCTCCCTTAGAAATGGGCTAGCCATTTCTTGCATTATACTTCAATCCACCCCACACTAAATTTGTGTGCACTCCTTTCTACTGCGCATGGAATAAATTAAAATGTAGTTAGCTATTAGTGCACCAACATGCAAGACAACACATTACTAAAATTACAAAGTATAGCAATGATGAAAGGAAACACATATAAAATAAAATACACTAAAGGAAAACCTAAACTAAATGAAAAACTACCTTATTACAAAAGCAAGAATAATTATTTTTAGTAAGGATTCAACCTACTCCCATTAAATAAAATAGGCAATTGTGTGCCATCTAAATCTTCTAAATGGCAAGCATGTGATTTAATTATGTGATTAAAAAAATGAAACCTAATAGACCTAAATGAGGTATTAGGGTATTTATGTTAATCTAAATAGGAGGACTAAAATTTTTATAAATGAACTAAAATAGTATGAAATAATTGTAAATAATTATTCTAAATGAAATAAAACCTAACTATGTAAGATAAGGGGAGAAAGTGGTGTAGCTGATTGAAGAAGACTATCACAAGTTTTTGTAAATCTGATAAGAGAATTTGGAAGTGCAGAAAAACACTCAGGGACCCTAAAAAGGGTGGATTTGAGATGTATGAGGCTCTTGGGAGTGTATTAGGTCACCTCAAGGTGCCTTGGTCTACAATATGGGCACTTTGAATACTGTAAAATCTCAAAATATGAGTTTTGAATTGTCGCACCTTCATCTCGAAACCATGTCTATTTTTCATGCGAGATCTATTGGATGAACTGGAGAATAACATGTAATGTAAAGAGAAGTATCAAACCAACAAAAATAAAATGTGCATATGAATGGTTCGGACTAACCTCAGCCACCAAATTAGTGGTCTTATCACTAAGCATTGCACTACATTTGGACCTAGATGTAGTTCTGGTGTGTGTGTACATGGAATGCCCTAGGTTCTCTCATTATAGTCACACTTTGTGAAGTAGCAAGCAATACTAACTATCAAAAAAGATAAGTATAATGTGTGTATAGAATAGAATATAATCCCTCCCCTTATGCAGTGTGTGTGATGCAGATCTCCTAACCTTGATGCATGGAACTAATGGATTTAAATGATGTAATGGATGTAGCTCTAGATGGAGTGATAGTATTATGTGATGTTAGGACCCCCATTATGGTCTTATAAGCTTTATATTTATAGGTCTCTCAAGTTTAATTTTGTAATTAATCTCAAAAAGGTCAACTTAGAAGAAGATAAAGACAACCAATGGCTATAAAATTCCCAAAATAAAGTGGTAAAAGGATGTACATAGGTCGAGGCACCTAGAAGTGGGATCGGGTTCCCAGTAAAAAGTGGGGTGCTGAATTTGGGCTAGAATGATGGGGTAGTTGCAAAATGGGCAGGTATGTGCTGGAAAATACATATGAAGTATGAAATAAAATATAAAATAAAGATGACCAAAAGGTGGGATTAATTAGTACTTTAACCACTTGAGAACCTTCTAAATAGTAGTATAAGACTAGGCTAAATTATGTGTAAAGTGTATAATTTTTTTCTACATTTTCCATCACATTATGTTAGTGAGAGAAAATATCGATAACATAAAGTAGATGGAGATACGTACTTGATATCCATCTAGAGTTTAGAAGAAAACGTGTCAATGGACTAGACTCAAATGTGGAATGAAAAAATAAAAATATGGAGAAGTGTGGATTCTAAAGATGAAAAATGTGCATAAGAAGTGATGAGTGAACCTTGGCGAAACGCGTGTGTAGTTGTTGTTGTTGTGTGTAGTGTACATGAATGGTTAGTAAATACAAATGCCTATAGTAGTGTGTTTCGTTGTCTTTGATTTCATTGTCAATGTTGTTGTTATTTCCCCCAATGTGACTGCTTATTTCTCTTATGGAGGACTTGCAAGGAGAAAATGATCAAGTAGTCAAATAATATGTCTGTAAAATACGCAAATGTAAAATATGCTAGAAAAAGTGTAAATGGAACATTTACACTTGATCCATGTCGAGAAGAAGGGTGTAGAAGGATATCCTATATTTTCTCAAGTTTTTGGGTGATCTCATGCCACCGTGGCTGAAGAAGTGTAGGGAGGAAATGCTCTATGTCCTCTAACTCTAACCACTTCTACTAATTTTTTTAATATATCTATTTGTATTGTGCTAGTTTTTTAGGGAAATCCTATGCCACTTGGATGGAGAAGTGTAGAGAGGCATGCCCACTGTAACCCCAAAGCCTATAATTATTCTATAGAATTACTAAATGACACCATGTCTTGTTATGGCCACTTTGTATGGAGTGCATAGACTAGTCTAAACTCACTTATTGTTTCTAAACGGTGTAAATACATTGTGTTAGTAGAAAACCAAAATGATGCCCCCTCTTTACGAGTGCATGAGATGACCCGAAAAGGAGAATGAGGGCCCAAAAGAGGACCAACTATACTCTAACATGTAACTAACTTAGCGATGAATGGGGGAAAGGGAAAGCACTTGGTAGATACCAAGGTGTGCATAAAAGGGGATGGATAGCCAAAACAAGTGTTAGTCCACAAGCACATGTATGTAATCAATGAAAAAATGCAAAGTGTAGAAAAACTACTAAAAACAATAGTGTAAACATGCAAGAAACATCAAGAAGACCACATAAAGCGGGTTACAAACAAGGGACATCACTCACAATGTCACAAGACACTCAAGTCCATCATGGCCACAATCAGAGACAAGTGTGTACACAAGAAAAGGGAAAATCCTACATACAATGACAAAAAGAAGACAAGTAGAAATACACAAGTGGTCATGGAAACATGTAGTCTTTCAAAACAAGTGTTGCACATAGAACACACATTAAGCATATTAGAGTGATAATAGATATGTCAAAAATATGTATGAATGGGTAGTATAATATGATAAGTACAAAATGAAATAATAACACCTATATAAGTCGAGTGTGGATGCCCCCAGTGACTAGTATAGTAAGGGTAGAAGGTGAGCATCTATGTCATGTGTAAATTCATGTATCTATGATCACACTAAATAAATAGGTGAACATTCATGTGTGTATGATAATGACATATAAGGAATTAATCTAACATATGTGGTAAAGTGATCATGTAAAACTCTAGTAAGAAAAATTAAATTCCCCAAGACAATACAGTATGTTGTGGATAGATGGAATGGAATGAAAAATGGAATGATAGGAGCAACGTGCTCCCTAAGTGTATGGAAGTGTATTTAGTGAGGTTCATTTTTTCCCCATCAGTAGTCAAGAATGAACTGTAAATGAGAATACGTCATTGGGAAATGGTCAAGTAGTTTTACTTGTGTCTAGCTCATTGTGATTAGTGTGTATATGTAAGGGTGATGAAATGCAACATGGGGAGAAGATGTGTGTAGACCCTATAGCTTAAGCATATACCACAACATGTTGAATGGATGAGTGTTGACTTATCCCTAATCGTATATCACTACATGATGAAAGAAGAAGGTGATGATTTATCCTATAGCGTATGTCACTACGAGAGGTGATGAGGGTGTATGAAGCGTATATGAGTATGTGGTGGATAATAGAAGTGGTGATTTAACACTAAGCATAGACCACTACGTGATGGATAAGAATGGGGTGGTGATTTAGCCTAAATCATATACCACTAAGTGATGAATAAGGCGAGGGTGGTGATTTATCATAAAGTGTATACCACTAAGTGATGAATAAGGTGATGATGGTGATTTAACCTAAAGCGTATACCACTAAGTGTGGAGTAAGGTGAGGGTGGTGATTTAGCCTAAAGCGTATACCACTAAGTGATGAATAGGATAAATGATGATGTAATAGAATGACTTAAAATAGGATAATAGGATATGTGATGATGGGATGTAAGATGATAATGGGAAGTTGATGAAAAGATTATTGATTTAACCTAAGGTATATACCACTACATGAGGATGGGGGCATGACAATGTAATGGAATAATTTTGGAATTGAGAAAAGTATAGGATGATATGATAGGTGATGGAAGAATGTAACAAGATAATGTAAGAGTAATGAAAAGAGTGGTGATTTAACCTAAGGTGTATACCACTATGTGATGATGGGTATGGGTGATGATATAGCCTAGAGAATTGGTCACTAGTCCAATGAATGTGGTATGATGACATGTTGCATATAGGTAAGGTCCATTTGATTGGTAAACCCTTGGCAGTTGAGTATGGACCGAGGAACTAGAGTGCGTCATAGGGTAGTGAGTGCAATGCGTAGAAAATGTAGTGTAGGTGACCAAATGGTGTATAGGATGTGTAGATATGTGGTAGAATATAGAAAGTGTGATGATAGGTGTAGATAGAAAAACTAGAACCATGGATAACGTGACCTAACATAGATATAGAATGTAATGATGAAATATAAAACTAGACTCATGTATGATGATGACTATTATAGCGTGTATGAGATATATGATGTAGGATGACTAGTAGATGAGGTATATATATGATAATGTATGATGTGTGGTGTGTGGGGTTTAATGTAATAGTAATCCCTCAACAGTCAAGTGTGAACTGAAGCATAAGTGTGTTATTGGGTAATGAGGGTGTGATAATGTGTGAGATAGAATTGATGATGGATGTAGGAAAATACAAGTATGATAGAATAGAAAAGGGTGGGGTGAGATATAATTTTTTATGCCCCCAAGTGTATCTTAAAGGAGGGGTTAACTAATAAGGTTTAGGGATGGAGTTTTGACATTTGGTGATGAGGATGATGACACCTTAGGATGATGGTCGAGAAAAGGTGGTAAGTGAGACAAATGTTGTATGTGGAAATGAAGCCAATATTCATATGATGGGTGTACATATGACAAATACCAAGGTGTAGTAAAGTGTGTTGGTGATGGTGAGAAATGCGGGATCATGCATGTAGAAGTAAACAAGTCATGTGGAATAAAGTAAGGTGGAAAAAATTGGTGGGAGGCATTAGTAGTCCTAGGAAAATGCCTCTATCAGTCTGTAGGACTAATATAATGGAGTGGGCACACAAGGGCAAGTTGAGTAAGTGGGGTAGGAATAGTATGTAATACAGGTGACATTAGAGGATTTTTTTGAGAGATAGGAAGATTTGGAGGAGTAGTGAAACAAGAATGTGATGGTGTTGGAGATGACTAAGTAATGTCATCAATGGAGAAAAATTCGTTGTCATAAATGAACTTAAGGCACAAGTAGTTGATGGAGACAATAGCTTGGGATTGATAGATCCAATTAAGGCCAAGAATTAAATCACATCCTTTGATGGTTTGACTGACAAGGCAAGGGATGAGAAGAGTGAGAGGACCAACTATGTTATGTAACTTAATGACACCATAGGGCCCCTTGAATGGGTAGTCTATTTGCGATGGAGGGTACCCGATAGAGAGTAAGAAGGACAAGGAACATATACTAATGGCGGAAGATGGATCAACCGTATTGTTGGCAACAATGATGAAACTAATAGAATTCTGTATATATAAATGGACACATATGAACATAGCATGATAGTCAGAATCAAAGAAGGAGATGATTGGTGTGGGAACAAATAGTGTGATCAATAAGAAAGTTGAGATGCCTATGGGAAGCAGATGATGTATGAAAACATAGTTAGAATATGAATCGACTTGTTTAGTATTGTGTTTGGGTAGGGGTTGTTAAATATTTGGATTTTATGGTTATCATTGGTAGGTATAGATGAGGGAGAGTCTAGAAGTTTGAGATGGCCAGTATCAAGTAAGTCTTAGATGATATTTTAGAGCTTAAAAATGATCGGTGGAGTTCCCAACACATCAATGATAATCACAAAAATATCATTCGTCAAATGTATGCCCTTTAGGGCATGATGGGTTGAGTTTTAAATGTGGTGGAAAAGTAATAAGACTATTATCAATGAGTTGTGGTAACAAGACACTTAGCGGGGTACTAAGTTTAGTAAATGGATGATGATATGGTTAGGGGTGTAATTCCATAGCAGCAGAGATTACATTAATAATAGGATGTGATTTGTTAGATTTATGTGTGAGTGCCTTAAAGAGGGTTTTTTTTTCATGTGGGCTAAGGAAGAAGGTGCATCTTGGTATTTGAGCTTACCTATGGAGACAAGTTCGGTCTCACATAGTTTGAGAGCATGGAAAAGGTAATTGAATGAGGGTAATGTTTCAAAGAACATGTTATCTTGTAGAGGAGGTAAGAGACTATGGATAAATATATCCTAGATCTTAGAATTAGTGAGAGGATTATTCATCTTAGCTAAATTGTGTTTTTAATGTAAAACATAGTTGGATAAATGTTCATTTGGTGCTTGTTTGATATGTGCTAGTTGAGCGTAAGAAATTCTAGAACCTATATTGATAGAAAAATGGGTAAGAAAGGCATCAACAAGATTAGTGAAATAGGACACTGAATGAATGGGTAGGTCATAAAACTAGTACATCACATAGTCTGTAGACTATGAAGAAACAACTTATCCAAGATAGTATGATCATCAATGTAGTCAACATAGGCAACGTGGAAAACATAAAGATGTTCTTATTGATCACTATGACCTTTGAAGGTGGGAAGTTTGGGAGAAAAAAATTGGGTGGAAATGCGTAAGAAGAGATGGATGGCGTAAAGGGAGAATGCAACAAGGAGTTAGATTCAAGTGATAGAGATCATTTAGATATAGCGACTTGTAACTAGTGGATTTAGTTATAGAGATCTTGGTATAATGATTTAAAATCAAGATTAATAGAGGAGGAGCCAAGTGGACCATGAGAGGCTCCTTGGTGGGTTGGAGGGAAATTATTTGTGAAATGAGTGGTGGAAATAGAAATGGGTGATGTAGATACCATAAGGACGGAGGAAATGAGTAGGGATGCTTCACGATATTGCTTAGTAGCAAGTAGGGCATGCAAAACATGAGGGAGATGATTGGGTTTCTCATGTAGTGCTTTGAGAAAATATGTGATAGCATCAAGATGTTCTTGATCAACATTAATATCCTCGTCATAGTATTTTTCACTAACCACAATTTTGATTTAGTGAAGGGGAACCTAGGTAGAGGTTTCTTAGGGGTTGTCGGCTAGAGAAGTAGGTATATCAGTCATGGTTCTATAGGTGTGGTGAGGAGAAGAATGAAGCTCATAATAATGGAAAGGTCCAAAGCGAATGCTATGAGTAATGGGCATAAACACAAAATGGAAGTCGGGTTCACCAAAATGATTAATAAAAATGAAACCTAATGGACCTAAATGAGGTATTAGGGTATTTATGCTAATATAAATAGGAGGACTAAAATGTTGTATGAATGAACTAAAACAATATGAAATAATTGAAATTAATTGTTCTAAATTAAATAAACCCTAACTATGAAAGAGAAGGGGAGAAAGTGGCATAGTTTATTGAAGAAGATTGTCACAAGTTTAATCAGAGAATCTGGAAGTGCAAACGAACAATCAAGGACCCTGTGAAGGGTAGATCTAGTGGATCTGATATGTCTGAGGTTCTTGGGAGTGTATAAGGGTACCCCGAGGTTCCCTGGTCTATAATCTTGGAGCTATGAACCCTGTAAAATCTCAAAACATGAGTTTGACAATGTTGTCGTAAATTAGTCGAAATCCTACATGTCTATTGCATTGGATCTATCGGATGAGCGGGAATGACTGTAATGTAAAGAGAAGTATTAAACCCTAGAAAAATAAAAGGTACATATGAATGGGTCATACTGACCTCAACCATCAAACTAGTGGTATTATCACTACGCGTTGCACTACATTTTGGACCCAGATGTAGTTTTGGTGTGTGTGTGTGTGTGTGCATGTTGTGCCCTAGGTGCTCTTGTTTGCCCTAGGTGCACTTTATGAAGTTGTGAGCAATAGTAACTATAGAAAATGTAAGTATAATGTGTGCATGGAATAGAATAGAATCCCTCCTTATGCAATGTGTGTGATGAAAATCTCCTAGCCTTGATGCATGACACTAATGGATGTAAGTGATGCAATGGATGCAGCTCTAGATGGAGTGATAGTAATATGTGACGTTATGACCCCCATTATGGTCTTATAAGATTTATATTTATAGGGATCTCAGATTTAATTACATAATTAATCCCGACAAGGCTGACTAAGAAGAAGATAAAGACAACCAATGGCTAGAAAAGCCCCAAAAGAAAGTGGGAAAAGGATGTGCATAGACCAGGGCACCCAAAAGTGGGACCGGGGAGCCTCGGGGCGCCCTAGTACATGTTGGGAACCCTGAATTTGGGCTAGAATGATGGGTTGGTTGTGAAATGGATGGCTATATGTTGTAAAATACATGGGAAGTGAGAAATAAAATATATAATAAATTTGGCTAAAAGGTGGGATTAATTAGTACTTTAACCACTTGAGAACCTTCTAAATAGTAGTATAAGACCAAGCTAAATTATGTGTAAAGTGTATAATTTTATGTCTACGGTATGTAGGTCACAACATATGGGTAAAATAATGCACTTAGAACTTTTTAGGATGGCATAAGAATTTGGAGTCATCCGAACAACCATCTGTCCAACTTTAAGCTTTGTGTTCTTAATGTGTTAATCATGTCAAGCCTTTTGTCTTGTTTTCTTTGTCTTTTAGCTCTATCAATCTATAGTGTGCCTCTCATCTAACTGCATCAATTTTTCTATGTTCTCTTCAAGTTATTTCTCATCAGCCAATCCTCATGTGCATGCAATACACATGGATGGTAACATAAACTCAACTAGTAAAACAACCTTTTCTTTAAACACCAACTAAAATGGTGTTGCTTTGTTTCATCTCTTGTATGTTGTTCTATATGACCAAAGTACAAGTAAAAAAATTATCATCCCAATCTTTCCTTCCAAAATCACATATCTTTGTCAATGTGTGGCTCAAAATCTTGTTGAAAGCTTTAGTGGTTCCATTAGCTTGTGGGTGATAGGGTAGTATTCTAATGTTCTACCATAGATTCTACCAATAATATTCTAGCATTCTCATTCAAGAAATGAGTACCCCTATCACTTGTTAAACTTAATGGACATCCATACCTACTTATTATATTCTCCCAAAGGAACCTTGTTGTAGTAGTTGCATTGCAATTGTTTGTAGGCACTTCTTCCGCCCACATGGTAATATAATTTGTACAAATAATGAAGTAACACAACCTAGTTGTGCACGTCAATGGGGAAATAGGGCCCATAAAGTCAATTTCCAATTTGTCAGAAGGTTTGACACTTGCTATAGGCCTTAACAACATTTCATCTCTATGCCCAGGCTTTCCAAGGCAATGAAAATGATCATAGCCCTTGGCATACTCTTGAAATTCTTATATAATGGTTCCCACCACAAACTAGCCATTAGAATCTTATGCATGGTGGCTCTCCCTACATAGTATCCACTAGTATTCCATGTATGATTTTCCTCCATAATACCCATGTGCTCATTTTCTAGTACACATGACCATAAAATCTAATCCCATCCAAGTTTGTATATATCTCCACCAATCAACATATAAGGCGCGGTGCGAATGGCAAGTTGATTTCTCTCTATACTCTTCATTCTATCAACTGCCACACCTATTTGTAAAAGGATAGTAATATCCTCTAAATTATAGGGTGTGCATTGTAATTTGAACAACTATGCATCCGCCATTGTGTCTTCAATGATCTGCACATCCTCACCTGAATTAATTCTTGAAAGATGGTCAGGGCCCGAATTGCACTTTCCTACTTTTACTATGACTGAAAAGTCAAACTCCGGAAATAACAAGATTCAACGACATATGCACCCCTGTAACACGTTATTTTTTACCAAATACTTAAGGGCCATGTGATTTGTGTAAAAGATAAATAGAGTAGCCAACAAGTACTACCTAAACTTATGCAGTGCATAAGTCATATACCACTTCTCACTCTGTTTTTGTGTAATTTTTCTCAGTTGGAGTTAAATTTTTGCTTACAAAACACAAAGGGTGATCAAAAATTCCTTATACAAGATGTGCTAAAAATACTCCAATTTCCATCTGTTGGTCCGAAAATGCATCGCGTGGAGATCTATGGATAGACAGGCCAACGGTGCAGCAGGCTTAGCCTCTCTTTGAGACAAAAAGTTAAACCGGTTTATTGCTACTTCACTACTAGCAGGAACCTATGCAAGTCTCATGATTCGCCTTCGGGGTTGGGATCTCATCCCAGTAGAGTGTTCTAGGCTGCGAAGAGAAAGGAATAAAAGAAGGAGAAGAGAAAGAACAGATCCGAAGGAAGAAAAGAAATGAGTTCCAAAGCGGAAGGGTCAGAAGATCTATGCTTTGGGCTTGGTAGTAAACAGAGCCAAACCTACTTGCATAAATAAACAAAGCAATACTGATAAACAAGTGACGGAAAAGTAGATATGAATTCAACAGAATAAACACATGCAGACCTAACATAAGAAAGATCTTAATGTATAACACAGTTATTGAGCACAAAGTCTGAATAATTGTATTAATTGTTTTTATCTGTTACAAGAAAGCTCAAAGTCTTTCTCTCCTCACTTCTATTTCTATCTGAAAAATGTTCACTACAAATACAACAAGTATTCTAGTATTTATAGAAAGTGAGGGAGAGAGAAGGCAAAATGGAGCCAACCACTTATTCACAAGATATTTACAAAATATCCAAAAGTCATGTTGACTTTGACAACTTGGATGGATGACATCATCCCATGATGCAACATGGATGATGTCATCGTTTGTGCCAACACACTTCAGATATTTCGAAGAGAAAGTCGGAGAATAGAGAGGAGAAGAAGAAGAAGAAGAAGAAGAAGAAGCTATTCATCATCATCATCCTGTGGCCTAAAAGGGGTCGCCTGTTTTTGATGCTGATCAGGAGATGAGATGTGGAACTGAGCGCGGTATTCCAAGAACTTGCTGATCATTGGCGCAAATTGATCCTGTGATGGATCCTTGTGCCTTTCACTGATTGCTTCGCAAGTTTCCCGCTCATCAATGAGCTTTTCGGGGACCTTGGAATAGTCTTTACCCGCCTCGATTAGGGACCCGATGAAGTCTCTACAGGCCCGTAGGTTGTTGATGGATTCGATGTCGAAAGTGACTTCTGGCCCTGTCCCTTGAGAAGCTAACTCCTTGAAAATTCGGATAGTATCGTCAGCTGATCTCAAGGTGAGGGAAGGAGTGAGCAACCCTGGAGTCATAGATAGAACAATCTTCTCCATTTGATGCATCGCATCCAGGGCCTCTTCCTTCACCTTGTCTATCTTCTCTAACACAAATTCGAGCTGATCTATCCGATAGTCCAGAGTGGACATGGTCTTGTTGAGGGTCCTTGGATGACCGAATACTCCAAACTTGACCAAATCTTCGACTGAACAGTCGAACATTTGTTGGAAGGCCTCGTGTTGGAGTCTGGCGTTTTCGAGCTCTTCTGATACTGGACTTGCTAATGTTTGGAGTTCCTTATTCGCCTTCTCGATGTTCAGGTATAAACTGATATACTCGGCGATCACCTTTTCACTATCCTTAAGGATTTGGCTCCTCCAAGCAGAAACAGCCATACCCTGCTCGCCGATCTTTGAATATTCATTGATCTTCTCCTGACTGAGCAGCTCAGGAGTCTCGGCGGCAGTTGTGGGAGGTGCACTTCCCATCTTCTGTAGGGCTTGAAGCAGGTATTTATTCTGCTCCTTCAGTAGCCTCTTTTCTTCCTTTGTTTCCTGAAGCTTTTCGCAGATTGCATCAACTGCGGAAAGAGCTTCCCCCTGGAGACTTTCAGAGGATGTCCCCATTGTGACTTGGGTCACTGTGAAATCTGCCGGAGACAGATCTTCTTTCTCTTTGGTGGGATCGGGGTAGGCAATTTCCATAACCCTCTCACCTGCAGCGCTCTTGGAGAAGCGTGTAACCGGCTTGTGCTTCTTTGCTCCTTTAGCCGGAATGACTGAAAAGTCCATCGGAGCGATGGGGACTTTCCTCTTTGGTTGGCTCAGCTGCTGAGAGATCCAAGCTGGTCCTATTGAAGAAGGACCAGAGACAGAGGGGGAGGCAGCAACGGTAGAAGAGGGGAAGAACGTGGAGACACGCGGCGGCGGCATTGAAAGAATAGCCGAAGACATGCCCACGGGAGGAAGGGAAACCGCAGCTGCAGAAGACATGGGAAGGGAAGGGAGCCCGGAAATGAGGGAAGAAATGGAGGAAGACAAATCAGCGAGAGAGGAGAAGATGGACGAAGAGGCAGGGGAGAGAGTAGAAGAAGGGGGAGAGGATACAACCAAAGGAGTGGTTGCCGACATCTGAGGAAGGGGAGGAAGAGAAGAAGAAGGGATAGAAGGGACCTCTGTAGTTGTAGCGATGCCGACATCCTGGGTGGATGGGCGTATAGGACTATCCTCTGTCAATTCCTTCTCTGGCGAATCCAGGGTTATTACTTGTTCAGGCTCTGAAGGAAGAGGACTTTCAGGGGCTTCCTCCTGAATGGTGCTAGGCTCACCTTCCGCAGCTTTGCCTTTTAGCTGCTTCTTTGACCTTAGAGGTGCATTACCCAAAGGAGAAGTTGTAAAATCTACACCGAGGTAGATTAACCCATTCATGCGGCACCAATGCTCTGTTCTCCGCATAGTCTCCTTGACCCTCTCCTCGATTGTCTGAGGAGCCTTGCTTCTGTCAATGTCCGGGAAGGGCCAATCATCCCCTTCTGTGTCATTATACACTTTGTCTACTTCGTCTTCCGTGGTTTGGAAGCCTTTTGGGACAATGGCCACTCCGTAATGGATGATTTCCGTTAATGCTAAGCGAGAGTGATCCTTTCTTCTGAGTTCTACCTCATGGAGAACGTCAATGTAGATATCCTCAATCTGAGGGACATGAATCGGATCAAGCTTAGCCCTTGGTAGACAAAACCCCTAGGGTCGAATGTGGGCCTTCTTTGGAAATCATGCTTTAGGTTGAGCAATTCTAGCTCAAAGCAAACATCTCCTTGCCTTGTGATAGGCTGGAGCATGTGTAACTACCACCTGTGAGGGGGAAAGGAGTTCCGCCCTTCTTTCTCTTGAGGCACTTTTCATGGTATGTGACGAGCTGTCTTGACAGTTCCAATAAAATCAGCTTTGGTCCAGCATACCTTGGCAACCTGGTTGGTTCGCCCAAAAAGTTGACCGCCCTCAGATAGGTGAATGTGGGAAACTGGGTGAACAAGGCCCCCCACTTCTCTGTGACTGCCACTATGTTTTTGGTTGTCCGGCCATGAGTTAAATTTGGCCGCAACATGCACATGATGTGATAGAAGAAAACATCATTGATCTTAGCGAAGTGTTGGATGCTGTTCTCCAGCTTCAGCTCTTGATAGTATTCATATATTTTGGCCTGAGGCCAAGTTCCACTTCGGTGCAGCCCTGGATAATCCCTTTCAGACGCAGCAGCATACACTACGTAGGAGTTCATGTGGAACACTCCTGTTGTAGCGAACTGTTGCAGTTGCTCGGATATTGTGCTGCTTATTATCTCCCCCCAGCAGAAACGCTGATCGGGCAGATTCTTATTCATTGTGTCCAGGTATCGCAGCATCCACTTATGGAAGTAGTGAGCATCTGAAAGACCGAAGACTCTGCTCAGGAAGGTGATTGTATCACTGAGTTCCTCTGAGAAATCACTCCGGTGGATAGTTTGAGGCCACCGGGTCACTACCTTCTTATTCTTGAGGTAGACCTCATTCATCAATTGCATGCAATTGTCTTCGTTGTCCTCCCAAGCCTTGAGGCATTCTTGCTGGCTAACAGCCACATAGTTTCGGTGGTGAGGGATGCCAAGCATCAACTCAAAGCGACGGGCAGTAAGGTTTATAACTACCTCGCCCTTGCTATTCTCGACACATCTTGTGTCTTTGTTGAAGGATTGTGCAACAACCATCATAAACTCGTTATTAACAGCACTGACAGGAATCCCACCGGCGAAGTGCAGGGCGCTGCCTATCAATTTATCCATCCATGGACTCCTTGTCACTTTCTGAGTCCTTACCCAGAATTCCTCTATGTCAATGTGGCCCAATTCAGAATCCCTGACATCCATATTACACTCTGCCTGTGATTCGGGCATCCTGACCCTCTGATATTTGTATTTCATTTCTTCTTCTGTTAGCTTTGCCTTCCCTCTTGGTTTGATGGGTCTCTTGCTTGACGTAGACATGTGTTCTTCAAGGCTTATCTGATGATCTGCACGTAGAAGGAGCGAAACCCAATCCAAGAAGCTTGAATTAGTCATTTGATCTTCCATTGGAATACTAGCAGAAGAAAGAGTTAGAACTTTTAAGGTTCGGGACGCAGGGCGCATGAAAAATGTATATAACGAAATTTGAATAGTCAAGGCGCACTGCAACAGAGGTTAAGTTTGGTGCCAAAGGCGCATGGCGCATGGATGAAGCAGACTGCATTTTATAGAAGGGCGCACAGAAATGCATGTTACATTGAGATTTGGTGCGCCCTTTGGCGCATGGGCAGATTGTGCAACATGGAAAAAAGGCGCGCCAAAGGTATATGGCGCGGCGCATGGAGGGTCTACACAACATCATGTACTTACAACGGAAGGTGCGCCCGCGCCTTGGAGGTTTTATACTTGCGCAAATAACTCTTGCGTTGCATGGAAGCTGGGCGCGCCCTTTGGCGCATAGAAGAGGGATGCAACAGGGGTAAAGGGTGCGCCAAAGTTTTTATGGAAGCGCGGGATTTAAACTTGCAGCATGTAAAAGGGGCGCGCTTCGAGGGCGCATGAATTTAAACTGCAGCAGGATGGCCGGGTGCGCCCTAGGCGCGGGTCTTGAGCATGTTGCATGGCGGGTAAGCGCGCCGAGGGGCGCGACTGTCTTGATTGTAACAAGGCGCGCCAGTGCGCCATTTGAAAAAAGACTCTCCACTCAAATCATTCTTACTCATTTCCTCCACCTAAATAGTTACTTGGGCAAGTAAGGTTTTACAAAAGGTTTAATCAAGCCAAGCCATTCAAGAAAGCTCCCTTTACCAGCAGATCTGGAAAAAGGGAAGAAGAGGAGAGAAGAAAACGATGGAAAAGCTCAGGGGGAAACACCTAAACATACTCTTTTAAACACAGACCAGCAGACCGAACACAGACCAAAACACGAAAGCATGCAATGAAAAAGAGGATGAACCTCTTACCTTAAATATATGTTAAAATCGGAAAGCGGGTCCACAGGGCGAGATAATGACAGAGCAGAGCTGACAAATCCAGAGCGATCACGTGCTTGTCAAAATGAAATGAAAATGACATGGCACGGGTATATATAGAAAAACTTGTCATTAATGCGCCACCAACTTTTGAAATGGCGCATGGAAACAGCTGTCGACAGGGGAAAGCGTGCGCCCTTTGGCGCATGGAAGGAAATGACAACAGGAGAATGAGCGCGCCTTTGGCGCATCAAACGAGTTGTCGACACGAAGCTATGTGCGCCCTTTGGCGCACCAAAACTTGATGTAACAAAGATATTACGTGCGCCCTTTGGCGCACCAAAAACTTACTCAACATCCTTTGGCGCACCGAAAGACGTGCTAACATGGAAAACCATGCGCCAAAGGCTTTTAAGGAGGCGCATCAAAAATTGATGTTGCAAGGCAAAACCATGCGCCCAGCCAAAAAAGGCTCAAAAAAGACTAAGTTCAAAAACTGAATTTCCCGGGAAGGGATTTTACAATATTTTGAACGCGAAGGATCCCTAACGAGGGATCGAGACAAAATTTTCGGTATGGTTATCGGTAAAATTGCCCTTGTCAATTTTACAGGATAACACATCCCCGACACATCTATATGCACATGAGATGTCTTGTCCCAAGAGGGAAAGCATAAAATGGGCACAGTAATAAGCTTCTCCTTCAACATATCAAAATCCACCTATTGCACCTCATCCCAATGAAATCTACACTTATGCCTCAACAATTCCTCCAAGAGCATGGAAATCTTGACATACCCTCCGATTAAATTTCTGTAGTAACCCATATGCCACAAAAGTCCATGCATTGTTCTTTGATTGTAGGCTCCTCCAAACCCAAAATAACATCAACTTTGGTAGGATCCACCAATAAACCTTCCTTACAAATAATATGACCTAGCAATGTACCAAAAGGAGTAAAAAGACACATTTATTAATGTTTAAAGAGTTACTTAACTATCTACACCTCTAAAACATAAATCTCAAGTTTTTGCAATGATTTTTCACCAATCCATACACTATCAATCATCCAGGTAGACTTGTAGAAACTTATGAATAAAGTCTTGAAGTGATTACACCACAATGCACAAAAATACGTCAGGCGCATTCTTAAGTCCAAAGGGCATAACTGTGTAAGAAAAAATTCCCCATTTAGTGGTTAAAGTAGTCTTCTCCTAGTCTTATTCTATAATCCTTACCTAGTGATGCCCTAAGAATCCATCTGTAAAAGAGTAGATCTCGCAATATGCTACACCCTCCAAGATTTCCTCAGTAAAATGTGTTAGAAAAGGATCTATCACATATGCAACATTCAAATCTCTATAGTCTACACAAATCCTTATCCTAACATCCTTATTGATACTAATCACCATTGGGCTAACCCATTTAGACTCTTCAATGGCCTTAATGATCCCATATTCCAACATTTTATCAATCTCTTCTTTCACCTTCATGCGTAGATTAGGATTCATCCTATAAGGTCTTTTCCTAATCAGGCACGCACCTTCCTTTAAATTAATCTACATCTCTGCAATGAGTGATGAAATCCTTTCAATTCATGGTATCCATGTAGGAACAAATCCTAGAAGTTGTGTAGCAGCTCAATTATCTTTGAAACTTCTTGCTCTATCTAGTAATCACCAATGATTTCATCTTTTGGTTCTACTTTTGTGCCAATGTTGACCTTATTTGTCTTTAAAGGATTATGGTAAGCACACATATTCTCATCTGAACTATCCAAGACATCACATGTACCCTTTATATGATCAATATTTAGGTTCTCTATTTCTTCATCTTATATTAGGTACACCATTTTTCCTTTCTCTTTTCTAGGAAGGTGCGCTCAAACTATACGTCATCTGTTTCTTCTAATTCTTTGAATATTTCCTTTAAATAAGGTTCCCTAGAAAATATAGGATGAGGTCCTTAGCTTTGGCACTATCTCCTAGAGTAAGGTACTTGACTACCTATAAAGCTTCATTCATTGATGGTTTAGAAGATAGATACTCAAAAGTCTTAATAATACTTATTGTCAACTCCTCCCAATTCTCTTTCTGATGATGTAACTATGAATAGGCATACTATGCATGTGCACAACCTTTCAAGGTGGAATAGAACTTATACACCCAAAGATGGGTAAGTGTAGAAAGTTGGGGGACAATTAAGTGGACATCAAATCCTAAATTTTACATCAAAAATAACAAAACATCAATTTTATTCTTCCGCAGACTTGAACCATGCCAAAAAGTAAAAATATGTTATAAAAATGGTACCATCGCATAGGGGAGACTATTATCTTTGTAGAAATATTTATTTTAAAGTAAATCAGAATAGGATAAATATCATTTTATAATTTTTTACTAATAGTAGGTCTTTAAGACACTTTTTCCCATAAATGTTTGTCTACGTTTAAGATTAAAAATTTTGTTTCACTTGTCGAATGTGATAAAGCTTATACCATCCCAACCTTGGTGAAATTATATACATGTTCAAAAAAAATTATTTGATTTTAATATTTTTTGACGAAGTTAAAATGGAAAGTGCTCTATTTTCTTTATGTTTTCAAACCAATTTCATAGAAAAAATCATAGAAAATAAAATATTACTCAAAAAATTACAAAATAAAATATCCCAAGATAGATATAGGAATATAACTTCTCACCAAAGGAATATATATATTTGGTCATATAATATATAGGCAAATGTCATCCGAATCGTGGGCAAATGGACTACAATCTTATAGGAATGTTTTTTTAAAATACCAAGTCATTGAATTTTGAGTGTTTAATATAGCTAAACTTGTCCATTTAAAAAAAAAAAGTATTTTAGAAACTAGATTCGGATGCTACGATTCATATTCATATATTTTTTCTAATTTTGAGTGTATACATTGCTAATAATCACTACAAGTTGATATTATGTTGTTATTTGCAATATGACGTTCACTTATGACCCATTTTTTGTCCCCCAACTTGTTGCACTTACCCAAATAAGGGGTTAAATCTTCTGGGCCTTCCATTCAGGTTATTTCACATTCCTGAATGTGGTACAAGGAATATTCCTTCCCATGATAGTCACATATCTTTGAAGGTGCATTACTCAGAGGAATATAATAGAGAACGCAATTCATACCTTGTGCCACTCTATAAGATTATCCCAATGATTCATCCACCAACGTGATTTTCTCCCACACAAGGTATAAATAAGAATATTCCTCCATTATACTTCACATGTTTAATGGAATTCCATAGCACGTAAAAAGACATCAGGGTTACCTTCTCTAGTGTAACTTGGTAACTGTCTTCCACCAAACGCATAATCGAACATACCTTGACAACTCGAGTCATTGTGCCCTTCAATTCTCTCCCAACCAACTCATAAGTCCCATGCACCCAATTATCACATGAAATGCTAGTTGTATCACTCATGGACTGAGCATCATCCCATTGAATGAATCCTCTTGATGTCTCAATAACCTCTGGTTCTTTGATGGTGTGTACTTAAATTATATTTATGTCTTCTTCCCCTAAATGCTCGACATAAAGTGTAGAAATCATGTCTGTTAGTGGAATAATTACGTGCTCCTTATTGTTCAAATTTTATGTACCCTTTATTAAAGCATAAATCAGTATTATTCACATAACACCAAGGGCATCCAAGTAATGCTAGAAAACTATCTTCCTTGGAAAGTACTAAGACTTAAAATTCCCTAGTGAACTTGGCCCCTTGAATGGTTATGGAATCATCCTTCAAGACTCCGATGGGCATAGCTTTATTTCTATTCTCCATGTATAACACATTTGAGGATGGTTGCATGGTGGTCTCCCCATCTGATTCCACACATCCAGAGTGATAACATTAACCTATGCACCCATTTCAATTATTATGTTGCATAGAATCCATCCATTAGCTACCGCATTCAACATGATCTCCTTTTCATAATCAAGACTATGAAAGGGAAAATTAGCATGTAATATTTTCCTCTCATGCTCACTTCTAGCATGCGGTATCTTTCCTCTCAACCACTCTCCTAATAGGGGAATGATATATTCTTGGCAAAGTATCTTATATACCTCTTTGACATCATCAATGTCCTTATAAGGGATCTCAACATTCATTTCCTATTCCAGCTTCCACTACTTCTCTTTCAAGCAATATATCTCTCCTTGCAAACTCCTAATCACTTCCACAGTCTTCTCATAAACCTCCTTCTAGTAATTCAGATCAGGGTACTTTTAATACAATATTTCTTTTCTTGTAATGAGATGCCTCTATTTTAGTATTTCTCTAGCATGTGTAGCTTCAACACTTGTAGTTACAAATATAGGCTCTAACTCAGGATTAGGCATTACCTAAGGCATAAATAGGGGCTCAGTGTGCTTTAAACTAACCATTCTTATGCCCCTATCCTTCTTATGGTTCTATCTCATGTGATCATACAAGTTAGGGCACTCCTTATACTTATGTTTTCTTCAAGACCACGATCATTGCAACATATCTAGGCATTCACACTTGTAGTGTTCCATAGATCCATAATTGAAACAAGTTCCACAATGGAAGTCACTTCTTCCTCCACTACGACCACCATAACCTATGAATCCTCTGTGAAATATTTTTCCCCTTCCTCCACCATCTTCACAGCCTTTAGGCTAGCATGTCCCTCATTTTTAGAACTACTCACAACAATGGTCCGACACACACTAGTATCAATTACATCATTAATTTGGTCTATCAGCTAGAAATCCTTTGTATCATGATTAGTAGATGTAAAAATCTTACAATATCAGGACACATTATTATGGAGCACATGTTGTAATAATGTGCATCTATATGGATCATGATCCCCATGACATATTTCACAATCCATCAACATGGTGCACACCGAATTTCAAGGGAAAATATCCCTTGTGTGTCCTTCTACTTCATAATCTTTACACCAAAGTCCATTTGAGTCTCATGTGTTGGGTTCGTAGATAATTTTTCAAGTTACTTTGACATGGAAGTAATATGTTCCTCAAAAAGGGACTTACCCTAGTATCAACACTTTCAATGGCCTCAATGTGTAAAGTAGCCTCCAAGGCCTCGCATAGATCCGTGAAAGTCTTATGTGAAAGTTCTCATTTGAAAGGTGTTATCAAGCCTCCAATGAACCACTAAGCATGTTGAGAGGGATGGATATCATAAGATAAATTTGAAAAGAAATTCTTAAAGTGTGCATCATACTCTTGCACACTCTCTCTGTTATACCCTATTGAATCTCCTTGAGCGTGCTAATGCTCTTTTTCTCAAATTTGGGAATATAAAATTCCACCAAGAAGGCATCACACATCGTAGTATAATCTGCCTTCATGTTATGTAGGTCATACTTTTGGTGCAATCTATGTATGTACCCCTATAACGTAGTTGTAAACTAGCTTCCTTTTGTTTTTGGGTAGTGATCCCCTTAGCACGTCATAGCAATTCACACTTTTGTACATGCTCTGCAACATCCTCAACACCTTTATAATTAGGAAAATAAAGATACATTTCATAAAAACACTTGTTGTTGGGGTTGTGGTCCTTTCCCACCAGATCCAACACATTAATTCCCCTATGGTTCCTCCACCATCGATCCACTAGCTCCACTAACTCCACTAACTACTAATCCTCCGGATCTAATAGATCCTCCTCCGTAGTAGGTATAATTCCTAAAGTAGTTCTACTATGCATTCGCACCATTATGCTAAACTGAGCTCCAAGTGTAAGGGTTGGGTCGTTAGGTGGGTTCAAATGCACGCTTACAGCTTGTATCCTTTCTTCATACGAATATCTCTCATTAGAAGCCGAGGGGTATCTCCTTCTGTGTTTTCCAATAAGGGGTAGAGTAGACTGTTTAGGTTCAACAACCTCCATGTGAACCTCATATCCTTCCTACAACATCTACCTCCATACATCCATCACTCTTGTAATCTCATGTTATTTTGCTAATTCCCTCTCTTGTGCTTCATTATACTTGAGCCACATTTCCTCTCTCTACTTCTACTGTAGGATCCGCCATTTCTTCTCACACTTTCTTTTTTGACCCATGCCTAGTGGGATTTTAGTTATCCATAGGAAATACATGTACACTTAGAGTGATGATTAGAATCTTAATGGCTAATAGTAAATCACACAAGAAATATCCCCTTGGTTCTCACTAGAAATCAAACTCAACAACCTCTAGGAAATAATAAGTAAAAACTATGTACTCCAACATGTAGCTAATCAACACACCACTCCATCAAAAATCAACGTCATGAGTCTAGATCAGATCAACATCATGAAGCCGTTGATAATATTCTTGGGTCTAAACATAAGGTTGATAATACCAGCTCTTCCTCGATGCATACGCCGACAACCATTCAGATGGTTCTATTGGAAAACAACAAAATAATATTTCATAGATCTCATGATACAGATGCTCCTCTACCCATGTATGTGCATCAAACTCAAGTCCAATGTTGAATCTCTATGTAAACTCATCCTCTATGTTCTTAAGCCAAGTCTCCATGTTGTCCAAGGTCAAGCATTTTTCCATCACACACCATTCTTACAACAACTTCAAAAGAGGTCCGATAATGGAACCAAGATGTAGTAACTTTTCCTAACCCTTTAATTGTCACACACATCGACATATCACCCATCCTAAACTAGGTGCTCACTTGAAGAATGCAAAGGCACTAGGCCCCTCTTCTATGTGATCTTTGTCAAGAATGTTACTTTACGCTGGAAAAGTGACAAGCGAGCATGGGAATCTACAGTAACTCTTAGTGTACCCGACCTCCCAAGGTCATGCCGAGACAGCCGGTGGGGATGGAATATGCGTGGGATGCAGAAAAACTAGTTAGTCTAATGCCTTTGACACGCACTAATGGAATTTGCGAATCTAAGGCAAAGAAATCCCTTCTAACTTGGGTGGTGTGATAGATCGATCAGCCAAGGATGATCCAAGGCTCCAATCAATATCAAGCTCTATGCGTGATTCGATCATGGGTTGTGGAATACGTGGAAAATCAGGATAGTTTCGTGCATGTCCCCTTAAAGGGTCATACGGTGGATGGTGGAAATAATTGACTCTACGGATGATTCTCCTGCCTAGTCAGGAATTCTCTAGCTTCGTTTGCCGCTATATCTAGTAAGGACAATTGTTCGACGATGATGGATGGAATCGGAGTGGATTGGAATACTAGTGTGCGTAGTCCAGTGTTTATATCTGATTGACTTATGGATGCGTTAGGTCATGGGACTTGTGGGTCACAACCATAGACTCTTGGTTGTTGCAGATCTTGTTATGGTCATATACGAAATCAAATCCCGGAAGTATCCGGTAATCATATGCTTTCTGGCTTCTATGTTTAGGACCAACAACTTTATGATTTTCTCATAATATCTCATAGGAGTTCGTGTAACTGGATCCTTAAACTAGTATCTTATCCGTGAGAGTGTCCCTGCACCTAATGGGACCAAATGATCACAACCAAAGGTTTTTCTCTTTCGAAACGATTTGTCATGCGAATGTTTGCCTAGGGTAATCTGTAGTTTGGTTGGTTTGACCAAAACGTGTGTGCTTGGTCGTCTTCTATATTTAACCCTCTCAACTGAGAACTGATCAGTTGTAAATCTGTTGTTGTTTGGAAGACTTGTATTATGAGATTTTGGTCTATGTCAACTATTGCTGTGATGAGGTTTGGTTGAGGCACGATTGGCTCAAATATGTATTCCCTGGGCTCCTGAGGTCCCGTGATTGTCATACAAAATAAAATGTAAATCTAACTGTAATAAAGCAAATTCTAACTACGTGGAGTAAAACTAAAACATATATAACTTCTATTTTTGTATTTTAACTTTATGAGAAGAAAAGTAGCTATTTAGGTATATCTAGAAATAACAACTGAATAACAATTTAAAAACAAACAAAATAACCGAGTGTAGTTATTTGCCTGTAATTTGTAGATTTATTCTAAATAATGCAATAACTTTCCTAATCTACCTGCAAGATTCTCGATCCTACCTCAGAAGTGAGGAGTGAATCATAGTTTCTCAGAAACTATCAATCCTCACAACTTCCCTGGCAATATCGAGAATTGAATTACTGAAATGAAGTAATTTACTACCTTATTTGATATGATTCGATAGAACCTGAAAGCTAGAACTGGATTCTAGAAATTAAGTGGCAAATCCGATGGTGTATGTGATCTTGTCATGATCTCCTCGTTCTTTCGTGTTCATGGATCCGGAAAAGCGTGTAGTGCCAGCATAAGAAATAGATATTGGGACAAGGACAACTCGTAAAAGACTAAAAATGTGAGTAGGAGAGGGATAGCGCAAGAGTACAGAGCTTGGCTTATACAATTCCTAGCGGGATTTTACTGTAAGTCATGCAACATGAAGCGGCCAGAACCTAAAACTACCCTATTTGAAGAGCAAAACCTACAACTTTAATGGCTTCCTAAGCTATTCTACTTCAATGGAATGGGTAAAACAACAACACTGTTTGCACAAGCTAGATATGTGGCTTACCAACAGCTGGACAATACTAACTAAGCCTGCAAATGAACTGAAACTATGGCTTCTAAACAAGATAACAAGCTGAACTATAAAAATCAGAGCATGAAAGTGAATGAGGGGCAGACCTAGTAGACAACACTTACACAAGATGGATATGTGGCTTACCAACAACTGCACAATACTAACTAATCCCGCAAAATGAACCGAACTAAGAACTCTAAGCAACAATGAAAATTAAATCTACAGCAAAGAGAAATTCAGAGGCAAACTTCAGGGCCATTTGCTTGAGCACAAGCCATTTATTTATAGCTTTCATTCACCCAAAGATCAAAACCAAACTGAACTCTAAAAACCATAAACAATGGCCAAACACTATTCCAGGGGACCAAAAACATAAATGCATGCCCAAGTCGGCAAGGAAAGCTAGTGAAACATTGATATTTTACATGAATCGAGTCAAAACACTTTCTGAAAAATGCGTGCAGGACCGCCACTCTAAGCAGGGTGGCGGTTATAGGACCGCCACCCTGATCAAGGTGGCGGTCACGACTAGGGGTGGCGGTTTACATCAAGATCAAAAGGCCAAGGAAAGAGGGAAAAGGGGGAAAACAAAGGGCGCAGGGCTAAGCGGGGCATGCAGGATGTTAACGCATACTCCGAGGCCTTTTCTAGATCTCGAACACCTTGTGAGGAGACCTGTATCATCATTGGGGAGCTTGTTACACTGTTAAAGCATGACAATGAGCTTACAATTTTGGGTACGTACAGTTACCATGAATGGAAGAGAAATGCAAAAACATAAATGCATACATCTTATAATAGGGATAAAAAACTAGATCTAAGAATAGATGACTGATATTATGACTATGAAAATCAAGAACATCAATTAGTATCGTGAGCATCAAAGCATGTAGGTTCCGGTGTCATCAATCCATTGAAAGGAAATAATCATATCTCGAACCAAGAACATAATAAATAACCACATCCACGATATTCTAAAAATATATATATTATATTAATCCACCATTGTTATAGTATCCAAATACCACAAAAGATCACAAACGGACCATATACATAAAATGAATAGCATTCTAACCATGTAATCACTTTTCTCAAGAAGTTCCAACCAAGTGTTCTCTCACATTTCTCTCTCTAATCTCTCTCCCCCTCTCTTTCTTTACCATGAAAATCAATACATACAAGATAACTTTGGGAATATTCCCCTCATTGCCCATTCATCACTCAAGAGGAGGCCGTATGTCAAATGTCATCATACCCCACCATACTCAAGTACCCTAAACATACAAATGTGAGATAAACCATAACTAACTCCACTTTATATCTCTTAATCCTATCATGATAATCATATCCTAAAGTATTCTTTTCTTTGGCTGTAAGTTTCCATGCTTTAAACTTATCCATAATTCAACCTAGTTGAATCTCCACATGTTCCTCATTACAATTCTAACTATGGTCTAAAATATGGCTAAGTCTTGAGCCTATTCTACCTAGGTGCAAATATCCATGATTTTATAAAATTACTTCCAAGTGAGCCTTTGTGCCTTGCTGACACGTGATTAAATCCTTCATACCTCAAGTACTTAGTCTTATTAGGGGATCAATAGGTGAGCACTAGATTCTAGACACTCGGAGATGAACATACGCACACCTACCATGTACCACTTAAGACAAAAAAGGTAAACATTGGGAGTGAAGATGCACCAAAGGAGAACATAATTAGTGACTATTCATCTGAGGTAGAAGTTGCAAAAATAATCAAGCTATTACATGATTTTCAAGATCTATTCCCAAGGGGATATCTTGAGTTGAAGGGTATTCATCCTTGTTTGGGAGATATGAAGGTAAACCTCAAGGATAATGCATGATCAATTCATAGAGGCCTTACCAAATTAATCATAATATGCACATTAAGGTAAAATATTAAATTATAAAATTTGAAGGTAGACATTATTAAGCCTGATGAAGAATCAACATGGATCATTCTAATTGTTATCGATATCAAGAAGGATGGGATGATAAGGATTTTTGTTGACTATAGAGTCCTAAATTATTTATGAGTTAATTGATCCTTTCCCAACACCATTCACTAAATAAATATTAGAGGGATTTGTAGGGTGTGAGATCTATTCTTTCAGTAATGGATTCTTTGAATACCATAGGTTAGGATCGAGTGCAAATATTAGGAGAAGACAACATTTGCAACTAAATGGGCATGTTTTTCCTACAAAGTTATGCCCTTTGGGTTAAAGAATGTGCCACCAATATATTTGTGCATTATTATTCAATGTTTCAAGACTTCATCTATAAATTTATTCATATTTATCTAAATGATTGGACTATATATGGCCTTGTGAAGGACCATTGTGATTGTCTGTGACTAATTTTTGAAATATGTAGATAGCTTAGCATTTCCTTAAACATTAAGAAGTTTATATTTACCACACCATTTGGTACTTTTCTTAGACACATCATCTATAAAGAAGGCATGTTGGTAGATACCACCAAAATTGTAATTATCTTAGGTTTAGAAGATCCACCCAATCAAAGCAAGGTGCATATATTTCTTAGTCATACTAGTTACTAGAGGAAATTCATTAAGGTTTATGCTAAGATTATTACACCTCTAGATGATTTATTGAAGAAAAAGGAAGATTCTACTAGGGCATCATGCAATAGTTAGCATTTGAGACCTTGAAGGAGAGACTAACAACCATGCCCATCTTATAGTTCCCTTATTGTAACCTATCATTCCATGTCCATGTGAACACTTCTGGAACAACCATTGGAGTAGTATTGGCCTAGCCATGGGAAGGTAATGTGAACCATGTTATCTATTTTACGAGTAGGAAGTTGACACCAGATGAACATAAATTACACAACCATGGAGTGTGAAGCATTATCAATGGTGTACCTTCTTCATAAGTTTAGACAATAGTTTTTGGCAATACCATTCAAATTCTACATTGATCATATGGTACTTAAATATTTGGTTAATAAACAAGTTTTATAAGGGAACATTTTTCGTTGGATATTTTTATTCTAGGAGTTCAATTTTTCCATCATAGTCAAGCCTAGAAAAATAATTTGGGACCATACCAATTGTCACAAATCAAATTTGGTGAGGACACACAAAGCATAGAAGACACTATGTTGAATGCTCGGTTTTTTAGGTTATAGCCACTAGCTGATTTATAGGATATTTCATTATTCTTCTACATGGGAGTTGGACCCGAGGGAATGAAAACATTGGAGAGAAAGAAACTCACCATTCCTATGGTACCCTACTAGTTTGACAGAGGAGACTTATACAATATGGGTAGATGAAGTTTTACATAGGTGTTTTTAGAACATGAGCTTGAAGCCATCATAGAAGAAGTTCATGGTGAGATAGTAGGAGGAAATTATGTAGACAAGGCTACAACACTAAGATATTACTTACAGATTATGGTGGGAGACACTTTACAAGGATACCAAGGACTTTGTAAAAGCATGTGATCATTGTTAAAGAAAAGGGAAACTAGGATATCATGATGAAATTCCACTGCGACCTATAACGAGTGTAGGGCCTTTTGAGAAGTGGGAAATATAATTTTATAGACCAATTACACCAGTTACATGTAGGAAAAGTGTTCTCTACATCATCACATGCATATATTATTTGACAAGGTGGGAAAAAGAACACCCACAAAGGATTGCACTGCAACTACATAGTAATTTTTTTTATTGGAGAACATCATTAGTCGGTATGGTTTTCATTGAGCCTTACCAATGATAGGGGAAATCATTTTTAAATGAGAAAATTCAAATATTGTTAGAAAATTTTATGGTATCTCATCATAAGACTATCCCCTATCACCCATGAGCCAATGGTAATGCTAAAGTCCTCAATAAGATCTTGGTTAATACCTTGAAAAACTTTGTGATGTAGGAAGAAAGGATTGAGATGAAAAATTATCAGTTGTATTATGGGCATACGTGACTATATACAAGAAATTGAATAAGGCCACACCCTTTTAGTTAGTGTTTGGCATGGAGGCAATTTTACTTATAGAATTCATGTTACCCTCCCTACGTATTACACATGAATGATGTCTTTTTGATGAGAAGGTTGTGAATGAGCACATCGATAAATTAGATCACTTAGATGAGTGGCATGTAATTACATGATGGATTCATAAGATATAAAATGCAAGGTAGAAGTCCTAACATGACAGGCATATTAGAAACAAGTATTTTACCATTTGAGGGATGGTGCTTCTTTATGACTCTAAGTTTACACTCCACCTAGGGAAGCTAAAATTTTAGTGGTTAGGACCATTTAAAGTAACAAAGATATTGGAATCTAACAAATGTCGATTCAAGTGCTAGATGGCACCATGTTTTTGGTTACTTTAATGGGAGTTACGTGTAATCCCTACTATAAATAAGCTTCCATTTTATGTTTATAATAAGGTAGTATTTCTAGTTAGATTAGTTTTTCCTTTTATTTTTACTTTCTTTGTTATAATAAGTGTGCTTGTGCACAATGTGAGATGATCATTTTGTCTTAGAATGATGGGTAGTAAATTGTGCATGCTTTTAGCATGGGGTAGGTAGAAAAAGGTATGTATTAGTAGTAGGTAAAGGTGTACTATGGGAAGTATTTTTGTGATTGGCTTGAGAGGGTGCGAGTGTGTGTGGGTTGGTGGAATTTCTCTCATGGTGCAAATAATGATTAATGAAGAAGTGCACAATTTCACATAAGGGAGGCACTGTGATAGGAAAACTACTTAGTAAGTGGTATAGAGGAAGAATAAGTGAAGTCAACATAGAAGGTTGTACAAAGAGGTCAACATCCTAAGAATTAGTTTCACTCTAGAAGGTTATGAATTTCGAGCACAAGAGAAGTTTGTGTAAAAGATGATAAAACACTTAAAGTGATTTCAAGATAAAAAGAACTGGTAGGTGAGCACATTTAATGTGTATCAATTTTAAAATCAATAAAATGAGGGAAAGAAAATTCATTCCTACCATGTTATTTTAGACCCAGTGTGCAAAAGAGCTCTTAGGAACAAGTAAAAAGGTACAAATAGAGAGTGAACTAGAGACACAATGTGCATGATTGAGAATTGAACCTTTAACATATAAAGATATATCCTTTTCGGAAGTGGTATTTGTAAATTGGAATGGTTCGAAGGAAGGGTTGTAAAGATAGGGTTGTAGAGCTAGGATATGGAGAATATTTTATGGGTTCATGGCACAAAGTGATTTGTAATTGGATCTAGGGCATGGGTTGAGAAAGAAAATCCAAGGTTTTTTGGCACCCAGAGAAGAGAATTTACCAAGGAATAGGCTAAAGATATCAATGACACCAAATAAAGTACCAATGACAAGGAATCCCATAGAACAATCTATTGATGAATGGTTTTCTGAAATTTTGTATCCATAAGAAGAACTTATAGGGGATAAATGACCATCATAGCTTTGGAAGTACAAGATTAGTGAGTACAACCACCAAGTTCAAGCACCTGAGGCAGACATCAATAATAATGTGATGAAGGAAATGAGCCAAAGGATGGTGGAAGGGAAAATAATTTTTGATGACAAGGTGTGAAAGACACTAAAACACATCAGGGTACTAAATATATATGATTTACCTTACTTTGGTACTTTGGTAGGCCAGTGCATACCAATGTGTGATGTTACTCGTACATGAGGATTACTTCTACTTCGCAGATAGGAGGATGTGATTGACTATTAAATTAATTGGAAGAGTAACTTGGTTGTATGGCATTGGAGAAGAGATCAAAATTGATTAGTATGATGAGTTATCGATAAAGGTAACAACCAAAAAGTGTCAATATCAAAGGGGAAGTCGAGCTTTCAGAATTGAGAAGTCTTTTGATCCAGAACTAGAGTTTTTACATGCCTTGTAAGTTATAAAGTAGATTCCTTTGAGAGATGCAAAGAGGTGAATAAAAATTTCATATATATTGTTCATAATGGCACACAAGACCCAATATAACATTGTCTTTTTTATAGCTGAAGGCATTATAGATGAAGTAAGGACACAAAAGGATATCAAATTACTTGTGAGTATACACTTTTTCTAATTATGTTCTGGGATATAGGAGTTCCAGAAAATCCAAAGGATAAAATTTAAAAGAATCCTATTAAGAAGAACTCTCTACGGTATAACAATTTACCAAGTATACTTGTGAGGGGCCATATCCAATCCATATAAGGTGCACCTCAAGAAATAGTATAGAAGGATGTGTGGCATATTTGAAATGAGTGGAATGTGCTTAGGGAATTTCTAACACTATTAAATGGACAGAAAGATCTTACACTAATGCAACACTTCATCCTTGGAATATTTTTATCAAGCAATGGGGAGATGGGATTGTGGTAAAAATGTCATTTTCATTCACAATAAATTATTTTAATTATGTTGAGACCATGGAAAGAGACCACATGGATTTGAACACAATTATGACCTTAGTAGTTGGAAAAGAGGCTTGCATATTTTACATCTACCTATAACCAAAACTTAAGGATGGGAAATAGATTGACATCCTCAACATCGATCTTCCAAACCACCAAAAAGGACATCGGTGAAGATTCCTAAGCATAGAAATGATAAAAATTATCCCTAAGAAGAGAGAGAAGTGGAATTTATGCTCGACCATACTAGAAGGAAGAAAATATAGAGAAGGCCCCAAGAAGAAAGTGCCTCTGTGCACCCCTCAATTATCTCCACATGAACATATGCATAATCCTTTTCCAATAGAGGAATCACATCCTCATGCCATACATGATCTGGACCAAGAGAGAGGACTTGGAGAATCTGTGTAAGAAGATAAACATCAAAATATATGGAGAAAGAACATTAATAAGAGCACTTGTGGGATGAAGAGAAATAATGTGAAGAACATGAAAATTTGTGTGATGAGGAAGAAACCCAAGAGGGAGGAAATGGAGAAGGGAAATCAATTAGAAAGAAATAGGCCACGTGCAATACAATGATTTGTAAGAGATGACACGTAGGTAGTGTGCGGTGAAAGAAGGCCAAGGCATTCTCCATAGGCACAAATGTCATATATAAATATATATATATATATATATGATACTTAAAATATCTTGAGGGAAAGGTTTTAAAGGTCAATTTTCATAGAAGATATTTTTGTAGTGGGTGTTGGATAAGGCTAAATCCCATCCATGCATGAGGAATATGCTCTCTTGGATTTTGTAGAATCATATAGAGGAGACAGAGATAGAGTTGTAAAAGTGTTAATTTTTGATTTAAGGTAAAGTAAAGGGTTGGGATCCTTCCCAATAATTGAATCTACCCAAATTTTAGACATGGAGGTAACTCTCTAAATAATATGGATGTCAAGTTAGGGAGGTGTAATATTGATAAAGGGGGTGTAGTAAAAAAATGTAAAAGAATATAAAGAGGAAGGATAAGAATAATGAGCGGCTAGAAGAAGAATTGAGAAATGCAAAGAAAGATGTGGTAGTAGTGTATAAACAATTTACCTACCTAACAAATTATATTGTGCATGCATGCTGAGATGTGGTAGCACATGTAAAAATAACTCATAATATAGAAATGGAATAATTGGAAGAACTAGTACACCTATTGTTGGTGAAAAAAAATAGTGGTTCAGGGCCTACAATAGAAGAGATGGCTAGTATAAATAAGGCCAAGGTGGAGAAGCAGATAGAAGAATATATGAAAATGTGAACATAACCAAAATAATCCATGTGGCATGCTAAGAAGATTTTTTCTAACTTCTAAGGCATCTCAGTAATCCTATATGTGCGCACTATAGAGGATGACGACAGAAGTGAAGAAACTTCAAGCCTCATTATTGAAAAACTTAGCTGAGCGCGAGAGGATCTTATAAGAATTTAGTAAGAAATATGATGCATCAAAGGTGAAGCATGAAATGGTGGAGAAAAGGCATGGTGGGATCTAGAAGATGGTGATACACAAGGTGGATGGTCTAGATGGAATTTCCATAGAGTGGGATGTCATACTAAAGGAGTTGTAGGAGAATGTCTATGGATTAAACTTGGAAAACATTCTATAAATTATTGAGGCAGCCCCATATAAGGTGGCTAGTGAGTTAGAATAAGGTAAGTACTGGAGAATGGGATTGGCCTATAGTTTCTAAATCTCCTACCATCAACATAGCCAAACCTTAAATGCACACATTAAGAAATTATTTACTCTTTGAATTCATTGGGGATATTTCCCACATTCTTCCATTCTTTTAGAGCTATTGTTTCATTATTTATATTTCCGAGGAGTGACAATAATCCTAGTGTGTGGGGTAATGTTGGGTTGAGGATGGGGCTAACTATAATCCACACATGGATGTTGATGATCGTGCACGTAAGGGTGCTCTTGAATTATGAATAAGTATCAAATAGATAGGAAGATATGCACATGCAAAGTATGCATAAGGATAGGAAAATATGTAAGTATAAGCTAGTGCATGAAGGTGTGTGAAGAGGGATGGAAATACATCAAGGTGCAAAATTTCATGCAATGAGATATAGTAAAGGATTTAGCTAGATTATAGAGTGTTCTATAAATATATAAAATTATAATTAACGTGATTAATAAGGAAAGTCCAAAAATAGAACTAGTAAGGATAAAACACCAACACAGGATAAAGCACATGCATGGACATATAATTATAGGACATAGGCATGGATAAGGTCAATTTATTTATAACACAAATTATAGAAAAATTAGAAATATTAAAGGCATAGATTTTATAATTAGCGAGTCTAATTTTAGAACTAAAGCATGTAAGCAGTGAAGGATAATTTCCCACTTTGTATAAATATGTATGTCACACCATTTGTAATAGATGTTTGAGAGATATTTGTATGTGTGTGTGATGTTCGATAAGAGAGTTAGTCACTATGCGGTGTGTACATTGTTTAATAGTATTTAGTTCATGATTGTCTAGATGTGATGCTTATATTATTGTAATGGGTAATGTTGTATGGATTGTCAGGGTTAGGAGAAGTGAACAAGATGTAAATTTCATTCAGATATTACTAGTAGTTGCTTATATTTTATTAGATAAGGTAAGAAAAATAGATATTATGGCTTCCTAAATCCTTACAAAATTATATACATCGTGATTACATCCATACGGAGACAAAAGAGAGAGACAATGCAATAAAAATATTTAAAACATCTTAACCTGAAAACACCAAGATGGCCATGAAGCAAACAAGAAAAGAGGCCAATAAGAAACTACAACCGCATCCGAAGTTAGACACACTCCGCTAATTTTCTATAAAAAAAAACAAAGACAACAAGGACAATGTTTGTTCTTAAGGTGTTTGAAGTAGCCACCCTGGGTACTAGTTTGACCTCGTTATATATGACTTTGATCAATCTCCATCTTAATTGCATCCTTCCCCTCATCCTCTTCATCATATATTTTTAGTAAATTTTAAACCTCATATTCCTTTGAATATTTTCCACATTACCCATCTTCTCATTCAGATCCTTCACCATAATTTTAATCCACGTCGGCTCCTCTTTCATGGGGTTCTATGAGATGCTTATATTGATGAATGAATGATAAAATATTTTACTATTATCATTTGTGTTGAGATACATATAGTTTAGCTTTTATATTATGTTTCACATTGGTTTATGATGAATACACATCTTGCATGATCAAATAAAGAGGTACCTGGTAGGTTTGTGCACTTCAGGTGAGTTCTTAGACATATTTCTAAGTAAAGTGGCAGCATACCCAACTAATTGGTGTTGGTAAATAAAAATTATACAGTGAATGGGCTCAAAATATCGACAAAGAGGAGATCCGAGGAGTTATGTTGTTTAGTTAGTGTTTCATCTATGGAAACATTGGGTATAGTATATGCGTTGGTGTGAATTTATTGATAGTGTTGATGATGTGATGAGATCCTCTAAGTGTTGTATTGAGACTGACTACTGAATGGGGAGTGGTTCAAAAAGATTGTTTAAACACGTGCAAGCCTTGATCAGGAGGTGAATTTGAGTTATCAAGTTGTAAGTCACCTCATTCAATAAGGTCTTGGAGGATGTTTCTGAATGAATGACACCTTTCAATGTCATGGCCTTAGATTTTATGGTATTTACAATATTCATTGTCCTAATACCATGAATATTTAGATGTTAAAATTATGATAGGTCAGATAGGGAGAAGCTTAATCATACAAGTGATAAGAATCTTATCGAAGACATTTTTATAAGACTTCCATATAGGTGTTTAATTACAATGAGTTCGGGACATTTTGGAGTCCAAATGACCTTTGGATGTAGTTTTCAAAAAAGCTATGTTTTTGGACCCTTTAGATTTTTCATTTTGGAAAAAATCTTAAAAGAGGATTTAGGTTTTGGTTTCTTATATCTTATTTTAATTTTACCATCCTCAAGGGTAAAAAGTTCTAGTTTCTGGGACATGGTAAAGGCTTCGTCAAATTTTTGAAAGGATTGAATTTAGAGGGTTGATAATATGTGTTACACATAGGATCAAGTAAACAACTCAATCGATCAGTTTAAGGAATAAATAAGGATAGTTGGTTGATAATCCCTTACCTAGAAAAAAATCAAAATGGAATCATCCTTGAATTTTTTAAGGGGATAGAGATCAGTGATGGATATCTTGTGAGATATTTTGATGGAGAATTATTCTAGGAACAATGTTGTGAGTTGTACAAATGAGAAAAGAGAATTTTGTGAGATATTATTGTACCATTCAAGGGCAGGGCCAGCTAAGGACATGGGGAATGTCCTCAATATGAAATCTTGGTCATGAGCGATAAGATAACACCATGATAGAAGTTCATGCCCCGAGTGTAACATCCTCATTTTAGACAATAGAACACGTCTCAAATTTTTTACTTTTTTATTTTTATAAATGCATCCGGTTCTAAATACATAATTTAGAACTCACAAATAAAATAACCTTTCATAGGGAGATGTAGATAACCATATAAGATAAAAAGTAATGGTGAGTACCTCCGATCTATTCATTCCATGAGAATCTACCGATCTATTCATGAGTAATAAGAGTTGGCGTTATTATTTAACACTTCAAATTCCGTGGTTCTCTGAAACCCTATTCTAGGATTTAGAATGCTCATGTAAAATCCAGGAACCTACAAATAAGCCAATAATGTTACCATTATTCATCGGCATCTCATCCCTTAGACTAGGTGAATTGGACAACGTAATAGATTTTTACTACTTTGGCCAAAGATTTGAAACATAGGCAAGGAAATATTTATGTCTCGTATTCCAAAATGAAGGCATCATCAATCAAGCTTTTGATACGCCCTTCACCCCATTCTCATGTTATGTAGAATGTCTTATCCTTCAAAGTGATGAAATATTTCCCTTTTATCTAGTTAATCAGAGAGAAAGCTAAGAGACAGGGGAATATCCTCAATATGAAATTTGGTCATGAGCGATAAGATAACATGCATCTACATGAATCCAAGTTCATGCCCCGAGTCAAAACAAATCAAGGATTTTGAGGCAACATGAGATTGTCTTCAAGTTTTGGGACCTATGTTAGGTATGTCACAAGATCCGAGATGCCAACTTTTCAAAACTGGGAGAAGGCTAGATTCCTCTACATATTCCTTCTATGGGCTTAATCCTAATTCAAATAAATAAACCTAAACTAAACATACCAAGGGACTAAGGTTTTAAGGAGATGAGAAAGAGGGAAATATTAAGCTAAAAGGATGGTGACAAGCACCATAAAAATAGTGAGAGACACTCTTTCCGAGGGAAAATGGGGGAAATGGGCATAAAAAGGGTAGACAGATGCACCACAATTCAAAACACATTCAACTTGCCATTTTATCATGAAACGCAATCAAAATGGAGCATGTAAATGCTTGAAATATGTAAAATCCACTACAACTACAAATAAGCCAAGACTACAAGTAAAAACTAGATAGGTTAGACAAGATGTGCCACAAAATAGATTTTACTACTTAAAATGTGCACAATCCATTACAATCAAAATAGAGGCAAGGAAACATTTGATTCAAAAATGAAGGCTTTTACTCATAGTTTCTTAGGAGACCATTTTTACATGGTTCCTTTTTATTTTAGAATGTTTATCCTTTCAATGATGAAATATTTTACAATATATAGCTCGAATGAGAGAGAAAGAAGAAAGAGAAGAGGGAAAAGAGACCACAGATGGATTTTGAATATTAAACCACCAACAAGCATTCCTTTGGTGAACATTGAATCCACTCGCAAAAGCAAATAGGGTTCTCTCGAAAATCCATCATTATGTCTATTTCATCCCTACGAAGGAAATGAAGTCGTGCTTCATCAATTTTTGTTATTGACCTATGTTAGGTATGTCATAAGATCCCATGCCAACTTTTCAAAATTGGGCTAGTAATTCATATATGCAACCCCCAACTTGGGATAATACTCAGCAAGGATGGGCTCCATACCCTAGACAATACCAACATCCATGGAAGCCTTAGTTCTCAAGACAACACTAGTAACAACCCCCTTCTTCATGGAAGAAACCTTGGAGAGGAGGGTAGCAATGGAGCAATCAACCTCCTAACTACCAACAATCCTACCAATAACCTCTTTACCTACAACAATAAGCTTTGATGCCAAATCCCTAACCCGATTGTCAACCAAAAACCACTCAACTACTAACTAACCATCACCTAACCCCAACAATAAAGTTTCTCAACCATCCTACACCATTGAATCAACCCAATACTTTGCTTATTCAGTTGATGTCAATAATATCCATCTTCGCTCAAGAATAGAATTTCTCCCAACACGTAAATCCACCATCATGGAGATTACAAATCAACCATGGTTGTTGCAGAACTAATCTGTAGTAAATCCAGTAAAATGTTACAAGCTAGTCCGTAGTAACATGAATAGAGTTCCAACAAGGACAAGATGTAAGACAATGAACCCCCATTTCTAGAAAGATTGCAAGAGAAGAAATTTGACCCTAAATCAAAGTCTAAATTTATTTATTTAGTCAATTGAAGGATATTTTTGTGAATAATACACTTATTCTAGTAGTAAGGATGTTCCTATCTATAACAACTTGGTTAAGGATCTATGCACTAAAAATCTAGAAATAAATAGGAAATATTCATCCACTATACAAGTCCTTGGATAGTTGGAAATGGAGCCATGCTTGTAGAATTATGTATTACCCAAGTACATAGATCCAAGCATTCCTTTGGTGAACATTACTATCAATGGAACTACGATAAAAAAAAAATACTTTGATTCACTTAAGGGAAGCAATCAATGTCAAGACCAAGAAAATCATGGATGATCTGAAGTTGGAAGGACTAAGGCCAACAACTATAGTCTTACAACTGGTAGATAGATCAATCAAATAAAGGAATGGAGTCCTTGAGGACATTTTTGTAGTGGTAGACTCTAGTTAATACCCTGTTGATTTCATTGTCCTTCAACCAAAATCAATTCTAGGAGGTTATCCTATTATACAAAGAAAGCCAAGGTTGGAAATTGTTTCTACATTCATACAGTGAAATTCTAACCACATGATCATCTCAATTAGAAGTGGTACCAAGAATCTTATGCTCTATCCTCCTTCCCAACCATTGAATGATGAAAATAAAAAAATTTGGGTTGAAGAACCAGAAGATGATCAAAGCTATGTATAACTTCTCATGAGTTTGGGGAAATCTTGTACAATTGAAGATCAAGAGGAAGATAGTGTTCTCTCTAATAACTTGTAGAACAAGTATTAAATAAATGAAGAAGTTGATGATAGATTAAGGTGTTTGAGTTATCCTTTAAACAAATTTCTACTACATCAAATAACCATGGATATTCTAGATAAGAATTGTATTTTTCACCAACTTATTCCCCATGACTACATATTAAATTTTGTTAGTTGCAACATGTGTTCAATGATGGACCTCTCCAAGAAAGTAGAAATAACACCAAGGAGGCCACTAAATGTAAGAAATATGTTAAGTATGTAACAAGAGAAATTTTTTATTGATCTTATTCATAAACATAGAACATCATTTTCTTGGGATTACGATGATATGTGTGGGATTCATCTTAGGCTTTGTACTCATAAAATTTATATAAAATAAGCATGTAAACCAATCAGGAAACCACATAGGTAGATGAATAAGGTAGTAAGAGATTTGAAGAAAGGTGAACTATAGAATTTTCTGGATGTTGGATTCATATACCCCATATCAAATAATCAATGGTTATCACCTCTTACAATATTGCGAAAGAATAATGGGAAATGGAGGATCTATGTAGATTAATGAGAGCTGAATTCACCCACAAAGAAAGATCACTTATCATTTCCCTTCATTGATCAAGTGCTTGATACTCTAGTTGGTAATAAATAGTTATCTTTTCTTGATAGATATAGAGGCTATAATAAGATCCAAATTGCACCAAAGGACTAAGACGAAACAACCTTCACATGTACATGGGGAAAATTTTCCTATTTAGTTCTTCCATTTGGCTTATGTAATGAAACTAATAAATTCTAGAGGGAAATCTTGAGTATCTTTTCTTATCGGACAAATGACTACCTAGAATTCTATATGGATGACTTCATTGTATATGGTAGAAATTTTGATGAAACTATGCAGAATTTGGACAAGGTCTTGAAAAGATGCAAGGATCAAAATTTATCCTCGAGTAATGAGAAGTGTTACATGATGATGTCAAAAGGTAAAGTGTTAGGGAACAACCTTTCCTCAGATGGAATTCAAGTTGATCTAGCAAATATGTTTTTCATAGTCATTTTTCCAACACCAAGAAAAAAAGAGGATGTCAGAAACTTTCTATGCCATTCTAGATATTACAGAAGGTTCATACAAGACTTCAACAAAGTTTCAGTGACACTTTTTACATTGCTAGGAAAGGATGTTGATTTTGTCTAGACTGAGCATTATGAAGGTGATTTTTAAAATTTGAAATAACTATTAACTACTTCTCTTGTGTTGAGAGGACCTAACTGGGACCCACCTTTTCACATCCATAGATATGCATCACATCATGTTATTAGATATGTCCTAGGAAAAAAATATGAAATTCTGAATTATGAAATATACTATTTTAACAAGAACTTGTAGCATATAGAATTAAACTACATAGTAACATAAAATGAGTTCTTGGCACTTGTATATGCTATCAAAAAATTCAAACACTACATCACAAGATATCTAGTGTTTATTCACATTGATCATGTTGCAATCAAATATTTGATAAACAAACCAGTAGTAAGTAGCATAACCATAATGTGGCTACTCCTTTTGTAAGAATTTAATGTCACCATAATGGAGAATCCTAGTAAAGATAACATGGTAGAAGATTTCCTCTTGGGATGGATACCAATAGTGAGGAAAAGTAGTTGATGATTCCTTTCCAAATGAGAACTTATTTTTATTTCTACAATAACACCCCTTGTATGTAAAAATAGCAAAATACTTGGTATCACTCTACATTACTTCTACTCGAGAAAAAATACATAGTTAAAAAGAGTTCATCTTTCTTTTCGATAACTAGATTTCTATTTCATATAGAATAAGATCAACTAATGAGAAGGTGTATAGATGATGAGGATATATTTAATGTCCTCAAATCATGTCATAATGAACCTTGTGAAGGGTATTTTTCTAGAAAAATAATAGCGTAGAAAGTGTTGAATACTTTTATTATTGGTATACATTACATAAGGATGTAGTATTATACAACAAGAGATGTGATAAATGCCAAAGATTGAGAAATCCCGTAAAAATGATGATATTTCATTGCAACCTCAATTGGTCTTACAACCTTTTTACAAGTGGGGCTTAGATTTTATTGGCCCTATAAACCCTCCATCTTAGTAAAAGGAGTATATCCTAGTATACAAAGATTACCTAACCAAGTGGATAGAGGTGAAGGCATTTCCAAACTAAAAAGTGAGAAAGTAGCCAAGTTCCTATATGATCACATCTTCACTAGATATGGAGTTCCAAGGGATATTGTAACATATCAAGGTACACATTTTACTACTGATGTAATTTTTGATTTGGTTAAAGAATATGAAATCAGGCATAGGAAGTATACACCATACCATCCCTAGTCTAATGGCAAGTAGAGGTTACAAATAGAGAGATAGAGGTCATATTGATAAAGACCATTTCACTCCACAGGAAATATTGGGTAGATAGGATTCTAGAAGTAGTATGGGAATTTAACACAATGTGGAAGACCACAACTAGATTTAAACCATTTGAACTCTTAATATATGACAAGATTGTTTTTTTTCAATTGAATTTGAACACAAAACATTGAGGACTACAATTGAGATAGTAATAGATGTATCAAAAGGTCAAAGAAAAATTATTCTCCAAATCAATGATTTAGATGAATTGAGAAGATAAGAAGTACATAAAACAGAGTTTGTGTAGAAGAAAAGAGTCAAATGGCATGACAGGTACATCAAGACAAGAGAGTTCTAAGAAGGTGATTGGGCACTCTTGTTTGATTCAAAATAAAAGTATCATATGGTACATATTGGGACAAGGTGGCTATGCCCCTATGAAATTCAAAATATATTCCCTACTAGAATGTAAATATCACTACCATATATCATGTGAGGTTCAAGCTATTGTTGAATGGCCACAAGCTAAGATTGTACAAAAATCTAGTTTACAATGGTTCATTCATGGAAATTTTCAGAGGAGGAAAAATATTAATGGAAGAAAGGACATCAGAATTAACCTCATTGGCTGAGATTTTTGGCTCACCTTCTAAGATGTCAGAGGATTGAATAGATTTTAGTGGCCTTAGTGCATTTATCTTGTTGAATATTATAGGTTAAACAAAAAATTTTGTGATCATCCTTATGGGGTGATCAGCAACACTCTGCTAACACATTTATTTTATGAAGTTTTTTTTTGTACATGGTTTGGTTTCAAATGATTATAGGAGGGCATGATCTCCATCACAAGGAGAGAGTGCAATGACTAAAGTTCCACTTGTAGCCACATGAAACAAGCCCCTATTTTTCTTTTACGTTTGAAAAAACTCATGGTTGTATGAAAGAGATCAAGGATGCATGCACATAGATGATGGATAAGAAATGTTTGGAACCCAAACCAATTTAAGTTCCCTCTCTCGGGAATCATATGGTTATAGTAAGGAGTAACCAACACAAGCTTAACACACATCCTGCAATGTCACAAAACTTGCATGAAAACAAGAGCCAGCTTAATAAATCATACACAATCATCATTACAAAAAAACAATGAGATAAGTGCATTCATCTATCACTTTAATAAATTATGATTAGTTTAATTATATTTAATTAGGATTTATGTCGAGTCATCATGCATGTGCAATATTTAAAACCTACTATCTTTCAAGAAATGATGTGTCCACTTTACCTCCTCCACATAAGCCAATGTTGTCACATCACCTTGCTTCATATTCTCCATATTGTCACATCCATTAATTATTGATTACTCATAACCGTGTCACTTATCCTCTTGGTAATAAAGTTTCAAAGATGAAAAGCAATCAATACAAATCAATTATGTAAAATTCTTTCAAGGAATAATTGTATTGTTGTGTATTAAACCCAAAAGTAGCTGCGTAACCTCCATGGGAGGTGACTTGATTAGACACGAGCTTATTGTGCATTTATAATTGTTGAATAATTAAAAAAATTACATCAACAAATTTTAGGGTTTTGATGAAGCCATTGTGGCATAATTTTCCAACAAAATAAGTAATGGAGGGGTAAGGGTGAAAGGCTTAGTAGTAATGCTAAGTGATGAAATTATGGCAGAAGTTACTAGTCTGCCAACTCAAGGAGAATCGTTTCTAGAAAAGGAAAATACATAAGAAATAAGGAGGGAGTTCATAGATGATGATGTTGAACTCATATTCGATAGAAAATGTACCTATAAAACATATCTTAAACCCTTCGGGGATAAGTTACCACATTTGTTATTTAGTACTTTACCTATGAAAGGAGATAATCTATATTGAACAAAGTGCATTTTGAGTTGTAGAATCATCTCGAAGAACCATCATCAAGTAAGTGTCCCAAACTTCTTTCATGAAATTTTGAATAAAATGAGTCAATAAGTGCAAAGGGTAGTAGGCACCACTATCCCATCATTGTCTTATAACTTGAATTAAACACACCCTGTAAAGGGATCATCCACAAATACTATGGGAAGAATTTGTAAGGGTAAATAATATTGAAACTCTATTGAGAATAAGGGTAAAAATAAGAAGCAACACTGGAAGATATTTTTCACATATGACAGAGGTTACACCATCCACCTCTTAACCTCAAGAACCCCTAACTTCTGAAGGTTTACTTCCTACTGAAGGAAACCATGTACCTATCTCTACAGAAATAATTTGTATCTTTGAAACTCTTTTAGAATTCTCCTCTCCTGAAACCTCTACTTCCAAAGCCAAACAAAAATATTCTCATTCCACTCCTACACAACCTAAGTGCTCCCATAGGCTTAAAAAGGTCAAAAATCTTCAATCTAACATAGTCACAACCCATATCACTAGATAGTTATTTGGAAGCTACAAAAGGGAACTTTGATCCTTAAAAATTTGAGAGAGAGAAGAGCGATTTCGATATTTTAGTTCAGAGCTGAAATTCCATGAAAAACCCATGGAGGAACAAGATGAGCTGGAAGAAAATGAGGAGGTAGTTCATGAGGTGGAAGTTCATGAAGAGAGAAGAAGAAGAATTTTGAAGATGTAGTGAATACCAACAAATACCTATATTTTTTGAATAATTCATTGATAAATAAGAACAAAAAAAGTTCATGTAGTTATTGAGAAAGTAATTTAGAAAGTTGTTGAGCAAACATAACATGATAGTGTGCAAGAATAAAATGTAACACCTTTGTAGCCCCAAATTGTTGTTCATGAAATTACCAGGGAACTTGGAAGACAAACTTATGGATATATGGAAACACAAAATATGGGACAATATATTGAAAATTTGAAGATGCAGTTGGAAACCTACATTAACTGATTCAAAGGAAAATGGGAAAAATAGAAAGAATTCATCATCTCTAAGCATAAAAATGAATTAGAGGACAAGGATAAAGAGATTAAAAGGCTGAAGTAGAAATGGGAGAAACAATCCTAGGTAGCACATGAAATATTGAAATGCAGGCCCCCATCAATTGTTTATGTTATCTACTTGAAAGAGAAGATGTTGCAACATAAATTTACCTACATTAATTCTAACATGATATATGATATCAGCTCAACTAGGAGATTCTTTACTCTATATCATAATAATACACATGAACTCTAGAACTTGTTATGTGAGATTTATTTGCACAACTATGCCCTTGAATATGACAAGGATTGGATCCCAATATTTTACATTTGGTATGTGCAAGCTAAGGTCATATACTCTTATTTTTCAAATGAATTGGATAGAACCAGGAAAATAGAAGAGTATAGACATTTGGAGAATGTCCAATCATTTTTTATCAGAGATGAGGTAACCAATACATATGGAACTAAAGAAGTATATGATAGTTATATGGAAAATAATGTGATCAAAAATAGAGTATTTCAAATGAGGAAAACAACCCATGTAGAAGATAGAGAAATGATTAGGGAACATGGAATTCAAGTTGTTACAGCATGCAGAATTAGATGGGTAGAATTATCACCTAAACTACAAAGAAAGGAAGTGTACTCATATCCCAACATAATTCCCACACTACATAGGGTGAACACATACATGGAGATAGCAAATGAATGTGGGGATGAGTGGTTTCATATAGGCTATCACCCTCCAATATTTCACTTTCCAATCCCAGTATGGACAGGTAATTTACCATTTGATCAGAGGATCCAAGATAGAGAGTGGAGCATATTCATGAGGAATGATGGTTATTTCTTATTAGGGAAAGAATGAATAGATACCCCTAATTGATTGAAGGCATGAATGCATTTTTCTATAGCATAGTAATTAAACCCTTGAATGAGGATTTTCAAGATATTAAGCCTGGGGGTGTGATGAGTTGTGTTAATTACCTTTATAAACAAATCATCTTCTATATTTTGATGAAATACATTGTAGTTATGTCCATGTATTTTCCAAGTACACTATTGAACATTATTATTACAACCTTAAACTTGTGGCATTATTACTAATTAATATAGTTATATCTATTTATCTTTATTCTATGGTATTTTATGTGCATTTATTCTTATTTACCCCAATAAGTTGTTTGAATGATGAATTGTGTTGATACCACTCTTGGTTGTAAGAAATGTTTCATATGCAACTCGTATAAAACAATGGCATTATCTACATCAACTTGTATGTAGTAAAGGCATCGTCATCGTAGTAACTCATACGTAACCAAAGAACTTGTCCAAAAAAACCCATCCACAGCCAAAGGAGATCATCTATAGAAAATATCCAATGTTATGAATATATTTAGAAAGTATGAAGAACAAAATTCAATTTTTTATGTGCCATTGAAGAAGTAGTTATAACTGGAACATCTACAACTGGGAAACAACTCAACCTTTGATCTGGTCATTCATTGCAAACTGGTGAAGAATTGATTGATTGAGTTAACACGTGATTGAAGGAACTAGCTGATTACTTGAATATTTTTTATGTGTTTATTAACTAAACATATGTTATGAGTTCTATAACATGTGTTGAATCTCACGTTGTTCTATTAAAGATATTTCACTTACTCTACTAAATATCTTTCACTTAGGGTTGAAAATCCTTGTTATACTCTTCTTCTTCTCACATATTGTCATAAATGAGAGGTATAAAAGAAAGGGCTAGTGTTGGTATGGATATCCATTATTGATAGAATTCATTGATAGTCTAATGCAGAAAGGAGAATGTTTTGTTCCTTGATGTAATTTTTGTGTAGTTTTAAAAAATATCTAAGTTTTTTTCATTAGTCCTAGTTACATAATCTAGGAGGGATTATGAACCAAGTTAGGGCCAATTTTTGGTCTACTAAACCCCTCCATTGATGTATTTCTTGTATTTTACCTAGGGAACAATTTACTTTCTATATTTGCATTTTTGAATTTGTTGATTTGTCTTAGTGATAGTGTTTAGAAACCATTGATTTTCAGTTCTCTTTTTTTTACCTTTAGCATTGTTGTGACAGCTTATTTATTTCCAACCTCCTTGATCGATTGAATGTGCATACAACACTAGAACTATTTCAATTTTATGTCCCTTGCTTAGTAATTAAATGAATGTAATTCAATGAACAACATATTAATTATTGTAAGTTTATTTGCACCACCAATCACCTAATCATGGATTATGTTGATCCACCACCCCTCGTAAAGGCCACCTTTTACCCAAACCTTGAATATAGGGAAGAAGGGACTTTTTAAAGGAGTGTAAGGCAAGTTAGTGGGCATATTTACCTTGAAAGTATCCCTTAAGTACCATATGTATGGGTAGGTGATTTCTTTTCAAGGCTCATAAATCCTATTTCCCCTCTTTGACCTCCTTTTCAATGACTAATATTTATGATTTTTAGATTTGGGGTTTGATGTAGATTTTGAGTGCATGGTTCTCCATGTGGAGATTTGACATGATTTTTTTAATTCACTTTTCCATTTATTGTTTTGGAAGTACAATTTGAGGTTACTTTGGTTACATGTATTCTTAGGTAGAGGGGTTACAAATGTCACTATCCTATTGGGTATTGCTTTGGATACTCTTCTCCTAATTATCCTCCCATTTATAAGGTTGTGGGGTTATTTTTATTAGTTTTTGTTTGGATCTATTTTTAAGAGAAGGAGATTTTGGATTATGGAGAGATTGGATTGTGGTTTGGAATACTTTTTCTTAGATTAATAAATAACTGGTGAGGTAGGTCTAATACCTTTGAATTTTTATGAATTTTGAAAGGAAGTTGTTGATTTATTGATAAATATTTTTTGTTGAAATGATTTGGTTGTGATATGTCGTTTCTTTCTTTTTTTTTTCTCCATCCACCCCTTATGGGGAGTGGATTTTTGAGTTGTAAGGGGAAGAGGGAAGAATTACCTCTTACTTTCCCACAAGGTTTGATGGGAAATCCTTATTGGTCTTATTTTCACTCCCCTAATTTTATTTGAATTAGGAGATCATTTCCATATGGTTTGGGAATAATCTCATATCCTTTATAAGGAAACACCAAAGGTTTGGAAAACCTTGATAATGATGAGGCAAGGAGATATAAGGTATATGGATCTTTGGAATATTTTTGGAATTTTTGTAAAATTGTGGACACTTTTAGATACTTTCATGGTTATGGTTAAAATCGGATTTATTTTCTTGTCTTCTCCTCATGGATATAAGTATAGATATTCTTTTTATTTTGTGTTATTTTATAAACTCCTTAGTTTCTTGGATGTTTTTAGTTTTTGTTTCTTTCCCCTTATTCTTTTTCTTACTTAGAGGTTTGTTTATCCTCTCTCCCATGGGCTTAGATGGAGGATAGAATTTTATCATTTATTTTAAGTGGTATGTAATGATGAAATTTGGTTTGTAGGTTAACCAACATATATTCTTATGGTCCTGGATGTGTTCTAGTTGGATTTTGATCTTGGATATGATGTTTTTGGGATCTTGTTCCACTTATGGAAGAATGGATGTTTTAATTAGTTTTTTCCATGTTTTTCCCACTTTTATGAATATTTTCATCTTATATTTTAAGATTTTTTAGTTATTGATATTGTAAGTAAATAAAAATGTATATTTTGTTGTGTTTGTGTGTAAATCATATTATTATTACACTTATAAATATTGTGTTTAGAAATAATAACTATGTAAATCTTTACTAAAAAAATATATTTCATTTTTCATGGTTTCTAAATGAAATTTTATGTTCTTAGAACTCTTAAGTTATTAAAATTCATTCAACTAAGAAATATTTTAAAATAGTCATTACAAACATGTCATCTTGAACTTGTTTTAAATTACAAGATCTCCTTCAAGTTTTTATTGATTCAAGTTTTAAAAAGAAGGAAAATAGAGATTTGGTTGTTTCATTTTGTTGGTTATGAAAACTTGTTTTGTGTTTGAATTTATTTTGAATCTCTTTATTATCCATTTTCTTTCAAAATATAACTTTAATGATATATTTTAGTCTCTTTCTCATATGATTTATATGGGGAAAATGATTTTTTTTCTTGTTGGACTATAATGATTCGAAAAAAATGACCTAGGTGATTATTCATCTCCCATTTTGTATTTTTTCATAGTGTTTCTAAAAAATTATATATTCTTAGTGATATCCTATGACTATCACTCTCTTGATTTCAAAAATAGTTTAAAACTCCCTATCTCCTCGTAAAAAGTTTGAAATGTTGATATACCCTTGTAGGTATATAGCTAAATGTAAATTTGTGTGTGTGTATATATATATATATGAGATGATATAGTTAAATGTAAGTTTGAAATTTTGATTCGCACACACACACACACACACATGGTAATCTTTATTAAATAAAAAATCAATATTGGAGGGTCTACGACCCTCCCTCAAACCCTTGATTGTATATTATACTAGTTCATTGTGTATTTGGTTCATGGACCCATGTTAAACTATATCCATGATTTATTATATATATGCACCAATGCATGAGTATCACCCATACTAGAGTCTTCTTCCTGTGACCTCAATGGGCTCATTTTCCTCTTGTCCTCACACTATTTACACACACATCCTCATATATACTTTGATTTATGGGATGCATCGACCCTTATAAAGGAATTTAAATAAAAATAACCTAATAAGAATATATATATATGGAAAATGTATATAAACACAAAATGTATATAACTAGATATATATATTATTACTCAATAAAACCTTAATGAGGGTATTTTCTAGAACATAGAAAAATAATTTTAAACTTGTGCCTCCATTAGAGCTCCCTCCCAAAACCTACAAATTTAAAATTAGAGCTCCCTCCCAATATAAAATAATAAGACAAATACGTAAAATGAAGGAGATAACAAAACTTAAAATGATATTAGTGTTACAACACTAAACCTAGGATAAAAGGTAGACATTTTCTTGATCTAAAGGCCCAAAATGAAATTAGGTTGTGTCACTTTCCAAGCGTTCTATTAGGTTTAACATTACCTTTGTTTTGCAAGTGGGCTTCTTCCTCTCCCTTTTAAATCTAGATGAATAAATTGGATTAATATTAACTTAAATTTAATTCTTGTGCAAAGGGGTCATGGGTCCATTTGTAATTGTCCAAATGGGACCTGTTCCTAATAAATGAATTAATATTTAGGATTTAATTTTATTACCTTGATTAATTATTCTCTTAACTAGATAAACCTAACTCCTTGGTGGGGAAAATATTGTACCCCACTTTGTTAAATTTAAAGTCATGAGAAATAATAATTCACTAAATATTAAGTATTTAATTTAAAGTCACTTTATTGACGTATTATACCATTCAAAAAATTACCCTAGTTTAATAGGTCTAACATGTTACTTAGATGGTTAATTTGGGTCGTAAAAAAATAGGCACAAAACCACAAATGGTATCTTCGTGGAAAGAAATGTAGTGGTGTAAATTATCTATTTATAATGAAATAAACATAGAGGTTGTGTAACGAACATCATCTTGAAGAAATATGAGTTGGTCATAATAGAAATTAAATGGAAGGAATGTATCATGAGTTAAGAAATATACAAAAATATAGTTTTAACAATGTATAAAGATCACTTAAAAACATGTTAGCACTATTTATTATTTATATATAGTGTGTGCATGTGAAATTTAATTACTAAGTGAAGACTTTGTGGAGTGGTGAATAAATATAGACTATCTAATAAGTGGTATGATTTTGACAAGTAAATTTGTGATTGATAGCATGTGGAAATAAAATGGCATCCTTGAACTACTTTATTTCTATTCAAGTGTCGATAACCTCAATGGAGAAGAATTTGATTCAGGTTTTAACATATCCATACATCCATATCCATATTAGAGATACTAGAAATAACCCTAGATATATTATATGTATAATTCTTCAATTTACACATTAATTTTAATTTTTTTTTTTTAAAGTATGTTCATCTCTTTTTTTTTTATTTTAAGGTTTTTAGAACCATTAGTAGATTGATGGATGGATGTGGAAGTGGTTGTAGAGATGAAATTTGCTACTATCAAAAGGTAATGTCCATGGATCTTCACAAAAATGTTTTAAATGTGTAATAGTGCTTGGATCTCTAGGATAATTTTTTTTCTTAAACTTTCCAATGTGATAAGATAAAGAATAGACTACAAATAGTTAATCAATAAAGTGTCTTGACAAATTAATAAAGTGATCACCTAGAATTTTGATACAAATAATGAGATATAATGTTAATGAATTGTGGATAATATATGTTGTAATAATGAATGAAATGGAGATATAAAATCTGACAATTCTTCAAAAAAAAAACAAGGGAAGAAAATTTATGTACAGGTGTGGTTTATTGTAGTTTAGTATATGTGTGTGTGTATGTGTGTGTTTTTACTATTTTATGTGTGCGTGTGTGTAGGTGCGTATACGTGTGCATGTTTTTGTATGCGTGTTTATGTGTTTTTGTGTATTTGTGTGTGTTTGTTTGTTTTTGTGTGTATGTTTTGTGTGTGTGTGTGTGTGTGTGTGTGTGTGTGTGTGTGTGTGTGTGTGTGTGTGTGTGTGTGTGTGTGTGTGTGTGTGTGTGTGTGTGTGTGTGTGTGTGTGTGTGTGTGTGTGTGTGTGTGTGTGTGTGTGTGTGTGTGTGTGTGTGTGTGTGTGTGTGTGTGTGTGTGATGTGCATGTGCATGTGTGTATACATATTCATGTGTATGCATGTGCGTATGTATGTGTGTGTGCATGTGCATGTGTGTGTGTGTGTGCATTTGTGTGTGTATGTGTGTATGCATGTGTTTGTTTCTATAAGATGTATAGATGTTTGTGGATTTTTGTGTTTGTGTTTATGTCTATGAATGTTTCAATGGGGATAGGATAAGATTTTTGGAGAATAAATATTCATCTCAAATATGGGAAATTTTAATATAACATGAATGTACTCCATGGTGAGAGAAAAAAGTGGAGACACAAAACAGTTTTTCAGCTTTGGGAGGGACTACATTGAGGAGAGATGTGAGATAGAAAAGAACTTAGAAGATGATATGGTAAATGGGATGTATATGATGATGTTAGTAAATAATTAATAAAATATTCCAAGTATGAGGTATATTAATGTGATGATTTATGAAC
>CM031233.1:342417397-342469897 GCA_018340775.1 Taxus wallichiana var. yunnanensis
CGTTGGGTTACACCAAAAATACATCCGGCTAAAAGTGAGGAATTTTTATTTTATTTTTTACAGCTTTTGACAATGACAACTATCATTGACTATTTCGAATACAACACTTTTCTACTTGATAGACATACTTTTGATGATAAAACAAAAATTTATTCTTTTGATAGAAATATTGACTCATATTGACATACTAAACACATTTGATTATGACATTTATGAAACAAAATTTGACTTGTTGACGCAAAACACTCTATATTATGTTTCATTGACAAAAAATAATGACTAATGGAATTTTAATTTCAAAATGACCATTTAATTATCTCTTATAAAACTAGACCATCAAAACTAAAGTAAAATGCATGAATTATAATAAACTATAGTTTTATAAATACCCTATTCACCTAGACACATTTATATGGAGACAATGGTTGTTTTACTATTGGAAATGCACATTATATTAATGATAATATGAGTTAAATTAGCAGGGTCAACCAAACAACTCATGGTCACACAAACTCCTAGAAAGGAAGCATAAAAACCCATATGGAACAAAAAAAAACACCTAAAAATAGATACAATAAGAAAAGACAAGGAAACGGAGCTAAGAAGGCCTGAGCCTAGAAAAATCTACAGATCCAAAAGTAAACATAGAATCTGAAGTGATAGATGGCCGAGTAATAGGAGGCTCAAATATCCCTTTCTTATCCTTAGACCTCATGAACCTTTGTCAATTCTCGGTAGGGGAGTCAAAGATAATGAAGAATCAAAGTGAGGAAGATCCTACTTTGGGTCCGAATCGTAAGATTTTGACACATGAGATCTTTTAACACATCCTCCAATAGGGGAAATCTCATCACTCATAGTAGTCTCGAACTTCCAGGAGATGATTTTCTTAGTTTTATGTGCTATAAATGGTTTCCAACCTTTAGGCCTTGAAGAAACAACTTTTTTTTTTTTTGATTCTTATTGAATAGGAAATCCTCTTAATGTTTTTCCTAATCTTTAGTAGAAAAGTGGGTCTTTGATGTTTTTCAAGCATTAGATTAACTCTTTGCCAACTCAAAGATCTCAAAATTATGACTGGGCCTACCCTAGTAATTGTTCCTTGGTACTAGGTTTTTGCACCTCCCGATATGTATTAGCCATAATAGGATTCATCCTAGCAGTGGGCTTGATTCCATAACATTATATAAGGAATATAACATTAATCAATAAATCATGAAGGAACAATAAGGTAGAAATTTACATAATTTACAAATAAAAATTATCAAGTCCATTCGAAGAAAAACATCAATTTATTCTTAAATAAGAGTACTCACCCATTTCTTATATCCCTACACCAAGATAGGAATACTATAAATAACATTAAAATCATTACAAGGAGAAGATTTCCTTTAATTTAATAATATCATTCCCAGTAAGAAGTCAAGATAAAATATTGCAATGTCAAAACAAGCTCCACACCCAAGTTGGAATATAATTGAGTTCTCAATTGGAGTATAATATATAATTTCCATACCATCCCCATCAATTATCAAGATGATAGGGGGAGCTTGCATAATTCCAATATTCATCCAAAAAATTAATCGACTAAATTATCTCTCAAGTGCAATACAAAATGAGGAAAAAATACAATAGAAACACACACAAACTAGAGATCTCAAAGACAAGAATTGTAAGGGACGTCTGAGGGTAGGGTATGAATACCAAAATACTAATAATCCATCTCATGGAAATAGTAGTACTACTAACTTCAACATACACAATCAATGGTAGAAAACCCCACATTCAGGTCCTCAAAGTAATAGAACCACCAAGATGAAATGAAATGATAACATTCCCATTTGCAAATAAAATGGGATTTATCTCATGTACTTATAAGATATTTTAAAATAATAAATTATGCATGAATTTAAAAACACCGAGGAGAACTTCCACATTACCTTTTATTCCATCATATTTCTAATTTATTGTACCAAATTTTTTATTCACCAAAACTAGAGTTATTCTCATTACAACAGAGAATTATAAATCTCATTCTACCCCTTTGAGGATTAAAATTATTTTTACTATATCTACAAATAACAATCATAAAGCTAATAATAAGATTAAAGGGTCCACCATTGGTTATTTTCTTCCCCTCTACTTATTTTATCCCCCAATACCTCCATACTATTGTATAAGATTCCTTCCAATGGAGGAGTGAAGTGAGACAAAAGAAAATTGGGAAAATAAGTACCATTTTATGGTTAAACAAGTGCACATAGTAACCTAAGAAATCCAAGAAGTACTCGAACTAGGATTTTTCAACAATGTCCTCTTATTTGCATATGAATTCAAGTTGATCTTTGATGTCTTTAATGTTTGGTGTTAAGGCGATCGCACAGAGGTTGAGTTCATGTGTAATGTCAAATTGTTCCCACACTAGTGTCTATGAAAAATAGGAAGGTTGTTTATGCTAGTGATGGATGTGTCTGACCTAGTACAATCATCTATAGAGAGAAATAACTTGAAAATAGGCAGATTAGATAGAAAATAGATTGATATATTGATTGTAAATGTGAACAAAGTGATAAAAGTGATGAAATGACAAGAATCACTAGCAATTATGTACATTTGTCAGTTATTTAGATGAATCTCTTGTGATTACTATGAAAGGATGAATTCCTTGATATGATTAAAATTATATCTAAAACAATTGATTTATGACTAAATAGGGGTTATAATGTGATGTATTAACTAGCTGAATATGAAAACAAAATACAAAGACATACTTTTGTTCATGAATGCTTGAAAATGATGTCTAGGATTCTTACAGAGATAACAGAGCTTCAAAAGATGCGACAAGGATGTTAAAGATGCAAAGATGAGTGTAGTTATTTCATTTAGGTTGCCAATGAGTTAGAGATTTGATAAAAACATCTCAAGATATAATTTAATAAGTTTTGATGTTACTTATATAATCGTTGGTGATTAGTTAGAATCATAACACTATAAAAGTGGGAAAACACACTTGGAATTGGTTTTAACCTTTTCTAAAAGGGTTAAATTGGTACAAAGTGAGTGAATATGATTAGGAAGAGGTTAAGGATGTGAGGGGGTTATATGCTTAGGGTTAAAATGGGATAAGATGAGTTATAGGTTGTTATGGTCGTTTAAGTAAGTAAATAAGCATTTACTAAGGGCTAAAATGTGATTTTACGAGGGTGATAGCATGGTTTATAGGATAATTTAATGTTTTTCGTATGAATGTGAGGATTATTGATAAATAATGTAAGGTGTCAAAAATGGGCATCTACATATCCCCTTTTGTCAAGTGGTTTGTGATGGACAAGCCTCTAGACAAAAACAAGTGAAGTGATCGGATTTGTGTTGGATAGGTGGTTCACCCTCAAACTAGGGGTCACTGTGATGAAGTGTAATGGTCATCAATTTGAATAGGTTATTGGATGATATATGATTTTTTGTTCTTGTGTTATTATTTAAGATGCCCTCAAGACTGGGCATGAAAACTATTTTCCCATAAAGGTGGACTTGTGCCACCAGGAGTCAAGTGATAGAGAACCAATGGGTTCTCAACCTATAAAAATGTGGCTCATGGGAAGAATATATTGGAAAAGGTTCCCAAAAGTGTGTAGTATCCACGGTGCATAAGGAGAGACAAGATCCATATAAAGGATGTTTCCACAATGGTGGGATTACGCAACCATGACATCAAGTGATAGGGGAACCAATGGTTTCTAGTCCTATAGACATATGAGTGGAAAATGGAAAAGGAAACAAGTTTTCCTGAAAGGTCACAAAATATGAGATTGATTTGATAAAGGAAAGATTTGTATAGATTGATTGGTTTTGAATTTTAAGAGGGTCTTGGGGCCAAAAAGGAAGCACATACTTGAAACATGTGTCATTGTTGACAAGGATGAGAAAAATGATGGTTTAAAAAGGCTTAGAGGCCAATCAATGATGTTTTGGATAAAGAGGAGGTCATTGATGGTGATTACTTTAATTTGTTGGTGATTTGAAAAAATTATCACCTATTAGCCCAATCATAGGCTATTGGGTGTGTGGGGAAATTTTTAATATAAAATGTGGTTTTGGAGGTTCATTTAGTATATTGTGATTTGAGAACCTAAGAGACAACATAAACCCTAATTTTTTAGTTATTCAATATTTTATGAGATGGAGGTAATTGGACATGTGTAGAGGTGAGAGAGGAAAAAAATGCAGAGGTAGGTGGTGATTTTTGTATCTTTGTGTTATTTATTTATTTTTCTCGGAAATTTGGAATCACTTCAAAAATTCTAATGATTGTATGAAATCACTAGTGATGTATGGGTCATTAGAATTTTTATAGGGTTATCGATGATTCAAGTAGTCTCATTAGTGGATTCATGTTTTTAGATAAAATTTTTGATTTATTTTGATTTATTGTTTCTAATGGTGTGTTGTTTCATTGTGGATGCATACTAGAGAGAGATTGACTACACATAATAAGATCCCGAAGATATTAGATGATGTTTGAGGTTGATTGTCAAATGTTATTGGGCTCACTTGAAGGAGGTTAGATTAGGATGGATGCATCATTACAGATGCATCCATAGAGACATGGGTTTATTGTTGGGATTATTTTAGTGATGGGACCATGTTACAGGAATGTTCTAGTTTCCTACATGAAATATGACAAGTGACATTGGAGGATATACATAAGATATTGTGCTTACCAGTATAGGGTGAGTAGGTGTATGTGATTGATGAGGTAAGAAGGGGTGTTTTGATGTAGATATTGTATGGAGATGATGGGTCTTATGTGGTTTATACTTCTGGGTATTTTTCATATGGAACCTTATATAGTGATGATAAGGATGGTCGGGCCCTAGTCATGATGATGATGATGATGATGATGGGTATTAGTTGTTATGCCTTACCAGATTCATCTAGAGGAAGATTTTATGGATAATAACTAGGGTATTAGTTGATATGATTGTCTAAAGGATATATTTCACTTAGTCCCCTTAGTTTTTGTCATAGGTTTACAAGGATTTGTGGTATCATATTACTAGACGCATATTTGGAGTGGATGTATCATTTTTATTTTTTTTAGGATTATGAGAACATTACAATGGCTTAGTCGAGGGGAGTATCGTGGATGATATGGGTAGATTTGGATGATTCAATAGGATTTATTTAATGTTAATCATACCATGCATCCATGGGGTCTCGTTAGAGGTGAGGATTAATACGAGATAGCTCCTAGTTAGCTTACGGTGGTGGAGACATTATTTGGAGGCATTATACAAGTTTCTTTCTATAGCTTGGTGTAGAGGGTGATTTGAGGGAATTAAATAAGAATAGGTTGGTGTGGGGTTAGAGGGAGGAAAAATGGGAGTTGATCATATTTAGTCATGTTAGGTGACAATTTAGATTGATTAATGATGTGTCGGAGGAAAGCAGTGGCCTATGGAGAGATGTTGCGAAATCGGTTTAGCACTACTAGTTGTTCAAAAGATAGTTGATATAACATATGAGGAGGAATAGGGGTGATAGTATACATGTGGGGGAGTAGTAGGGGCATGATGATGTCGAGGTGATAGATTCCTATGCTACATGGTGGCAGGGGTAGCTAGATGGACACGAGAGGCGGGTGTCATCCTATGTAGAGGATGCACCTCAGAGAGTGGTGGTAATTAGGGTGGAGATGAGGATGATAATGTGGTTTTATTAGAGGCCAGTGATTTTAAATCCTTTTACTAGAAGATTGGGACACATTAATAGCTGAGAGAGATATTATGACTAGAGAGTGGGATGGATGAACCAATAACTTAGTATTATGTGGTTCAAGCTTACATAGGCAAAATCTGATAGAGATATCTATAGATAAGATAGAGAGGCCTTGTAGAGGGACTTTAGGGTTACAAGTCCATCATTCTCAATGGGTGAGCTATACTCATACTAATGGTCAGATGGGACCACCTAGTGATGTGAGTGTAGTGAATACAGCATTATGTGATGAGCTTCAATATTATGAAGATATAGTGAGGTGGAGGATTCCTAATGAGCCTCACTATATTATGTTTTTAGATTGATAATGTCATGTTCCTTCAGGTAGTGTCATGAGAGTGGGTCAGCCATCTATATGTCTAGGAAAGGGACCATCCAAAGGCCTAGATGATGATCAAGGTAGCAGTTCGTGAGGGGGTGTATGATTGAAATACATTTAGTTCATTGATATTATTGTAGATAGATTTTGATGTATAAGGATCTTTTGTTTCCCTTTTCAATGATGTTTGTGTGTGTATATATTATATATGAGGATCTTTGCAACCCTTGATGATGTTTGTGATAGATAGTGATCTTGTTGTTTGATTAATACACTATATATGAATAGGAAAAGAATATGAGATGTTTTCTTCTTTACTATTCTGGACACATGTAGTGTATGATGGTAAACTTGTATTATACATATGTTACTCCATGTTTATCCTTGTACTAGGTGTTAACAGATGACTCAAAATAGTAATTCATACTAGGATCATATATGGATGTGGGATGGTTATATATTTCCTTTTCTTGACATGGGAAAGGTTTGTGTGTAGAAAGCACGAGGAAACAAGTTCTTCTTTATAGTTCCCAATGTTTTTTCACAACTTTTATTGTATATTGCACAAGCTAATTGATGATGGAAGCTTATGTTTGATGGGAAAGTTGATCAATGTGGGAAGACTTCCTGGTATGGCTTATTTGTTTTTATTTTTGATAATAGGATTGGTCAATGTGGGAATCCCTTTTTTATACGATTACTTATCAATACGGGAAGTTCCTATTGTGTATTTGATTAGGTATCCATCCTTCAAGGGAGTGATCTATGATTTTATTGAGTTTTTATTTCATCATAGCAATCCTTTGAGGGAGTGATCTACAACTTTATTTGACATGATTTGATTTTTTATATCCATCCTTTGAGGGATTGGTCTATATTTTGATTGTATCCATCCCATAGATATTTTGATTTTTGAGATGAGTGTAAGCCGAGGTGACCAATTTAAAAGTGGATAAATAAGTGTGTATGCTACACTTATATCCTTTTCATGTCACTAATTAGAATAAGCTAGGGGGATAGTGAGAGTAATGATTGTGGAGTTACCTAATTAGGAGAAAGAAACTTGTCCATGTGAAATATGCTATGATCATATATGTGGTGCCCATTTTCAAGGTCATAACTGATGTTCTTCTGAAATACCACACAATTCCAAATCATTATGAGGATGATAAGATGTGTATGCTTTGGTGGATGGAGATCGTAGTTTGACTAAGGCCTCATGAATTAATATTTTAACAGTAGAATGGATGCAAGTGCATGGCATTAATAGGATAATTTTCATGTTTACCATCAAGTGAGGCTAAATCATAAGCCCTAGACTCATATTTATGAAGATAATATGTGGTCAAAGATAGTTCAGAGAAACCTTTCCACATTTTCTCTTTTCTATGTTAGTGATATGTGGTTTTCTTTGAGAGAAAGATCATTAATGTTAAATTCACATTTATTTAAGATGTTTTGTTATAATCTCGTTTAATTCATTCTTAATATATGTGGATGTTTTCAAGGGAGATTAGATGACCTTCATCTAACAAATCTAGTTATGATAGGTGTTATTGATGATATTATTCATCAGGGACAAATTCTTTGAGAGAAACATGTAAGGATGGGATTTTAACTTGGAGAGGAAGTATAGATTTAGTGTCGTATACTAAGGATAATGGTGTAGCACTTGTAGGATTTCAAAATTTGTTCTGATATGCCCATAATGCAAATGGGATTTGAAGGTGCCAATTTATACTAGCTTGGTCAAAAAATTTCATGAGGATTTTGTTGAGTGTTTTGTTGGGTGTTTCATCTTGGTCATTAGCTTGTTGATAATAAGAAGATGAAAAGATGAGTTTGATGTTGTAAGTGTCACAAAGTTTTTGAAATTTCTTATTTTTGAAGGATTTTCCATTATCTATGATGATTTTATGTGGTATACCAAAGTGATAGATAATGTGATGATGGATGAATTCAATGATTTTATCTATTTTAGTGGAGATAAGGGGATTAATTCCACCCATTTCATGAAATATTCAATCATTGTGATGATGGAGTTGTGTAATTGTGATGAAAAAGGGTGTATAAGTCCAATAAGGTGAAGCCTTCATTGTGAAAATGGCCACAAGTCTTGTGTTGGTTGAAGAGCATGGATGGGGATATGTGTGAGGTTAAAATTTTGTGGACACTTGATGCTTTTCTCAATGTAGTCATAATAGTCTTGTTAACCGTAGGTCAATAGCAACCCATGTGTAAGATGCATTTAGCAATAAATAAAATTTTGAAGTTTCCACTGCATATGTTATCATGCACTTATTGGATACCTAGATGAGCCTCCAAAGTTTTAAGTCACTAGAGGAGGATGTTGTCAAATCCTATTTTAGAAATGATACCCTTTATTATGAAATATAAAGATACGCATTATTAAAAATATATTTTTCCATTTTCAGATATATATGAGGGGATTTTTTTGCTAGAAAACCAACCATACATATATATATCAAGTTTCAAATGAGTTATATTCTATGTGATTAATAGTGGGAAGTTCGGTGTTGGTATAGGACTGTTGATCAAGTTTTTTTATAATGAAAAAAATTTAGAATCATCTGGTGACAAGGGAATGATAGAGGAAAGTAAATACATGGTATATGTGAACTTATTAGATGAGTAAGGGGTTATTTTGATGTCATAGTGGTTAAATAGTTGTAGTAAGTATTTAAGGATAGTTATGTATTTTTAGGGGACCTCATTTTTACATTGGTAGATTTCTTTGATTTGGTTGTTGAAAAGTGGTGAGTCTTCATAGATGTCCTATATTTTTATGCCGAGAAAGGTGGTTGTCTAAAGTCCCATTATGAGAGCCTCATATTCCATCATGTTATTAGTCCATTCAAAATTTAGTTTGATGAATAATGGAATAGGAGTATCTAAAGGGGGTAATATGACTATTCTAGAAACTCGCATTGTCTACATTTGGACCGTTAAAGAAAAAGTAATTTTAATAGGGTTGTTTTCATGATCCATAGAATTGAAAGATTCATCTAGAAAGTGTTTGTAAGGGCGGTGGATTGGTAGTAAGGTGAGATTCAACAATCTAATTGGTAATGACCTACCCTTTGATGGATTTATAAAAGATGAAATCAATGTCAAATTCAGTCATAAGTATGAGTCACTGAGTGATATGATCATTGTGATATGGTTTGGAATGCATATATTTGAGTGGATTAAATTTGGTGACAATGTAGGTTTTGTGATTGATAAGGTAGTGACAAAGTTTAAAAGTTACAAAGTAAAAGGTAGAACATAACTTTTTGATTTCTGAATAATGGGTTTTGTACTCATGAAGGGTGCAACTTATGTAATAGATAGCTTATTCCTTACCTTGTTCATCTTGAGGTTCCACCATGGCTCCCAAGGAATGGTGAGTCATGGAGATATAAAGATAGAATGACTCCCCCTCACATGCAAATGTAAGCATTGGGATTGATAGAAGATAGTGTTTGAGGGCATCGAATGCTTGTTGATAATTATTGTCCCACTTGAAGTGGATTTCCTTTCTTAAGAGGTGATGGAAAGGTTGATAGCGGTATGTTAATTGATGAATGGATTGAAGCTTTCCTTGAAGGCTAAAAAGTTGTTTAAGATTATTTGGTGAGGTCATTTCGATAATGGTATTGACTTTATTGGGGTCAACTTCAATTCCCATGATAGAAACTATAAAACCAAGGATTTTTCTTGTGAGAACTCTAAAAATACACTTAACAAGATTAAGACAAAGAAATAATAGTAATAAACATGCAAAGATCACATCTAGAATGGCTAAATTGTCTCTTCATTGTTTGGATTTACCTAGGATATCATCGATAGAGTCTTCTATGGTTTTTTGGATGAAATCATGGAAGATATAATTCATGGCGCATTAATAAGTAGCTCTTGCTTTTTTACACCAAAGGGATTTACTCTATAGAAGAAGGTTCCCCGTGGGGTGATAAAGGATGTCTTTTGTTGACCCTTTGGTGCAATAAGGATTTGATTGTAACTAGAGAAACTATCCATAGGGAACACATCTTATTGCATGTTGTTAAATAGATGAGCATGTCGATGTTGGGTAGAGGAAAATTATCATTAGGGAAAGAAAGGTTAAAGTATTGTAATTCCATGTAGATGTATAATTTTCTAGTGGTTTTAGTGAAAGGTACGATGTTAGAAACCCATTGTGGATAATCAATAGGAAGTATGAAGTTGGCTGAAAGAAGATGTTTGAGTAGTAACACAATACAAGGATGTATTCTATGAATTTTTTACTTTACGGGTTTATAATTTGGGATGGTATCAATGTTATGGATAATGATGTTAGGGTCTATACCAAGCATGTCACTATAGGACCATATGAAGGATTGATTGTGTTTGGATAAGAAAACAATGAATTGTTTGAGTTCACACGGGTCTAAGGCTTGGCCAATTTTAACAATGTGTGGCTCTTGAAATGTGTCAATATTAACATCATTGGTTAATTTGTTAAGAAGTGTAGGTGTTTCAGGAGGAATGGTTTTCTCGAGATAGTTGTCCTCAGGACTCATACAAATCAAGATAGCATCGTCGTCATGGAAATGAATACTTTCACCAATAGGGAATATTCCTCTATTATATGTGGTAACGTTCCACACTTCTTTGTCTTCTTGTACATAGTTTCAAAAAACTTTCAAAATAAAAAAAATCAAATATGTTTCAAGAAAAATAAAAAATAATATAAATCATCCTACAAAACATCACTCTTTGGTTCTTATTTGTTCTTGTGTGTGACTCATGAGACCATCTTGATCTACCTCCATTAAAAAATTTGGTTTTCTTACTATGTTTGTACTCTAGGGCACAATGAGTTGCTTGGTATTGTTTCATAGTGCACAATTGCTTTTCATAGGACCCAAGTGTCCTCCATTATTCCCCTTGCATGTATCCTTGCTTGGGGCACCATATTTTAACCCTTGTCACAGTCGAATCAAATCTTGATAACAAAAACATTCCATTTTGTTTCTCTATTAGGTTAGATTGTTTACTTTCTCATATTGCATTGCATTATGTATGTTTCAAGGAGTTAGGAATATTTTACTTTTTCGTATTGTTTTACATTTGTATGTTTCATGGAGTTGGTATTTTAGAAATGGACAATTTTTCATATTATGGATTTTCATGTCATTCTACTTTTATTGTATGACTATATTTTTATTAAATATTGATGACATAGATCTTTAGCTATAATATGACAATACGGTTGTTCCAATGCAAAGGTGAAGGCTAGTTCTCCTCTCCCTTTCTTGATATTTCTTCTATATCATCCTAACCCTATCCATTCTTCTCCTCCTCTTGGGGAATATTTTCCCTCATTTTCTTAACATTTATCTTATATTTTTGGATCATGGATCACATTCCTTCATCACCCTATTAACACTCGAGGGGGCATCTGTCACTTCTTCTAATTTTTCTTCTACCCCTTCAAAATTTTACATGTGATGCGGGAGCATAACTTGCAGAGGCCATAACTTTTGATCCGACCGTTGGATCGTCCTGAAATTTTACAGGGTGGTAGATATACATTAGTACTATGCTGAGACAATTTTACTACAAGGTTGTGCTCATTTTGGCACGTTTTCGGGCTCGGATTCCATCATCTAGTGGTCTAAAATTGGCTCCGAATGTTTTTTCTGCTTTTCTCTAGGTCTTAGAACTTTAATAACTTTTGTTGTGCTTGTCAGAATAAGTCCAAATTTCGCGTGAGCCCTAATTTATGAATGCATATTTGGCACGCAAATTTTGGGGTCAATCTGAGTTGTTTTGCATTTTAGGGTTTTTTGGCATTTTAGGGTTTTAGAGTAGTCTTGAAATAAAAGGAGGATTGTAATGATGTAATAGATCAGTGTGAATTCCAGAATGAGAAGTAAGCTATTGTGAAACTCCTGGTTTTATTTGCAAAGCTGTTTATGTGTGTTTTTGGAGGTATTTCAACCTCTTGCAGCTGGATTCACATCAATTGGTATCAGAGCAGGATTTTGATCTTGCGGAAATAATTAAGGTAACATATTACATTTTTATGTGTAGTTTTTACCTCTGTTTTATATAACCATGGCTAGACGCGGGAGGGGAGGTTATGCCCAGATGAATAGGCATATGCAGGAGCTACAGAGACAAATTGCTGAGCTCACGGGGGAAGTTACCCGCCTTAGAAGGAGACATGCAAATGGGGATGCAAACCCAGATAGTGATATTGAAGAAGAGACTCCATTAATGAATGAAGGAGGAGATGAAGAAGAAAATGAGAGAGACGAAGAAACCTTGAATGAGAGACCATTTGAGGAGAGATTGATCAAGGCCTTAGAGGGAAAGAATGATGACATCAAGATTAATGTTCCTGATTATGGTGGAGGGTTACGACTAGAGGAGTTGATTGATTGGTTAAATCGCATGGAAAAATTCTTTGAGTGGAAAACCCTTTCAGAGGAGAAGAAGGTTAATTTTGCATGCACTAAGTTAGCTGGACATGCATTGATCTAGTGGGATCACCTACAAAATGAAAGACAAAGGAATGGAAAGGGAAAGATCCGAAACTGGAATAAAATGGTAAAGAAGTTGAAAGAAAATTTTCTTCTGTAGATTATGCTCAGACACTCTTTCGAAGGTTCCAAAACCTAAGGCAGAAGGATCTCAGCATTGAGGAGTATACTAATGAATTTTACAAGTTATCAATCAGGGTGGAATAGGGAGAGTCTGAAGAACAAAAGGCTACACGGTACATAAATGGGTTGAGTTACACCATACAAGATGAGCTGAGTATGCTCCGGATCCATAGCCTAGATGATGCTTATCAACTCGCATTAAAGGTAGAGGAAAAGAACAAGAGGAGTAATTTTAGAAGAGGTGTGAAGAGAGGTCCATCATCATCTCCAATGAGGGGCAGGGGTAGATTTGAATCTACAAAAGGTGAATCCTCTAATACAGAAGGGCATGAAGATTCTGGTCAAAGCCATGGTAACTACCAAAGAGGTAGGGGATTTCGAGAGGGAAGAGGTTATAATGGAGGATGGGGCTGGAATAGCCCCCAAAGGCAATATACATGTTACAGATGTGGTGAAGAGGGGCACAGAGCTTTTGAGTGTCCGCACTATCCTACACAAGATAGATGGCAAGGAGAAAACCACGAGTAAATCTGGTTGAGGTGAAGAGGAAGAAGAAATGGAGGTTGTTGTAGACTTGGGTGAAACCCTCATGATAAGGAGGACGATGATTGTCCCAAGGAAGGAGAAAGAACATGATGTTGCTGGAGCTGATTCATGGCTTCGAACAAATATATTTCGAACAAGATGCACCTCTGGAGGAAAGGTATGTAAAATTATTATTGATGGTGGTAGTTGTGAAAATATGGTTTCAACTGTAATGGTTGATAAACTGAATCTGAAATGTGACAAGCACCCATATCCCTATCGTATATCATGGTTCAAGAAAGGAAATGAAGTAACCATAGATAAAAGATGCCTTATAAAGTTTTCAATTGGGAATACCTACAGGGATGAGGTGTGGTGTGATGTTATCCCAATGGATGCATGTCATATATTACTGGGTAGGCCTTGGCAATACGATAGAAAGGTTACACATGATGGAGGGAAAAATACATATACCTTTTGGAAGGATGGTGTAAAGGTGGTCTTATTACCCTTCAAAGGAGAAGAGAAGAGTGAGGGCTTATTGGCTACAAAAGAGTTTGTTACAAAAATGGAAGAAATTTGGATGTTGTTATGCACTAATGTCAAAGAAGTTGGAGAAAGAAGGCTTTAATATACCTATTGCAGCAGAAAAGATACTAAAAGAATACAAAGATGTCATACCAGATGAGCTACCAGATGGGTTACCCCAAAGTGAGATATTCAACACCATATTGATTTGATCCCAGGATCGGCCCTTCCAAACCAGGCAGCCTATCGGATGAGTCCGACACAGAGTGAAGAGTTGAACAGACAAGTGACAGATCTAATATAGAAAGGGTTAGTGAGAGAAAGCATGAGTCCATGTGCAACTCCAGCATTATTGACTTCCAAAAAAGATGGAGACTGGAGAATGTGTGTAGACAATAGAGCCATAAACAAGATCCCGATTAAGTATTGGTTTCCAATTCCGTGATTGGATGATATGATGGATGTGCTAGCGGGAGCCCGATATTTTAGCAATATTGACCTACGGAGTGGTTACTACCAGATCCGAATCCGTGAAGGGGATGAATGGAAAACTGCTTTTAAAACAAAAGATGGATTATACGAGTGGATGGTGATGCCATTTGGGCTATCTAATGCACCAAGTACATTCATGAGGCTGATGAACAGAGTACTCGAGAATACAATGGTAAGTTTGTTATTGTCTATTTTGATGATATTTTGATATTCAAGAAGACAGGTGGAAGAACACTTGTTACATATGAAATTGGTGTTAGACTTGTTACGTAAAGAGAGTCTATATGCAAACTTAAAGAAGTTTAGATTCCTTCGAAGAGTCTTGTTTTTGGGATTTTCATATCGGGGACGGAGTGAGGATGGATGAGGAAAAGTAAAGGCAATTTGGAATGGCCTATTCCAAGGAATGTGACAGAGGTTCGTAGTTTTCATGGATTGGAAACTTTTTATAGGAAGTTCATCAGGAATTTCAGTAGCATTGTTGCACCCATAACAGAGTGTACAAAAGGGAGGGAGTTTGTATGGACCAAGGCAGCAACAGATAGTTTTGAATTGTTGAAGAAGAAAGTATCAGAAGCACCTATTTTGGTATTGCCAGATTTTAGCAAGGTCTTTGAGGTTGATTGTGATGCCTCACATGTTGGGATTGGAGCTGTGTTGAGTCAAGAAGGACGACCAGTGGCATTCTTCAGTGAAAAGCTAAATGAAGTCAGGAGGAAATATTCTACTTATGATGTGGAATTTTATGCTATTGTTCAGGCATTAAGGAACTAGAGACATTACTTGGTAGCAAAGGAATTTGTACTCTTCACTGACCATGAAGCCTTGAGGTATGTAAACACACAGAAGAAACTAAATAGTAGGCATGCAAAATGGGTTTCATTTTTGCAAGAATATACTTTTGTTTTAAAGCATAAGTCTGGTAAGAAGAATCAAGTTGCTAATGCCTTGAGTAGGTGTGTAGCCCTTTTGACAACAATGGAAAATAAAGTCCTAGGGTTTGAGGTAGTTAAGGAATTGTATGAAGGTGATCCTGATTTTGGTGATGTTGTCAGAAAGCTTAAGGAGCCTACAGTAGGTAGTGATTCTTTTGATTATTTGATACAGGATGGTTATTTGTTTAGGGGGAAACAATTGTGCATCCCTGCTAGTTCAATGAGAGAAAATATTATAAGAGAATTACATAGTGGAGAGGGTTGGTGGACACTTTGGTATACGTAAGACAATTTCTCTTGTTATAGAAAAGTATTATTGGCCAAAGGTAAAGAGGGACATCGGTAGGGTTGTAGCAAGATGTAGAGTGTGTCAAATGGCTAAGGGTCATGCAGAATCTTTGGGTTGTATATGCCATTGCCTATCCCTACTACAGGGCCATGGGTTGATCTGAGGATGGATTTTGTGTTAGGGCTTCCTAACACACAATGAGGGAATGATTCTATCTTTTTGTGGTTGATAGATTCTCTAAGATGGAACATTTTATTTCTTGTAAAAAAACTAATGATGCTTCTAGAATTGCAGATTTTTTTTTAGAAGTGGTTCGATTGCATGGAATTCCAAAAACGATCACTTCAGATCGGGACACGAAGTTTTTGAGTCACTTTTGGAGGACTTTGTGGAAGAAATTGGGGACACAACTACAGTTCAGTAGTGCATATCACCCCAGACTGATGGGAAGACAGAAGTAGTGAACAGAAGCTTGGGAAATCTCCTACGTTGTATAGTTGGAGAAAAGCCAAAACAATGGGACTTAGCTTTACCTCAAGCTGAGTTTGCATATAATAGCTCAATAAACAGGTCAACAGGGAGGTCTCCTTTCCAGATTGTATATGGTAGGAATCCAAAGGGGTCCTTGATCTAATTGTTCTACCAGGTGAAGATGAAACTAGTGATGATGCAGAAGCATTTGTAGAACACATTCTACAGCTACAAGATGAAGTGAGGGAAAAGCTGAAAGTGAGTAATGCACAATATAAAACAGCTGCAGATGCCAGTAGGAGAGTAAGTGTATTTGAAGAAGGAGATATGGTGATGGTTCATCTTAGAAAAGAGAGGTTTCCAAAGGGAACATATAATAAACTCAAGTATAAGAAGATTGGGCCATGTAGGATTCTGAAGAAAATGAGTGATAATGCCTACAAGGTGGAGTTACCTGAAAACTTTGCTATCTCACCAGTTTTTAATGTTTCTGATTTATATAAGTTTCTAGGTCATGATGAAAATGTTGCAGAGGAGGAAGAAATAAACTGGAAGAAATAGATGCCGAAGGAGAAAAAGGAGAGGGTAATGCGTGTCTTGGACCAAAAGACAATCACTACTAGACATGGGAGCTACAACAGATATTTGGTACAGTGGGAAGGTTTGCAACAAGAAGAAAACACTTGGATTCCTGAGTGGGAGTTGAGGAAAATTGATAGTGCAAAATTAGATGAGTTCCGTCAACAGAATTTGCAGGAGCTGAATTCTTTTCAACCAGGGGAGAATGATGCGGGAGCATAACTTGCAGAGGCCATAACTTTTGATCCGACCGTTGGATCGTCTTGAAATTTTACAGGGTGGTAGATATACATAGTACTATGCTGCGGACAATTTTCCAACAAGTTTGTGCTCATTTTGGCATGTTTTCGGGCTCGGATTCCGTCATCTAGTGGTCTAAAATTGGCTCCAAATGTTTTTTCTACTTTTCTAGGTCTTAGAACTTTAATAACTTTTGTTGTGCTTGTCAAAATAAGTCCAAATTTCGCATGAGCCCTAATTTATGAATGCATATTTGGCATGCAAATTTTGGGGTCAATCTGAGTTGTTTTGAATTTTAGGGTTTTTGGCATTTTAGGGTTTTAGAGTAGTCTTGAAATAAAAGGAGGATTGTAATGATGTAATAGATCAAAGTGTGAATTCCGAATGAGAAGTAAGCTATTGTGAAACTTCTAGTTCTATTTGCAAAATTGTTTATGTGTGTTTTGGACGTATTTCAACCTCTTGCAAGTGGATTCAAATCAACATGTCACCTATTTTGAAGTGGCTTCACTCACACCACCCGAAGAGGGAAAATGTAGAAACCTATAATTTAGCTCCAGTAATTTAAATACTTAAATTTTTCTAATTATCCCCTTTCCCACATATTGATGACATATTGTCAATATAACACATTTTCTCTTCTATCGTCGTTAATTAACTACATTGCGTTAGTTAATTGGCCCTTCTATCTAGCAAAGATGACAATTAACAACCTTCCATTAATTAATCCCCCTTTCTATATTGAATAATTAATTATTATTAATTAATTATCTTCCTCTTCCATTAAATCAATAAATCATCATTTATTTGATTAAATTCCTCCCATAGTCTAAATCATGTTAATTATTTCTCTAAAAACTTCTATAAGATTTCTCCCGTATTAATTAATCACTTGGGTTATTAATAAATCCCCTCAAACCCCATGAGTCACTAAAGGACAAAATAAACTCTCCCAAGGTTGACTCAACCCCTTTCAATCATCCTTATCCACAACTAACCCAACCTCACTATTATTCCACATGTAAAGGGATGTAGAGATTCTTTTATCCATTAGGATATATAAGGAGCTCTCCCTACCTATCTATTTACACTGTACACACCTAAAATGAGCATAGAGTCTAAGCTATAGCCATTTTCCTCATCTTAGAGCATTCTCCATTAGACTAGAGCTAAGAATCATCCCTTTGCATTCAATCCTCCAAGATATTTTGTGAATATCAATGGAGTTAATTAAGAAAGTCCTCATTTCCATGACTTGATAAACCTTCATCCTCAAGCCTCTTAGATCAAGCAAAAACTATTAAATCTTTGATAGCTAAAGGATCTACCTAGGACATTCCATTGAGTTATATTGCTAAAGAGTAGAGCAATAAATGTTAGCATGTTTATCTTGAACTTTGTTTTTTCCAAGTTTTAATATATAGTGTTGTTGTTTATTAATTTTTTATCTCTTAGCATGATGGTGCATAGATGTTAGTTTAGCATTGTTTTGAAGCTGCTAGGTATTAGTTTCAATTTCACTAACATATCTAACTAATTCCTACACACAAGTTACATTGGAACAAATGCAAAATCCAAGGTCATTTACCTCTGAAGTCATACAATCTATTCCCCACAAACTTCAAATACAAATAGGTGTATTATTTCTTATATATTTTTCTTTTTCTACATGTATTAGTTATATATTATTGGATAGTCTTTATCCATTAATAGTCAGTCAATAAATTTAAGTGTGAGTTTGATTCATTTAAAGTTTGAGGATGAGTCTTTTTTCATTATGATAATTGTATTGAAAAGTAATCTTTAATTACTTTTCATCATCTTTTTGCTAAAAGTCGTAAAAGTTATAGTTGTTAAAATTGTAAAAAAAGTCGATACAAAAAAAGGGGGCCTTACGGACTCATTTTCGGTGTTACCTAATGTTGAAGCCCAAATCAAGGGGGGAATTTCAAATTGGACCCATGATCAAAATTAGCTGAGTTAAGCAACATATTTACTAGATGTCGAGGCAACAAAGGGAAGAGGGAAATCAATGCCTCTTATCAGTCACCAATGATGGGGACACATTTTTTTATGGTGGCATCCCTTTTTCAATTTGATTTGATTTACTTTTAAGTGCTCGTTGTGTGAATAAATAGAAATTTCACATTGTGGGGGGAACATAAAACCAAGGTTTCATTTCCATTATGAACCTAAAATGGCTAAAGTCAAGGGAAACTTCCAGTGGTAGTGGAAGTTTCCTATGTTTTTGAGATCGAGTGGCACCGATCAACAACACTAGTTATAATAAAGAAAAATGTGATTCTTATAGAATGTGGTGTGAATTTATTTCTAGATTTAAGTTGTTTACTTTGAGTGGTGTGTGGTTTCATTCCCTTACCATGAATGAAACATGGAGGATGTGCATTTTAGATGCCTTTGAGAACAACTATATAGGAGGAAGTTGAACTAGAGTGATCCTTTGACTATAGAGATCCTTTCACTGTCATACTTCTAACATCGATTGGCCAATGAAATCTAGCGTTCACTAGAATTAAAAGTGGGAACTGTTGAGTTCACATATGTAGGTGAATTAGTGGAAGTGTGATCATCTGGTATGGGATTCACTGTGGTGAAGCGGATTGGTCATGTGTAGCAAGATCTAGACAAGTAAGATCCAAGCCAACAATATGCAGACCTAAAAGTATGCGGAGGCATACAATTCTATTTCTAGTTCTTGAGATGTGTTTTCTTCCCATGTAAACACTAAGGGGGAATGTTAGGAAATTAGTGTTTATTGTGGTTAATAATTACTATGTCGTAATTATGTTAGGTTGTTATGTCGTATATATATTGTTATAACAATATATATTTATGACATAGTTTATTGTTAGGCATATTGTTAGAGTGGTTATAGGGAGTTCCTATATTTTAGGAACTGTAATCTCCTATAAAAGTGTAATCTATGAATATGATTGTGATGAGTATTATTCCTATACTATAACTACTATTCATATTTATTGTGAAAATATATTTCTCTTTAGATTGATAACGCCATTGTAGTTATGTCCATCTATTTTTCAAGTACACTTCTAAACATTATTATTACAACCTTGAAATTTTGGCATAATTTCCAATTAATATAGTTATATCTAGATATATTTTTTATGGTATTTTTGTGCATTTATTCTTATTTACCCCAATAAGTTGTTTGAATGATGAATTGTGTTGAAAGCAATTTTTATTATGTAAAAACTTGTATTGACCAAATTCCTCATCTACAAAGAACTTATATGCATCAAAGGCATCATCCGCAACAACTAGTACATATCCAAGAAACGTGTCCACAACAACCCATCTGCAGCTAAAGGAGATCATATACAACAAAGATTTCGTGCATTATGAAGATATTTTGGAAAGCATGATGAATAGAACTCAATTCTATATGTGTCATTGAAGAAGCGATTCATGATTGGAATGTGTATAAGCGGGAAATAAATCAACCTTTGATTTGGTCATTCATTACAATTTGGTGAAGAATCTGATTGATTGAGTTAACACATGGTTAAAGGAACTATTTGATTACCGAACATTTATTATGTTTTTTTAAGCTAAGCACATGTTATGAGTTATGTAACATGTGTTGAATCTCTCATTTTTATATTAAATATATTTCATGTTTTCTACTAAATATCTTTCACTCGGTGGTTGAAACTCCTAGTTGTAATCTTCTTCTTCTCACATATTTCTATAAATGATAAGTATAAAATAAATGTTAATATTGGTATGGATGTCCATTATTCATATAATTCATTGATAGTATGATTACCAAAGGATATTGCTTTGTTACTTGATGTAAGTTTTATGCAAATTCAATTAAGATTTGATTTTTGTTCATTAGTTCCTAGTTGTAGAATCTTGGAGGGATTAGTACCCAAGTCAGTCCCACTTGTGGTCTGCTAATCCCCTCCATTTATTTATTTATTGCATGTTTACCTAGAGAAAAATTTACTTTCTGTATCTGCATTCTTAATTTACATTTTTTTCTTAGTGATAATGTTTAGAAACCATTCATTTTCAGTTCTAAGTTTTGTTTACTTTCAACATTGTTATGACAGTTATTTATTTCCAACCTCTTAGGTCGATTGTAACTATACATACAACACTGAAAATATTTCAAGTTTATGTCCCCAAGTTTGAGAATTAAATGATTGTAATTCAATGAAGTACATATTAATTGCTGCAAGTTGATTTGCACCACCATTTTTGGATATGTTTTCTAGGATAGTGCCAACCTATAGGAGTTTTTGTGAGGTTTTACATTTTTGAATTTTGTACAATAGGTTAGGTTTTACAAATTCCACCTTTTATCTCCCCACTAATGAATGTTGATTGAGTTGAGCCAATTGATGTGTGCACCATCCAAGAGATATTGATGGTATATTCCTCCCAATCCTCAAATAATAGAAATTGCTTCTAATTTTGGAAAATAAACATCTTCCTCTATACAAGGTTTTTATCGACAAACCCTCCACGAGTGAGATTTATGAGTTTATTTTTTGATCATGCACTCATGGAAGAAGATGTGAATCAAAATTTTGAAGAAGTGGAAACTACATTTGATTTCCCTATCTCCAATAACAATCAGCCTATTGTAATGAAGAACATCTCTCCCTCAGCTCTTCCTAAATTTCATGGATCTATAACTGAATACCCTAACACTTTCTTGTTTGAGTTTGATGTTTTATGCAGAATTTATGACTACAAAAATGATTCCCACAAGTTAAAGACACTCCCCGAGACACATAAGGAGGCAAGCTTGAGATGGTTATGGGTTTTAGAAGAGATTTCATTACGACCTAGTGTTAGATGAAGGAAAAAATTCTCACCGAGTACCAAAACTATTGCAGGCCAAGTAGTAAAGGAGGTGATGAAATATTTAAAATGTCACAAAAGGAAGATGAGCCACTAGAAGACTACCTGAAGATATTCCCATTTTACGTTCATAATTCAAGACACATAAAGTTACCTCCTAAGTCTCTCAAGTTACTTTTCTTAAAAGGACTCAGTGAGGAGGATATGGATACTTTGGACCTAATAGGAGCTAGATATATCTCAAAAGCTAATTTTGATGATATTTGTGAAGCATGCATGAAATATTCTAGAGAAACCATGAAGATAATTATAAGTGTTAGATCAAATGGTGGATAAACTACCAAAGGAATTGGGGACATATCTAAATCAGAGATTGTAAACATGTTCAAGAACATGAAACAAGAAATAGTTAATGACATGGCCACACAACTTGATGTTCTTCATGCAAAAAGGAATAGAGAGGGAACAAAGGAAGCACTTACAGAGTTCTACCACTATTGTAAAAGAAAGAAATTTGATTACACATATAGAGAAATGGTCAGCATTATAGAAGCAAAGGAGGATACACCAAAGTTTAAGATTATAGAAATGGAGGATGGTAAAGTTTTCTACATTGGCTAAAAGAAGCCTTGGTTGTCAAGACAAAGAGGTATTTCACAAGATCGCATGTCATCTTTTCAAAATTAGGTTATTAATTTATTTATGCAACCCCTACCTTAGGCTAATACTAAACAAGGATGGGATCCATACCCTAGATAATACCAACAACCATAACAACATCAATTTTTAAGCTAACATTGGCGTAAACCACCTTCTTCATGGTAACAACCTTAGAGAGGACGGAAGCAATAGAGAAATAAACCTTTTAACTACCAACAAACCTACCATCAACCACCTTATTTACATCAGGAAGCTTTGATTCCAAATCCCCGACCTATCTCTCAACCGAAAACCACTCAAATTCTAGCTCAACCATCACCTAACCCCAATAACAAATATTCTTAGTGAGCCTATGCCACTAAATCAATCCAATACTTTTCTTATTTAGTTGATGTAAATAATATCCATCTTCACTCAAGAAGAGAACTTCTCCTACCAAGTAAACCCACCATCATGGAGATTGTAGATGAATCGTAGTTGTTACATATTGATCCACAACAAAGCAATAAAACACTAGAAGTTGGTAGGTAACAAAGCTTAAAATCTTGGAATCTATTCTATAATAACATGAATATATTTCTAGCAAGGACAAGATGCAAGACAATGAACCCCCATCTCTAGAGAGATTGTAAGAGAAGAAATCTGACCCTAAATTAGATTTTTATTCTAATTTTGTCAATCAATTGAAGGATATTTACATGAAGATTCCAATCATTTAAGCAATTAATTTGAGTTTACGCCAAAACTATCGAGATAACCCTACGCTATTTTTAAGCTGGTTTTGCAAAATTTCCTTTATGAGAGGTAATCGGGTTTTCGGGTTTCACAAACAGGATAACATGTGTTTTAGATGTTTCATGTCTGCAGTGTTCCCGAAACCCCGAAACCCGCATCGACTAAGGCGAGTCGGGTTTGCGGAAATTCTAAACATCGGAGCATGTCTTATGTCTAAGCATCATGCTTCATGTCGATTGTTTCGAAACCCAAATTGCCTAAGTTTCATGTCAGGTTTTGAACTTTGAAACATCTAAGCATCATGTTAAGTCAATTGTTTTCATGTCGAATTCCTTTGTCAGAACTTTGAAGCATCTAAGCATCATGCTTCATGTCGATTGTTTTCCGCAACCCGAAACCCGAATTGCTCTAAACACCTTTGTGTCGGGTTTCGGACCTCCCGAGCATGCTGACATGGCGTTAATGCCGAGTTGTCGGGTGAGTTGGCACGTGCCAGCCGAAGTGTATTAATTGCAAATTTTCTTATATATATGTGGATTTCCACGTCATTTTTACCGGACGTATTTTTACCTCGTGGATTTTTGGCATGCTTCTCCAACCTCGAAACCCGAAACTCACCTGTGCCCGATTGAATTACCCATTTTTGATCTTTCCTTGCCCTAGTTGAAGGTATCTCTCTCTCCATTCTTTGTTCATGGTTTTTATGGATTGATTATGTATGGAATTCTTCCCATTTTCTTACCAAGTTTGTGGGTTTTTATTCTTTTTCCTTTTGGGGTTGTTTTCTAAACCGGGTTTATGTTTTAGGGTTTATCTCTTTGGAATTACCACTTTGTGTTATTTCCCCAGAATTTTGTTGTAATTAAAATGTGTTTGGTATATGAATGGTAAAGAAAGAACTTGCATGTTTTAAATTCAACAAAAACCCTGTTCCCTCTTCTCGGGTTTTGAAGGGTGTTGTGTAGTATCAAAAACCCGAAGTATATCAGAAGATTTGGCGTGTCGGGATTTCTCAAGTTTCCGACATCTTCAAAGTCTCGGGCTTTCTCAAGTTTCCGACATCTTTAGTGTGTCGGTTTTCTCAAATCTCGACATCCTCGGTGTGTCGAGGTTTTCTCAAATCTCTAGACATCCTCAAAGCACTTTCTCTCGGTGTGCATCGGGTTTTCTGGATTCCCGACATCCTCCTCAGTGTGTCGGACTCTTCCATCCTTCTGGCATCTCTAGTAGGTCGGGGTTTTCATAGTGTGCAACATCTCCTGATCTCTCGAAACTCTCTTCCTTTGAAATCCTTCATGTCGGACCCTGGTCCATCGCAAGAAAAGACTGAAAAGTCAGGAAGGATGAAATACAAGTTCAGAAAGGTGGAGTCTCCATCATATATCGATTGCAATTATGACATCCGAGATACAAAGCTTGGAAATATAGATATTGAGGATTTCTGGAGTAGGGTAAGGAGTTCCTCCCAAACTCCATGGATGAAATCGATAGCCGATAGTGGTTTACCTCTTGCAGTGGGTTTTCCCATGTCTGCTCAGTGCCCTGAATTCATCTTAGCCTGCGCTTCCAGTTATGACTCTGCTTCCCGTGCTGTGAGAAATTAGGCGGGAGAAGTTGTGATCAAGTTAGACGGAGGTTACTTTGATGACCTCCTCAAACTGCCCAATTTTGAAGAATATGGAGAGTTAGATATCAAGTCAGCTCAGAAAGCTTGGGATAACGATCAGGAAGATTGTATCAAGCATGTAAATAAGAAGTTCCTGATCAAAGCCAAACCGGCTGTCTCCAGATTCCCAAGACTTATCCCCAGGAGTGATTTCATTCAGGAAATCAATGACATCATCACTCTGTTGAGTCGGGTTTTGGTTTACCCAAATCAAATGTTTTCCAAGGGTGGATGTATCAATTCATGATCACCATCAAGAAGAATCAACAAGGGATTGATTGGGGCACTCTCATTAGTAATGAGATAGATTCCCAAATGACAACAGTCTTGTCCACAGGGAAGTTTTATATGTCCTCATATGTCACCTATGCAGTGGCGGGATGAGGAACTATCCCGGGTTGGATATCAAGGGAAACAGGATGGTGAACCAGGTTTATCAGTACTTCCCTCAACTGACAAGAAAAGGGTCTCAAGACCAATTCAGAAGGGTAAATGATGCCTTCTTTTATGAAAACATCTACAGGTTAAACCCTGAATTGAGGAAAACAAGAGTCTCAGATGAGGCCTGGGCTGAAGTTTCCAAATGGGGTTGTGTCTTCTTGCAATTCAAGAAGTTCACATATCTTCGGGTAGTCATGTACTCAGGGGATCCTTTAAAATACTCGATAAGGATAAAGCTGATCTTGATGGAATTGGTTAGGCAATTGTTGGATTTCCACAAGTTCAACAAAGTAAACATAAAGGTTGTATATCTTTCCAATTTCTATTGGAAGATACACTTGTCAACAAGTGATGGTGAAAGCTAAAAATGTTGTCCATGAGCTTCAGGACAAGTTGAAGAAGCATATGAAGCCCTGAGATAGGTTTGACATTCGAGGAGTCCTCAGGGCGTATGGAACTCTGCACCTGCACAGACCAAGCATAGAAGACATCTGGATTGATCTACGTGATGAGGTTGCTATTCGTAGAAAGGATCATAGCAGATTGACACTTGCTGAGATTCAAACACTTGAGCTTGTTGACTTACCAGAAGGTACTAGTGACAATGAAAGTGTTCTGGATCTTTCCTATGATGGACTAAATGAAGATCAATATGTTTTCCCACCTATTGATTGGTCAATCAGTGAAAAAGCCTCCATTACAGATAGGTCGGCTCTGATTCTTGCATGCACCAAAGCATGGCTCTCCTCTTGGGGAATGAGTTTTAAAGATGATAAGTTTTCAAAGTTGGCTGCTTCAGAGGCGGGGCCCTCCAAAAAGGAAAAGGACAAAAAATCTTCTAAGGGGCCTATAAAGGTCAAGTTTGTCAAAAAGAGGAAAGAAAGAGAAATCTCTTCAATTATTTCTCCAGTTGAAATGGTGGATGTGCCAGAATCACCAACACCACCAGAAATAGGAGAAATTACTTTGGAAGAAGAAGGAAGCCAGCCTCTGGTTTCATCATTTGTTGATTGCCCAACTGAAGAGACCTTATCTCTTGCATCCCAGGCTTTGGAGTCTGAATCTGTGCCTCCCCCTCACAACCACTCCTACCTCCTCATTCTCCATCAACTTCTTCAATCATGGCCAGTATTTTCTCTGGACTCTCACCCCTCTCTGCTGGGACCCAAGTGATCACCAACACGCCCCCTCCTGTGCCTCTTTTTATCGGATCTACTACCACATTGGTAACTATTCCCCCTCCACTAGTAGAATCTTCTCCCCTTGAGAGTATGATACCAACTTCTACAATAGTGGCAACTTCCTCTGATACGCCGCAATGGCTACTCGAGAAAACTCGAGGAAGAGGAAGGTGATTGTACCCATACCAGCCTTTGATTTCAGCTCACTCAAGGCTTCTACTACTAAATCAGCCAAGAAACCTAAAATAGTTTCAAGGGTTTTGGTGGACGCTTCAGGGGATAAGTTCGCAGAGATCGCCACTCCCGTGACTGACAAAACTAAAGAGGACATAACAGCCTCTGATTATCAGATAACCAGGGTGGCTCTAGGAAGAGTGACGGCGAAGAAGGGTGGAACAAGATGCATGCAGGATGCCACAAACGTCTTTGTGAGAGAAGTTGAAAGAAACAAAAAGCGAGAGAGATGAGCTTAAAGGAAAAGTGGAGCGAGTTGGTGAGGTTTTCTTAAACTCTCAAAACCCCTTGAATCCATACCATCTTCTTCTGTCCCTGTCGGATTCGATTTCTCATCAGTGCCTACAATTGAGAAGATTAATAAAAAAGGAAGGGTGGTCGATGAATGGATCCAAAGGCTGCTCCAACAGGGGAAGGAAGTGATTCAAGATGTTGTGAAAGTTCATCAATCTTTGGGGGACATTCAGAAGGATGGAGAGAAGATGGACGATGATTTCTCTCAAGAAATTGGACATCTTGATTTGACTTTTGAAGCTCTCAGGTATTAAAGCAAATACCATCACATCTCTTGGTAGAAGAAGGCATCATCCCACATACGGATAAGCATTTCCAGCTGACCAAAGCCATCGGGTTGAGTAAAGATTCTCAACGAAACTGCGGTAAGTTGAGAGAATCGGGATAAATTGATTGATGGAAAAAGTGATGCGGAAGAAGAGTTCTTTGAAGATTTGTCCAAAGGTGTCAGTTGGAAACTCAGGTATCCTATCAGCAGATGATCTTTTCAAACAAGTCCAAGAGTCTGTTCAGCATGAACCAATGCACGAATTTGGTATTGAGATCATTGATCGGTTTGTAAGAATTGAACATTCTTTGGAGGCCTTGAGAAAGCTCAGCAAAAGATTGAAAAAGCTTCCCGGTAGTGCTAGTGATACCCATGAAACCTGTGAAGTTTTGAATGATCATTCCACTGCACCTGATGAAAATGAAATGCAAGGCATAATTCGAAAGTTCCAAGAATTTTGGAACAAACAGTCTCAGCTGGAGGAAGAGAAAGATGAAGGAGTGAAAGATGACGATTCAGATTAAGTCCCAATGTTTCATGTCATTTCAATCTTGAAATTGACATGTCTTTTTCATTTCTGTTTCATCGCATAGGAAGCAAATTTTGACTTGGTCTCCTGCGCGAGAGTCAAGAAAAATAGAACTCTTTTTAAAGAACACTATTTTCTAGGATTTATCCTATTTTCTCTCGTTTCCTTTTATTATAAATAAGGGATGCTTATGCATTCCAAAGGGTCGAGATTTTTGAAATATTGGGAGCTATTGGAAAGAAGAAAAACTTTGTGTTTTCTTTTAATCATTGTGAAGAATAGGAGTTGATATTATTTTGCAAACTTTGTGTTGTGGGATATATCTTTCTTAAGACATTGTTCTTACGTCCATAATCTTAAGCTATTCTTTGTTTAGCACCTTAGTGTTTCTAATCATTTCAGACATTATATTTATGATCTAAAGCCCGTATGATTATTTCGTGCTCTGTGTTTACTCGAAAGAAAATACGTTTCTCTCATTTCCTTTCCATTGTTCTTCTTTCATTGTAATAGTTTCGACTCAGTTCATTTACGAAAGCAATACCTTTGAATCGTGTGGATGTGGATTTCGGGATTTTATCCCAACCCCAATGGTTAGATTAGTGTGAATACTGTATATATTGTTTTTGTTGTGTTTTAGATTAGTAATAAGCAGGCAGCCTCACCTGTCTTTGAGGAGGGATTTAATCCCATATACTGTGGTTGAACCTCATATTTTGGATTGACAAAATATCCAACCAACAGTTTTTGGTGACTCCGCTGGGGAATACGGATTTATAGTATAAAGCTTATCCTCTTGGTGTCTGGTGACTCCGTATTTGCCTTATTTTTAACAAGGTCTCTTTCCCAGTTCAAGCTGGCAGGAAGATCTTCACTCGGTCCCGCTGAGCCCAAGGTGAAATTGACCCACTCTTTGAGTTGCTACAACAGCACAATTTCAGCCTGTCCCCCAACAACATTGTTTCTAACCGAACCAAAAGTTCTTCGCTGTTCGGAGAAACCGGATCCCCGTGGAATGGGAAGCGTCTACAACTTGTCGTGCATTACTCTTGTCTGATACTCGGATCCCTATACGCACTCTTTTCAGAAGGATGGTAGTACAACCTATGCCTTGGGGCGCAGTTATTGGTCCTCTTTCTTTAACTCCACCATTGCATGAGTTACCACATGGATCACGTAAAAACATTCCCAAGTTCAATGGGGATGGGAAGCAACATCCTGATGAACATGTTGCATCTTTCTTTGTAGCGTGTGGCGTCCTTGGAGTAGCTCACGAAGATGTTTCTGTTCGACTCTTTGTTGAAATGTTGCATGGTGCAGCAGCTGAATGGTTTTATCACCTTCCGAATGCGTGCATCACAAACTGGGCTACCATGAGGACCAAGTTCGAAGCACATTTCAAACCAGCTGAATATTCTCAAGCCTTGTTAGCTCAACTTACTCATATGAAGAAGGAATCACATGAACCCATGCGGGACTTCATGGAAAAGTTTAATAAGTTGATCCGAAAGATTCCAGAAATAGCTGTACCGACTCGGAAAATCAGAAATGCTTCTTCATTAATGCTCAGCCTCCTGATGTGAGATTTTTATTAAGAAGGTCGGTTATCCCAGATTTGGCTGTTGCTCAGTCAACAACTATTGAAATAGAAGATGATCTTATTTTGGCCGGAAGAATCAAGAAAGACATACCCAAACTCAAAAATCAAGGTTCTTCTCAAGGTAATACTGATCCTATGTTTCAAAAAATGGCTAATGATTTGATCGCTTTAAAAAATCAAATGTCTCAGTAGGTGAACAATGTTCCGTATCGGGATATCCCTAGATGGAATTTCAATAACAACAATGGTGCGCTTGTAAGGGATAGGCCGCGATTAACTCCTGCTCAACCGAGGCTAGCAATTGAAGCTCCTCCTGTTAATGGTAGTAGAAATAGTTGAAGAAGAGGAAGAACCAGAAGAACAAGATTCTCGGAGGCTTTTGAAGCTTCAGGATATGCCGATGAGTCTTATGACGATTCGGCTGGTGACTCCAGCATTGGGTATTTGGAATACGATGAAGATGAATGTGTGCTAGATGGTTAGTCATTTGCTGTCTTCACTCGATCCCAATCTCAGAATCCAAGAAAACCTCTTGAAAACACTAAGGAGAAGAATAAGGAACCTCCCATAGCCATAGTTAAGAGAGGTACTCCTATTTCAGCACAAACTGAAAGAGAAGTCACCAAAAAGGCAACTTCTCCTTATTCTCTTTCTCCTAAGATCAGTGCCTCAGCACAAGCTCATGTGATTAGAACTGAGCCTACCATCACCCCTTCTTATACTACTTTTGACATTATCGATCATGCAAAAAGAACCAAAATCCAAATGTTGGAAGCAGAATACCTTGATCAAATCTGAGCGAGTTGAAAAACTTGCCAAATTCATCAGAAGTAAAGCGGCTGTTCCATCACCTTCAAAAGGTCTCCTTCCAAATCCTACTCAATCCCCATCTCAGAACAATCTGACCTCTGCTTCTTCTTCAGGAAAGATTGAACCATTTTATTTGTCTTTACTTATAAATGGGTTTAAACTCAGCAATTGCATCATCGACTCAGGGGCCTCGACAATGTTATGCCCGCAAAAGTAGCCCATGCCCTTGGGCTTACTTTGACTAAGTCATATGGACGGTGTTACTCTATGGAAACCAAACAAGTTCCTTTGATTGGTCAAATCAAAGATGCACAGTTCGCATTCGTTGCTTTCCCAGAAAAGAGAGTGAAAATGACCATTCTAGTTGCTGATATCCCTGCAGCTTACGGTATCCTCTTGGGTAGAGGTTTTTGTAAAGACGTCGGAGGAGAGATTAATATGGATTGGACCAAAGCCAAGATCCCAGTCAATGGGGTTCATCAGGTTCTCCATCCTGAACCGCAGGCGAGGTATTTGGTAACTAAATCAGATGATCCTAAAGCTCAAATTCTTTTCGAAGATGCTAGCTTCGGAAATTATTTCATGACTTCAGAGATACCCACTGTAGATGTCAAGGAAGAAGATCCCAATGCTATTTGGACCCTCGAATTCGATGGTAGTTGCTCTATCACCGGATCAGGCGCTGGTGTAGTTCTTATATCTCCTAATTCTGAAATTTTCCCATCAGCTTACAAGTTGCAATTTGATAATACTAATAACACGGCTGAGTATGAAGCTCTGTTATTAGGATTAGAAATGGCCAGACAGAAGGGAATTTGAAATCTCAAGGTTCAGGGGGATGCGGAGCTGATTGTCAACCAGGTCGAGGAATCTATCAGGTAAAAAATGATCACTTGAGACATTACAGGAACAAAGTTTGGGATAGTATAGAATGCTTTGATGCATTCTCTATTAAGGCAGTTTTGAGAGATTATAATGACAAGGCTGATTCTTTGGCCGTGTCTGCATCCCTCCTTCTTCCTCATCCTCAGTTCAAACAAGATACGTACTCTATCGAGATTGTGTACCGCCCTAGTATCCCAGATAATGCGACTCACTGGCAAGTGTTCAATGATGATCAACAGGTGTTGGCTTTTCTAGAAAAGGCTGACAATTTCAGTGAGCTGTATTTTGAAGGTTCGGAATCAGCTTTCATGAAACTATCTCAGATCCATATCAAGAGGTTGATGGTGAGTTTATCCAGCTTAAAGGCAACAAGATACCAAAAGGTTTGGTTTCTCTGGAGGGTTTGTTTGACAAGCATGATCGTTTTATTCAAAACAAAAGGCAAGTTGAAGGAGCTTCTTCTTCGGAGGTAGATCAAATCAATCTAGGTTCCTCTGATCAACCTCGGATGGTGAATATTGGGAAATGTTGTTCCCCTGAAGAGAAAGCAAGATTCACTTCACTTCTGAAGAGATACATGGATGTGTTAGCCTGGTCTTATGTAGATTTAAAATCCTTCAAGCCCAAAGACGTACAACACAGTATCCCTTTGAAGCCTGATGTGAAGCCGTACAGACAAAAGCAAAGACATTACAATCCCAAGATCTCAGGAACTATCCTTGTGGAAATCCAGAAGATGTTAGATGCTAGAATTATTTTTCCAATCCATCACTCCACTTGGATTGCTAACATCGTTCTGTCAGGAAGAAGAATGGCAAAATCTGAATTTGTGTTGACTTCAGGAACTGAATCAGTCCTCGTTGAAGGACAACTATCCCTTGCCTATCATGGATTAGGTATTACAAACTGTTACTGGATCAGAAATGCTATCCATGCTCGATGGATTTTCAGGATATAATCAAGTTGAGGTAACTACGGAGGATCAACACAAGACGGCCTTCACAACCCCATGGGGTACCTTTGCTTACAGGAGGATGCCTTTCGGCTTGATCAACGCCGGAGCCACTTTTCAGAGAGCTATGGACTTGGCATTCAGAGACCTGATGGGCAAGGTCATAGTTGTGTATTTAGATGACTTGACCATTTTCTCTAAAAAATGGAGTGATCATTATGATCATTTAGAGCAAGTACTTTTGAGATGCAGGCATCACGGGATTTCATTAAATCCTAAGAAGTCCATGTTTGGGGTGACCGAAGGAAAATTGTTGGGTCATATCGTGACTAGAGAAGGAACCAAAATTGACCCAGAAAGGGTAAAGGCCATTCAGAGCCTTACCCTACCCACAAGTAAAACTGGAGTTCATTCTTTCTTCGGAAAGGTCAATTTCCTAAGAAGGTTTGTACCTGATTTCGCTGACAAAACCAAGGATATCCTTGGGATGATGAAAGGAAAAGTTCCATTTCGATGGAGTACAGAAGGGAAGCTTGCATTCGATGAAATCAAAAGGGCAGTTGCTTGCGCTCCTATCCTAGTATGTCCGGACTTCAAAAAATATTTCATCATGTACAGCTACGCCTCTGCTCACACAGTGTCAGCCATCCTGATGCAGGAGAATGGGGAAGGCATTGAAGCTCCCATCGCATTTATGAGCTGCCCATTGAAGGAACATGAATTAAAGATGTCACAAATTGAAAAGCATGCTTATGCGGTGGTACGAGCGGTGAAACATTTCAGGTACTATGTGTTGAATTCCCATACCCTCGTTCTCATTCCCGACACTGCCGTTAAATCCATTTTGACTCAACAAGAGCTGGGGAGTCAACGAGGTACCTGGATAGCTAAAGTTTAGGAGTATGACTTGGACATCAGACCTACCAAGTTAGTACGAGGAAGGGGCCTATGCCAATTGATTGCAGAAAATCATGCTGAAGCAGAATGTGAAAAGACTCAAGATACTTCTTCAGAGTTGCCCATGGTGCTTTTCGTGAGTACAACTGATGAATGGTACACGGATATTGCTTTCTTTCTAACTTATGGTGAATGCCCTCCACATTTAAGCCAAAAAGAGAAGAGGACTATCAAGTTAAGATCTGCAAGATACCTCCTGTGGGATAACGAAATATACAAGAAAGGTATTGATGGTGTTTTCCTGCGTTGTGTTGATAAATCACAACAGTTAAAGTTGTTAGAGTCCTTCCATAGCCTAGCATGCGGAGGACATTTTCATCTCTGTAACTTATAAGATCCTACGGGCTAGGTACTCTTATTGGCCTACTCTCTTTCGGGATTGTGAGTGGGTGTCCAAGTGTGAAGCTTGTCAACATTTCGTTGGTCGTCCCAAGTTAGCAGCTCTTCCCCTGAAGCCCGTAGTGATCGAAGAACCTTTTCACCAGTGGGGAATTGATTTCATTGGAACATTGAATCCTACCTCCAGTGCTGGACATAATTACGTGCTGTGCTGACTACTGCTAGACTATTTTACCAAGTGGGTGGAAGCCGCACCAATCAAGCAAGCAACCTCTGAAGCTGTTTGCAAGTTCCTTAAAGAAAATATAATTGTCAGATTCGGTGTGCCTCACAAGATTGTAGCTGATAATGCCTCTAATTTCTCATCACATGAGATGACAAAATTTTGCTATGGATTTGGCATCACTTTGGCTCACTCATCTGATTATTATCCCCAAGGTAATGGGCAAGCTGAGTCCAGCAACAAGAACCTAGTTACCATAATTAGAAAACTAGTAGATGAAAACCAGAGGACATGGCACAAAGCATTGTATGACGCGTTATGGGCTGATCGGATTACCCCAAAGCAAGCTATAGGAATGTCCCCTTTCCAAGTACTGTACGGGATCGATGCTGAGATTCCTATCTCAGTAGAATTGCCAGCCTTACAGTTGGCAAAAGCAGTCGAAGATGCGGCTTTTCAAAATTCTGTTGAGAAAAGGGTTATGTACCTAGCCAGGCTAGAAGAGGAACGAAGCAAGGTGGTTGATCGCATCGCAGATCATCAGAGCAGAGTGAAGAATTTTTTTGACAAGAAATCAAAGCAGCGTAATTTCCAGATTGGAGACCTGGTGTTGCTTTGGGATAAGAGGAGGGAGCAGAAAGGAATGCACGGGAAGTTCGATTCTTTGTGGAAAGGACCTTTCAAGATCCATGAGCTGAGTGGTGAAAATAGTTTCCTTCTATCATATCTGGATGGAGGGTTACTCCCTTTGCCTTTCAGCGGACAACATCTAAAGTTGTTCCATCACTAATGCAAGATGTTCTCTTGCATTGTACATACTTTACTTTTTGTTGTGTGTTTGCTTTTGGTCTTCTTTCTTTCTTCGTTTTGTTTTGTTTCGGTTTTCTTCTTTTCTGACTCCGTAGCCCAATGGATAAAGCCAGAGATTCTGAGTTCTCTTCCTTTGGTATCACAAAGAAAGTCCCCAAGCTGGAGCCAGCTGTTATCTCAGTTTTGAGTTTACACCAAAACTATCAGATAACCCTACGAAATTTTTAAGCTGGTTTTGCAAAATTGCCTTTATGAGAGATAATCGGGTTTTCGGGTTTCACAAATAGGATAACATGTGTTTTAGATGTTTCATGTCTGTGTGTTCCCCGAAACCCGAAACCCGCATCGACTAAGGCGAGTCGGGTTTGCGGAACTTCCGAACATCGGAGCATGTCTTCATCTAAGCATCATGCTTCATGTCGATTGTTTCCCGCAACCCGAAACCCAAATTGCCTAAGTCCTTCATGTCGGGTTTTCAGAACTTTGAAGCATCTAAGCATCATGTTTCATGTCAATTGTTTTCCGTAACCTGAAACCCGAGTTTCCTAAGTCCTTCATGTCGGGTTTTCGGAACTTTGAAGCATCTAAGCATCATGTTTCATGTCGATTGTTTTCCACAACCCGAAACCTGAATTGCTCTAAACACCTTTGTGTCGGGTTTTCGGACCTCGAGCATGTTGACATGGCGTTAATGCCGAGTTGTCGGGTGAGTTGGCACGTGCCAGCTGAAGTGTATTAATTACAAATTTTCTTATATATATGCGGATTTCCACGTCATTTTTACTGGACGTATTTTTACCTCGTGGATTTTTCGCGCATGCTTCTCCAACCTCGAAACCGAAACTCACCTGTGCCGATTGAATTACCCATTTTCGATCTTTCCTTGCCTTGGTTGAAGGTATCTCTCTCTTCATTCTTTGTTCATGGTTTTTATGGATTGATTATGTATGGAATTCTTCCCATTTTCTTACCAGGTTTGTGGGGTTTTTATCTTTTTCCTTTTGGGGTTGTTTTCTTAAACCGGGTTTATGTTTTAGGGTTTATCTCTTTGGAATTATCATTTTGTGTTATTTCCCGGAATGTTGTTGTAATTAAAATATGTTTGGTATATGAATGGTAAAGAAAGAACTTGCATGTTTTAAATTCAACAAAAACCTATTCCCTCTTCTCGGGGGGTCTTTGTTTCAAAAAGGGTAGTGTATCGAGAAAGTTTGATGCGGTATCAAAAATCTCGAGTTTCTCAAGAAGATTTCAAAGTGTCGGGATTTCTCAAGTTTCTGACATCTTCAAAGTGTCGGGCTTTCTCAAGTTTCGACATCTTCAGTGTGTCGGGATTTCTCAAATCTCTGACATCCTCAGCGCATCGGGTTTTCTGGATTCCCGACATCCTCCTCAGTGTGTCGGACTCTTCCATCCTTTCCAGCATCTCCAGTAGGTCGGGGTTTTCACAGTGTGCAACATCTCCTGATCTCGAAACTCTCTTCCTTTGAAATCCTTCATGTCGGACCCTGGTCCATCGCAAGAAAAGACTGAAAAGTCAGGAAGGATGAAATACAAGTTCAGAAAGGTGGAGTCTCCATCATATATCGATTGCAATTATGACATCCGAGATACAGAGCTCAGAAATATAGATATTGAGGATTTCTGGAGTAGGGTAAGGAGTTCCTCCCAAACTCCATGGATGAAATCGATAGCCGATAGTGGTTTACCTCTTGCAGTGGGTTTTCCCATGTCCACTCAGTGCCCTGAATTCATCTTAGCCTGTGCTTCCAGTTATGACTCTGCTTCTCGTGCTTTGTGAGAAATCAGGTGGGAGAAGTTGTGATCAAGTTAGACGGAGGTTACTTTGATGACCTCCTCAAACTACCCAATTTTGAAGAATATGGAGAGTTAGATATCAAGTCAGCTCAGAAAGCTTGGGATAATGATCAGGAAGATTGTATCAAGCATGTAAATAAGAAGTTCCTGATCAAAGCCAAACCGGTTGTCTCTAGATTCCCAAGACTTATCCCCAGGAGTGATTTCATTCAGGAAATCAATGACATCATCACTCTGTTGAGTCGGGTTTTGGTTTACCCGAATCAAATGTTTTCCAAGGGTGGATGTATCAATTCATGATCACCATCAAGAAGAATCAACAAGGGATTGATTGGGGCACTCTCATTAGTAATGAGATAGATTCCCAAATGACAACAGTCTTGTCCACAGGGAAGTTTTATATGTCCTCATATGTCACCTATGCAGCGGCCGGGATGAGGAACTATCCCGGGTTGGATATCAAGGGAAACAGGACGGTGAACCAGGTTTATCAGTACTTCCCTCAACTGACAAGAAAAGGGTCTCAAGACCAATTCAGAAGGGTAAATGATGCCTTCTTTTATGAAAACATCTACAGGTTAAACCCTGAATTGAGGAAAACAAGAGTCTCAGATGAGGCCTGGGCTGAAGTTTCCAAATGGGGTTGTGTCTTCTTACAATTCAAGAAGTTCACATATCTTCGGGTAGTCATGTACTCAGGGGATCCTTTCCATCTGCCCCGATATCCAGGGGATAAACTGATCTTGATGGAATTGGTTAGGCAATTGTTGGATTTCCACAAGTTCCAACAAAGTAAACATAAGGCTGTTGTATCTTTCCCAATTTCTATTGGAAGATACACTTGTTCGACAGTGGTGAAAGCTAAAAATGTTGTCCATGAGCTTCAGGACAAGTTGAAGAAGCATATGAAGCCCGAGATGGGTTTGACATTCGAGGAGTCCTCAGGGCGTATGGAACTCTGCACCTGCACAGACCAAGCATAGAAGACATCTGGATTGATCTACGTGATGAGGTTTTTTTCGTAGAAAGGATCATAGAAGATTGACACTTGCTTTGAGATTCAAACACTTGAGCTTGCTTGACTTGCAGAGAAGGTACTAGTGATAATGAAAGTGTTCTGGATCTTTCCTATGATGGACTAAATGAAGATCAATATGTTTTCCCACCTATTGATTGGTCAATTAGTGAAAAAGCCTCCATTACAGATAGGTCGGCTCTGATTCTTGCACGCACCAAAGCATGGCTCTCCTCTTGGGAATGAGTTTTAAAGATGATAAGTTTTCAAAGTTGGCTGCTTCAGAGGTGGGGCCCTCCAAAAAGGAAAAGGACAAAAAATCTTCTAAGGGGCCTATAAAGGTCAAGTTTGTCAAAAAGAGGAAAGAAAGAGAAATCTCTTCAATTATTTCTCCAGTTGAAACGGTGGATGTGCCAGAATCACCAACACCACCAGAAATAGGAGAAATTACTTTGGAAGAAGGAAGCCAACCTCTGGTTTCATCATTTGTTGATTGCCCAACTGAAGAGACCTTATCTCTTGCATCCCAGGCTTTGGAGTCTGAATCTGCGCCTCCCCCTCACAACCACTCCTACCTCCTCATTCTCCATCAACTTCTTCAATCATGGCTAGTATTTTCTCTGGACTCTCACCCCTCTCTGCTGGGACCCAAGTGATCACCAACACGCCCCCTCCTGTGCCTCTTTTTATCGGATCTACTACCACATTGGTAACTATTCCCCCTCCACTAGTAGAATCTTCTCCCCTTGAGAGTATGATACCAGCTTCTACAACAGTGGAAACTTCCTCTGATACGCTGCAATGGCTACTCGAGCAAACTCGAGGAAGAGGAAGGTGATTGTACCCATACCAGCCTTTGATTTCAGCTCACTCAAGGCTTCTACTGCTAAATCAGCCAAGAAACCTAAAACAGTTTCAAGGGTTTTGGTGGATGCTTCAGGGGATAAGTTCGCAGAGATCGCCACTCCCGTGATTGACAAAACTAAAGAGGACATAACAGCCTCTGATTATCAGATAACCAGGGTGGCTCTAGGAAGAGTGACAGCAGAAGGGGTGCAACAAGATGCACGGGATGCCACAAGCGTCTTTGTGCGAGAAGAAAGAAACAAAAGCAGCGAGAGATGAGCTTAAAGGAAAAGTGGAGCAGTTGACTGAGGTTTTGCTTAAACTCTCAAAACCCCTTGAATCCATACCATCTTCTTCTGTCCCTGTCGGATTCGATTTCTCATCAGTGCCTACAATTGAGAAGATTGCTAAAAAAGGAAGGGTGGTCGATGAATGGATCCAAAGGCTGCTCCAACAGGGGAAGGAAGTGATTCAAGACGTTGTGAAAGTTCATCAATCTTTGGGGGACATTCAGAAGGATGGAGAGAAGATGGACGATGATTTCTCTCAAGAAATTGGACATCTTGATTTGACTTTTGAAGCTCTCCAGGTATTAAAGCAAATACCATCACATCTCTTGGTAGAAGAAGGCATCATCCCACATACGGATAAGCATTTCCAGCTGACCAAAGCCATCAGGTTCAGAGTAAAGATTCTCAACGAAGCCTGCGGTAAGTTGAGAGAATCAAGGGATAAATTGATTGATGGAAAAAGTGATCTGGAAGAAGAGTTGCTGAAGATTTGTCCAAAGGTGTCAGTTGGAAACTCAGGTATCCTATCAGTAGATGATCTTTTCAAACAAGTCCAAGAGTTGTTTAGCATGAACCAATGCACAGATTTGGTATTGAGATCATTGATCGGTTTGTAAGAATTGAACATTCTTTGGAGGCCTTGAGAAAGCTCAGCAAAAGATTGAAAAAGCTTCCCGGCAGTGCTAGTGATACCCATGAAACCTGTGAAGTTTTGAATGATCATTCCACTGCGCCTGATGAAAATGAAATGCAAGGCATAATTCGAAAGTTCCAAGAATTTCGGAACAAACAGTCTCAGCTGGAGGAAGAGAAAGATGAAGGAGCGAAAGATGACGATTCAGATTAAGTCCCAATGTTTCATGTCATTTCAATCTTGAAATTGACATGTCTTTTTCATTTCTGTTTCGTCACATAGGAAGCAAATTTTGACTTGGTCTCCTGCGTGAGAGTCAAGCAAAATAGAACTCTTTTTAAAGAACACTATTTTCTAGGATTTATCCTATTTTCTCTCGTTTCCTTTTATTATAAATAAGGGATGCTTATGCATTCCAAAGGGTCGAGATTTTTGAAATATTGGGAGCTATTGGAAAGAAGAAAAACTTTGTGTTTTCTTTTAATCATTGTGAAGAATAGGAGTTGATATTATTTTGCAAACTTTGTGTTGTGGGATATATCTTTCTTAAGACATTGTTCTTACGTCCATAATCTTAAGCTATTCTTTGTTTAGCACCTTAGTGTTTCTAATCATTTCAGACATTATATTTATGATCTAAAGCCCGTATGATTATTTCGTGCTCTGTGTTTACTCGAAAGAAAATATGTTTCTCTCATTTCCTTTCCATTGTTCTTCTTTCATTGTAATAGTTTCCGACCCAGTTCATTTACGAAAGCAATACCTTTGAATCGTGTGGATGTGGATTTCGGGATTTTATCCCAACCCCAATGGTTAGATTAGTGTGAATACTGTATATATTGTTTTTGTTGTGTTTTAGATTAGTAATAAGCTAGGCAACCTCACATGTCTTTGAGGAGGGATTTAATCCCATATGCTGTGGTTGAACCTCATATTTTGGATTGACAAAATATCATTGTCATTTAACCAAAACCAAGTCTAAGAGGTTATCCTATTATACTTGGAAGTCCATGGTTGGCCATTGCTAATGCATTTATAGGGTAAACATTTGGTAACATGATTATTTCAAATGGAATTGTTACCAATAAGCTTATGATTTATCCTAATTCCCAACCATTAAATGATGAAGATTGAATGATTTAGGTTGATATACAAGAAGATGATTAGAGATATTTGCAATGACTCATCGTGTTGGAGAATTCTTATATAATTCAAGATCAAGAGGAAGATATTTTTCTCTCCAATATCTTATAGATCAACTATGGAATAAATGAATAACTTGATGAAAAATTAAGGTGCTTCAGCTATCTTTTGAACAAAGTTCTACAACGAGAAAAGCTTCGTGGATATTCCACGTAAAAATTATATTTTTACCAAATTATTTCCCATGAATGTATATTAAATTATATTAGTAGCAACGTGTGTTCAATGATGGACCTCTCCAAGAAAGTAGAAATAACATAAGGAAGGCCACTAAATGTAAGCAAGATGTTGAGTATGCAAAAGGAAAAATTATTGATTGATCTTCTTTAAAAACATATAACAACATTTGTTTGGGATTACAGTGATATGCATCCTAGGATTTATACTCATAAAATCATTAAAACGAGAGAATTTAAACCGATTAGGAAGCTACATCGAATATGAATCCATCATTAAGAGATATTGTGAAAGGTGAACTACAAAATTTGTTGGATGCTAGATTCATATACCCATATCATATATTCAATGGGTATCACCTCTTATAATAGTTCCAAATAAGAATGAGAAATGGAGGATTTTTGTAGATTATAGAGAGTTGAATTCATCCACAAAGAAAGATCACTTCCCATTTCCCTTCATTGATCAAGTTCTTGATACTCTAGTTGGTAAGAAATAATTCTCTTTTCTTGATGGATATAGTGGCTATAATCATATCCATATTGCACCAAAGGACTAAGAAAAACATACCCTCACATGTCCATGGGGAATATTTTCCTATTCATTTTTTCCATTTGGCTTGTGTAATGCACTTGCTACATTCCAGAGGGTAGTAATCCGAGTATCATTTTTGATCTAAAAAAGAATTCTTGGAAGTTTATATGGATGAATTAACTTTACATGGCAGCACTTTTGATGAATCTATGAAATATCTAGACAAGGTATTGAAAATATGTCGAATCGTAATTTATCCTTGAGTAATGAGAAGTGCTACATGATGATGTCAGAAGGTATAGTATTGGGGCACTACCTTTCCTCATAAGGAATTCAAGTTGATCCAACAAAGGTGTATTGCATATTCAACCTGCCAACACAAAGAAAAAAAGGATGTCAGAATCTTTCTAGCCTATGTTGGATATTACAAAAGGTTCATACAAGACTTTAGCTAAGTTGCAACACCACTCTTTGCATTGCTAGGAAAGGAAGTTTATTTTTTTCGATTGAGCACTATGAAGGTGCTTTTAAAAATTTAAAATAGATGTTAAATACTACTCCTATGTTTAGAAGACCTGACTATAACCTAACTTTTCACATCCACATAGATGCATCAAATAATATTATTGAAGTTATCCTAGGACAAAAAATATGCAATTCGAATTATGCAATATACTATGTTAGCAAAAACTTGCAACATGCATAATTAAACTACACAGTAATAGAAAAGGATTTCTTGATAGTTGTATATCCTATTAAAAATTCATACACTACATCATAGGATATCCAATGTTTATTCACATTGATCATGTTGTAATCAAATATTTTATAAAAAACTAGTAGTAAGTAGTAGAATCATAAGGTGGTTTCTCCTCTTACAAGAATTTGATGTCACTATAGTGAAAAAACCCTGGAAAGGATAACATGGTAGTAGATTTCCCCTCTACGATGGAGACCAACCATGAGGAGAAAGTAGTTGATGATTCCTTTCTAGATGAGCACTTATTTTCTATTTATACAAAAACACCTGGTATGTAGACATAGCCAACTACTTGGTCTCAGGTAAAACACCTCCACATTACTTCTACTCTGAGAAGAAATATATAGTTGAAAATATTTCATCTTGCTCTTAGATATATGGATTTATATTTCATACAAGAAAAGATCAAGTAATGAGAAGTTGTATAGATGATGAGGAGATATTTGATGTCCTCATAGCCTTCCACAATGAACCTTGTGGAGGGAATTTTGTGCAAAGATAATAGCATGGAATTTTTTTACTACTATTTATTATTAGCCAACATTACATAAGGATGTAACATTATACACCAAGAGATGTGATAAATGCTAGAGAATGGGCAAGCCCACTAAATCTGATGAGATGCCATTGTAGCCTCAATTGGTCTTGCAACCTTTTGACAAGTGGGGATTAGATTTTATTGGCCCTATAGACCCTCCATCTTAGATAAATGATTATATCTGGTTATGTACATATTACTTAAAAAATTTGATAGAGGTGAAAGAATTGCTAAACCAGAAAAGTGAGAAAGTAGCCAAGTTCTTATATGAGCACATATTCACCAGATATGGATTTCCAAGGGAGATTGTAACATATCAAGGTACACATTTTACTACTGATGTAATTTCTGATTTGGTTAAATAATATGAAATAAGGAATAGGAAGTATACATTGTACCATCCCATCCCTAATGTATAAGCCGAGGTTACAAATAGAGAGATATAGGTAATATTGAAAATACCATTACACACCACATAAAATATTGGCAAGAAAATCTTCCAAAAGTTGTATGGGAATTTAACACAACGTCGAAGACCATAACTTGTATCACACCATTTGAAATCTTATATTGTAATACTTTCATTGTTCGATTGAATTTGAACATAAAACATTGAGGACTGCATTTGAGCTAGGTATAGATTTATTAGAAGCTCAAAAATAATAATTCTCCAAATAAATTTTTCAAATGAATTGAGAAGAAAGGTAATATGTAACACAAAGGTAGTTCAAAAGAAAATATTCAAATGGCATGAACGATAGATCAAAACAAGACAATTCAAAGAAGGTGATTGGGCACTCTTGTTTGATTCAAAATGTAAATATTATATGGAAAATCTCAGAAAAGGTAGCTAGGCCCCTATGAAATTGAAAAAATCTTCCCTAATGAAGTTGTAAAGCTCACTACCATAGATCCTATGAGGTTCAAGATATTTTTGAATAGCCGGATGTTGAGATTGTATAAAAATATAGTTGAAAAAGGTTCATTCGTGGGGCTGTTTAGAGGAGAACAAACAAGAATGGAAGTAAGGACATCATAATTAACCTCAGAGGGTGATCCTATTGTCCAACCTTCGAGATATCATATGATTGAATATATTTTAGTGTCCCTGGTGTATTTAGCTTGTTGAATATTCTAGGGTCAAATAAAATCATTGTGATCAACCTTACGAGGGTGATCAACAACACTCTACTAACACATTTATTTTATGATTTTTTTGTTTTTTATGGTTTGGTGTCAAATGATTGTAGGAAGGACTGATCGAAATCATAAAGAGAGAGTGTAATGATTTAATTTACACTTACAACCACATAAAAAAAGCCCCCATTTTGTCTTTGTCATTTTATAGAACTTGTGGTTACATGACAAAGATTAAAGATTCATATAAGTGTGGATGATGGAAAAGAAATGATTGTCACCCCAAAAAATTGAATTTCCATCTCTGGGATTAATCTAGTCATAGTAAGGAGAAGCTAACACAAGTTTAACACTCGTCTATATAGAGACATGGTAACTTGCATACAACCAAGACCAGTTAATAAATCATGCATAATCATAATTGCAAATAAATAATGAGATAAGTAAATTCATATATCACATTAATAAAGTATAATTATTTTAATTATATTTAATTGGGATTTATGTAGATTCCTCATGCTTGTGCAACATTTAAAACCCACCACCTTTAAATAAATTATGTGTCAACTTTACCTCCTCTGCATAAGCCAATTTTGTCACATCACCTTACTTCACCTGCTCCATATTGTCACATCCATTAATGATTCATTACCCATAACTATGTCACTTTTCCTCTCTCGTAAAAAAGTATCCAAAGATGAAAAGGAATCAATACAAATCAACTGTGAAAATTTATTTCGAGGAAGAATTGTATTGTTGCATATTGAACCCAGAAGTAGTTGTGTATCTGCCATGGGGGGTAACTTGATTAGACACGAGATGACTATGTATTTGCAATTTTTTTAATAATCCTCGGATGTTGCAGTATTTTGAGAACCATGGTTGGATGAATCACATCAAAAAGTTTCATGGTTTTGAATAAGCAATTGTGAAAAAAAATTCCAACACACTCAGTAATGGAGAGGCAAGGGTGAAAGGCTTAACATTCAAGCTAAGTGATGAAATTCTAGAAAATATTACTAGTCTACTAGCTCTAGGAGAAGCTGTTTATAGAAAATACCAATCCAAAGCAGTAAGTAGGAGCTCACGGATGATGATGATGATATCATCTCAAACAGAAAAATTACCTATATAACATCTCTTCAATATGAAAAATTACCTATAAAATAGATAATTTGTTATATGGAAAATAATGTGATAAAAAATAGAGTATTGTAAATGAGAATAACATCCCACTGAGAAGTTAGAGAAATGATCAAGGAACATGGAATTAAGGTTTTTACATCATCTAGACTCAAATGGGAAGAATTATCATCTAAAATACAAAGAAATGATGTGCACTCATTCCCAATATAATTCCTACACTTTGCACAAGGTGAATACATACATGAAGATAGAAAAATAATGTGGGGATGAGTGGTTTCATATAGGCTATCACCTTCCAATATTTCAATTTTGAATCCCACCATGGATAGTTAATTTACCAGTTGATCAGAGGATCCAAGATAGAGTATAGAGAAAATTCATAAGGAATGATGGTTATTTATTGTCGGGGAAGAATGGAATAGATAACCCAATTGATTTCAAGTCTAAATGTAGTTTTCAGAAGTAGAGGTATGAAGCCCTTGAATGGTGACATTCAAAATACTAAGCCTAGGGGTGTGATGAATTGTGTTAATTACCTTTATAAAAACACATTCTATATTTTGATCAAGCCATTATAGTTATGTTTATATATTTTCCAAGTACGGTGATAAGCATTGTTATTACTGACCTTGAACTGTGGCATTATTACTAATTAATATATTTATATCTAGTTAAATTTATTTTGTAGTATTTTCTATGCATTTATTCTTATTTACCCCAATAATTTTCTTGAATTATGAATTATGTTGATGTCACTCTTACTTGTAATTTTTTTTTCGTATGCAAGAACTCGTATACAAAGAAAGGCATTATCCATAGTAACTCATACACATCTAAGGAACATGTCTACAACAACCCATCCGCAACAAAAGGAAATCATCTACAACAAAGACCTCGTGTTATGAAGATATTTTGTAAATCACAAAGAAAGGAACTAAATTATTTACTTTCCATTGAATAAGTAGTTACAACTAGAATGTGTACAAGTAGAAAACAAATCAACCTTTGATCTGGTCATTCATTACAAACCGTGAAGAACCGATTGATTAAGTTAACATGTGATTGAAGGAACTAGTTGATTACCTCAACATTTTTATGTGTTTATTAACTAAACATGTGTTATGAGTTCTATAACATGTGTTGAATCTCTCGTTGTTCTATTAAAGATATTTCACTTATTCTACTAAATGTCTTTCACTTACGGTTGAAAATACTTGTTGTACTCTTCTTCTCACATCTTGTTATAAATGAGAGGTATAAAATAAAGGGTTAGTACTAGTATGGATATCCATTATTGAATCAATTAATTGATAGTATAATGTATAAAGGAGATTTCTTTGTTCCTTGATGTAATGTTTGTGTAATTTCAATAAAGATCTGAGTTATGTTCATTAGTTCCTAGTTACATAATCTAGGAGGGATTAGCACCAAAGCCATGGTCCACTTTTGGTCTGCTAAACCCCTCCATTGATTTATTTCTTATATGTTTACCTTGTGAACAATTTATTTTTTATATATGCATTGTGAATTTACTGATTTTTCTTAGTGATAGTGTTTAGAAACCATTCATTTCTAGTTCTACTTTTGCTTACCTTCACCATTTTTGTGATAGTTATTTATTTCCAACCTCCTAGATCGATCTGTAACTATGCATATAACATTGGAAATATGCTATGTACCTTGGGATATGATAATATAATATCTATGGGTTGATGGAGATGCCGACATGTGGCACACATCCCCTTAGTAATATGTATGGGTTAACATGGGATATGATAATATAATGTATATGGGTTGATGGAGATCTTTGACATGTGGCACACATCCCCTTAGTTAGTTATATGGGCTCACATAGGAATTAATTATATTGAGTAATGGGTCGGCCTACATTGGGATTAGGTGTAACCCATCCTATTTAAAGGATGTGAGTATCATTATGGGGATGTATGTATGAGTTTATTCTTCTACTTGGTAGAGGTATATTGGAGGTGTCCCTCTCGAAGTGGATTCCCATCTTGGGAGATTATGGAGTTACTCCTTCCTTAAGTAGCATTGCATGGTGTTGCCCTACTTGAAGGGTAATATTCTACATATATTGATTATTTTGGAATCTTGGCCCCCATATATCTTGTGTTGCATTATCTTGTGTAAATTATTCATTTGTTATATGCAAAGTTCTTATCAAGTGGTATCAGAGCAGTGATCAGGCAATTTGTGGGATGAAACCCTAATGTTGGTGATTCATCTATATCTAGAGATTGACATGGAATTTTTCATATGTTTTTTTTGGGGAGTGGATACATAGTTCAAGTGATCTTCCCTCCAAATTTCAGATTTTTTGGAGTTGTTTTGCAAAAGTTGTGTCCGTTTTAGGGTTGAAACCCTAATTTTAAGGTTTCATCTATATCTTCTGAATAATGATGAATTAGGAAATAATTATTTTTTAGTTGATGGTAATATTAAAAGGTGATACCACTGAAATTTCTGAATTTTTGGATATCTTTTTGTCAGATTTATTTCATTTTTATTGTTTTTCACTATTTTGCGCCACAGGTCAGTGCAATTTGAGGAATTTTCTGAATTTCTTACATTTTCAGAAATGTGTCAAAATTTTAGCAGGGGTTACTTCTTTTTGGTTTCATATTTGAGGCTAAATGATTGAATAAATCATCAGGTAAATTTTTTGTCAAAGGAGTAAGTTTGTGAAACCCTAATTTTTATGCATCATGGATATACCAATTTTCTATGGTAATGGGGAAATTGATGCAAAAAAATGATGGATACAATTTAAACAAATGCATTTTGAAGAATGTTTAGTATGGGTTAGTTTTTATCTTCATCTTGGTGGAAAGGCATGACATTGGTATTCTTATTTGGATATAGATCTATTGGATTCGGATTGGGAGGAAATGGAGGATATTTTCTTAGCTAGATGGGAAACAAATAAGAAACACAATTTTGTTAAAAAGAAGAAGAAGAAGAAGAATAATAAGAAGAAGCAAAAACATGAGAAGAAGAAGAAGAAATGTTGATGGTGCGAAGAAGAAGAAAATGTTGATGATGAAGCTTCTACACAGGATAGTGCATCTCCAATGAAGAAATCTTCAATATTTCAGTTTGAAGCGTGCATTCAAAGAAAAAGGTAATTGTTTCCATAAACTCTAAAGCAACAAATATAACTTCATCAATATGGATATAGCTCAAAATCTACATGTGCAAACAAAGCATATCAAGGAATCTCAAATGGATGGTAAGCATATTCAAGTTTTTGAAGATTTAAATCTTTCTATGGATAAATATGTTTTACATTCAGATTTTTATGCTTTAGATATGGATGGTATGGATATTGTTCTTTGATATCCTTTGTTAGAGACATTGGGAATAGTTAATATTAATGTGAAAAATAAATTCATGAAATTATGGTAGAAGAGAAAGAAAATTACATTGCAAGATATCACACTTAGCAAGGAAAAAAGTAATGTAAAATGGGATCATGAAGATGAATTTGAAGATGGTGAAGAAGGGAATAAGGATGAATTAAAAGGAGAGGATGAAGAACATGATGAAAAAGTAAAAAATAGTTTCTCTACTCAAGAGAAAAATGAAATAGCAAACAAGTTGGAAGAGGAAAAGAAAGTGGAGGAAAATATGGATAAGGTTGAGCATACTAAGGTTGCGCCATATAGACACCCACATCATCATGAGAGGAAAAAATCATGGAGACATGGTAGGACACACAAGGGCAGCAATCTATATGGATATATAGGGAATTGGAGGAGTAATAATTTTGGCTATACATGGAATCAATGGAACAATAATTATATGTCATGGAATCACATGAATAATAATTATGGATATGCATGGATGCCAAGGAGGAACACATATGGACCAGGATGGAATTAGATGTGCACAATGGAATATGGAATCATGTTTGGAGTAACATCACCCACTAGGATTTCATATGGGTGGTTAGATGATCGAGCATGGCGACAAGTGTGCAATAATTTAAAGCACACTCATTATATGGCTTCTTCTTATGTTTCGGGGATGAAACATGTCAAAGAGGGAGGCAATGCTATGTACCTTTGGATATGATAATATGATAGATATGGGTTGATGGAGATGTCGACATGTGGCACACATCCCCTTAGTTATATGTATGGGTTCACATGGGATATGATAATATAATGTATATGGGTTGATGGAGATGCCGACATGTGGCACACATCCCCTTAGTTAGTTATATGGGCTCACATAGGAATTAATTATATTGGGTAATGGGTCGACCTACATTGGGATTAGGTGTTACCCATCCTATTTAAAGGATGTGAGTATCATTATGGGGATGTATGTATGAGTTGATTATTCTACTTGGTAGAGGTATATTGGAGGTGTCCCCCTCGAAGTGGATTCCCATCTTGGGAGATTGTGGAGTTACTCCTTCCTTAAGGAGCATTGTATGGTGTTGCCCTACCTTAAGGGTAATATTTTCTATATATTATTATTTGGGCATCTTGGCCCCCATATATCTTGTGTTGCATTATCTTCGTGCAAATTATTCATTTATTATATACAAAGTTCTTATCAAAATATTTCAATATTATGTCCCCTTGTTTAATAATTATATGATTGTAATTCAATGAAAAACGTATTAATTGCTGTAAGTTGATTTGCACCACTAATCATATAATCATGGATTATGTGGATCCACCATCCCTTGTAAAGGCCACCTTTTCCCCAAACCTCGAATATGGAGAAGAAGTTACTTTTTTAAGGAGTGTAAGGCAAATTAACAAGCATATTTACCTTGAAAAGAGGCCTCAAGTACCATATGTATGGACAGGTGATCTCTTTCCAAGGCTCATAAAGCCTATTTCCCCTCTTTGAACCCCTTTTCAACCAAAAATATTAATGATTTTTAGATTTTGGGTTTGATGTAGATTTTGAGTGCATGGTTCTCCATGTGGAGATTTGACTTGATTGTTTTTAATTCACTTTTCATTTTGTTTTGGAAGTGCAAGTTGAGGGTACTTTGGTTACAAGTATTATTTAGTAGAGGGTTACACATGTCACCATCCTATTGGGTTTTGGTTTAGATAATCTTCTCCTATATTATCCTCCCATTTATAAGGTTGTGGGGTTATTTTTGTAATTTTTGGTTTAGATATATTTTTAAGAGAAGGAGATTTTGGATTATGGAGAGATTGGATTGTGGTTTGGAATAATTTTTCTTCTATTCATAAATATATTGTGAGGTAGCCTCATACCTTTGAATTTGTTATTAATTTTGAAAGGAATTTGTTGATTTCTTGATAATTTTTTTGTGTTGAAATGATTTGGTTATGATATGTTGTTTCTTTCTTTTATGTTTTTCTCCATCCACCCCTTATGGGACGTGTATTTTGGAGTTGTAAGGGGAAGAGGGAATAATTCCTCTTACTTTCCCACAAGGATTGATGGGAAATCCTTGTTGGGCGTATTTTCACTCCCTTAATTTTATTTTAATTAGGAGATCATTTCCATATGGTTTGGGAATAATCTCATATCCTTTATAAGGAAACACCAAAGGTTTGGAAAACCTCGATAATGATGAGGCAAAGAGATATAAGGTATATAGAGCTTTAGAATATTTTTGGAATTTTTATAAACTTGTGGAAACTTTTAGATACTTTCATGGTTATGGTTAAAATGGGATTTATTTTCCTCTCTTCTCCTCATGGATATAAGCATGGATATTCTTGTTAGTTTTGTGTTGTTTTATTAACTCCTTTGGTTACTTGGATTTTTTTAGTTTTGGTTTCTTTCCCCTTATTCATTGTGCTCACTTGGAGGCTTGCTTATCCTCTCTCCCATGGGCTTGGAGGAGGATATAATTTTATCATTTATTCTAAGTGGCATGTAATGATGCCATTTGGTTTGTAGGTCACCCAATATATCTTCTTATGTTTTGAATGCATTTTAGTTGGATTTGGATCTTAGATATGGTGTTTTTGGTATCTTGTTTCTCTTATGGAAGAATGGGTGTTTCAATATAATTGTTTCCATGCTTTTCCCACTTTGTATGAATATTTTGATATTTGTTTAGTTATTGATATTATAAGTATAGAAAATGTATATTTTTGTTGTATTTGTGTGAAAATAATATTGTTATTACACTTGTAAATATTGTGTTTATAAATAATAACTATGTAAATCTTTGCTAAAAAAATATCTTTCATTATTCATGGTTTCTTAAATGAACTTTGATATGCTTATAACTCTTAAGTTGTTAAAATTCATTCAACTAAGAAATATTTTAAAATAGGTTTTTAGACATGTCATCTTGAACTTATTTTAAATTGCAAAATCTCTTTCAAGTTTTTTTATTTATTAAAGTTAAAAAAGAAGTAAAATAGAGATTATGTTGTTTCATTTTTTTGGTTATGAAAACTTGTTTTGTGTTTTAATTCATTCTAAATCTATTTATTATCCATTTTATTTCAAAATAGAACTTTAATGATATATTTTATTTTCTTTCTCATATGATTTATATGGGGAAATGATCATTTTTCTTGTTGGATTATAGTGATTCAAAATAAAGTTACTTAGGTGATTTATCATCTCCATTTTTATTTTTTTCATAATGTTTCTAAAGAAAAATATATTCTTAGTGATCTCTTACCACTATCACTCTCTTGATTTAAAATAATAGTTTAGAACTCCTATCTCCTTGTAAAACATTTAAAATTTTGATATACCCTTGTAGGTATATAGTTAAACTTAAATATATGAGCATGTGTGTGTGTGTGTACACACACACACATGAGATGATATATGTGTATGTGTGTGTGTAAATTTATAGATGTTTTATATATTTCCTACATTCTAATAACAAATAATGCATGAGTATGGCCAAATGCTCCATTTATTATATGTATGCACTAATGAATGAGTATGGACCATACTATAGTCCCCTTCATGTGGCCTTAATGGGCTCTTATTCCTCTTGTCCTCAAACTATATACACACACATCCTCATATAAACTTTGATTTATGGGATACATCCGCCCTTCAAAATAACTTTAAATAAAAATAACCTAATAAGAATATATATGGAAAAGACATATGGAAAATGTATATAAACACTAAACGTATAAATTAGATATATACATTATTACTCAATATGACCCTAATGAGGGTATTTTCTAGAACATGGAAAAATAATTCTAAAATTTTCCCTCCATTAGATCTCCCTCCCAAATCCTATAAACTAACCAATATAAAATGAGAATACAGAAGGAAAATGAACGAGATAAAAAAGATTAAAAGGATATTAGTGTTTGCAACACAAAACCTATGATGAAGGGTAGATATTCCCTTTATCCAAATGCCAAAATAGAACTTAGGTTGTGCCACTTACCAAGTGGTATTTTAGGTTTAACATTACCTTTTTTGTGTAAGTGGGATTATCCCTCTCCCTTTCAAATGTGGATGAACAAATTGGATAAATATTAACTTAAATTTATTTTTTTTTTTTGCAAAGGGATCATGGATCCATTTGAATTGGTTCACATGGGACATGTTCTGAATAAATTAATTAATATTTAGGAGTTAATTTTATTACCTTGATTAATTATTCTCTTAGATAGATAAACCTAACCCATTTGTGGGGAAAATATTGTACCCCACTATTAAATTTAAAGTCATGGGAAATAACAATTCACTAATTATTAATTATTTAATTTAAGGACACATATTATACCTAAAAAATTAACCTAATTTAAAAGGTTTAACATGTTACTTGGATGGTTAATTTAGGTCGTAAAAAATAGGCATGAAAATCACAAATTTTATCTTCATGAAAAGAAATTTAGTGGTGTAAAAGATATATTTATAATGAAATAAACATATAGGTTGTGTAGCAAACATGGTCTTGAAACAAGATGAGTTGGTCATAATAGAAATGAAATGGAAGGAATGTATCATGATTTAAGGAATATACAAAAATAGAGTTTTAACAATGTCAAAAGATCACTTGGAAACATATTATCACTATTTAGTATTTATATACAATGTGTGCATGTGAAGGTTAATTACTAAGTGAAGACGTTTGTGAAGTGGTAACTAAATATAGAATATCCAATAATGTGGTATGCTTTTGACAAGTAAATTA